>WFKH01011925.1:33517634-33547255 GCA_016163765.1 Magallana hongkongensis | reverse complement strand
TATGATTTGATACTATATAAAACAGTAGCCCTATTGTATAATGTGATACAATATTGTATAATATACTTTATTATTATTAAAAATTGTATAATGATTTTGTATAATATCATATGATACGATATTGTATTATATGGTATTGTGATATATGATATTTATGATATGATACAATATTTGTATAAAATATTGTTTCATATGATATTGTATCATATGATATTGTAATCTATGATATTGTATTATATGATATTGTATTATATAATAATGTATCATATGAGATAATACTATGTTGTATTATATAATCAAGTCATATTGTATCATAAAATACATTATCATTTTTTAATGTTACAATAATGCATAATATAATATGTATAATAAAGTATTGTGGTGTATCATGTGATACAATATTGTATCATATAATAAGATATTGTATCATGTGAACAGATACAATATTGTATAAATATGATACAATATCACATCATTTGATACAATATAATATTATATGATACAATATCATATAATATAATACAATACGTATCTTGATACTATAACTTATTGGGTTTGTTACTGGCTGACTACAGAAATATATCGGGTTGATCAATTTATGAGATTGATCAACCCGATATATTTCTGTAGTCAGCCAGTAACAAACCCAATAAGTGTTTTGTTTTCCAGAGGACTATCAAGTGACACATTTATTCACAAAAAGCGATGATCTACGCAAACCCATGTACAAGATGCCTAACATCTCATCCAATTCAATTCGTTTTAAGTTAAAAATTATCAATCTCATTTATCAAATACTCTTTGAAATTCTTCGGTTCGCCCATGTTTCCTTACAATATTTTGTTGCTGTTCAATTTTTAACGTTCCCCCTCTTCCCTCTGCAGAGGTTTAAGCAAATCTCGACGATGCCATTTTGTTCTGCCCCAGACAAAACACTGTGACGTCAATTCAAAGGGCAACTACTCTAATTTAAAAATAATTCCAAAGGGCAACTATTCTAAATATTTTAAAAACTTACGGAACACGGTTTCTGTGTTAAATAATAGGAACTATCGAGATGAGTAGGCGAAGCGGCGGCCAATGACGGCCATACTGCCTAATATTAATTCTCACCGAACCTACAAAGAGATATATGAGGCAATCACGTGCTATGTTTAAACCAATGAAAGTGTGAGATTTCAGTCCAAGGGAAAACAAAATGTCATATCATGATACAATATCATAATGTATCATGATATTATACAGAACTATATTTTACCATATGATATATAATTAGACACATTATTGTATAGTATTATAGGATACAATATTGTATTATATAGTATTGTATTGGTAATATTGTATAATACAATACAGTTTGAAATTTAAAAATAATATGATTATTACAAAATTTTGTATCATATGATGGTATATGATATTGTGTCAAACCACATTTCAGTATTCAGTATCCAATATTATATTTAAGATCATTAACTATGATTTTCATAATATAATAATATGGTCTCATGAGGGTAGTGCCGTCTCGTCTCAGCGAGCTTTGTAATTTATGATTACCAATGTTTTTTCATATATTCAGTAAAAACAATATCTTATTTTCATTTCAATATTATGAACTTGATTTCTAGTATGTTGCACATTGATTCAAACAGGAAGCTTTCATTTAGCTGAAAAATATTTTTTTTTTGTCAAGAATTTGTCAGTTTGCTATTTTTCTCTAAAGGTTTGTTTTTAAGGATTATATTACATCTATATCTAGGATAATGTTTCAAATTGATTCATTGATAGTTTTTGCTATCTTTTTACAGTGATGAGGGGTCATCAAAAGATGTATTATTACCAATATTAACAGTACTAGGGTGTCTACTGTTGATTGCTGGGATTTGCAGTATATTCATGTATAGAAAAGAGATATGTTCTCTCATCAGAAAAAAAGGTAATTTCGTCATTGAAATTCATGTTATACATGTATACTGTGGTTTTAGTTTTTCCTGGCATGATTTTTCATGGACTTATTAAAAGTCACAGCATTTACAAGGATAAATTTATCAATGGGCAATGTTTCTATCAATACATTTCATTTTTAGATATATTGCACTTCAGTATTTAATTTTGTGGATCCTTTTAAAATGAAATATGTTTCATGTATTCAACATATATTGGTAAAAATGCAGTTTGTTTATCATTATTCTATATATGCTTAGTCTTTATAAGCTCATATTCCGTCGGTCTGTCCGTCCGTCCTCTGTCCGTCTGTCCGTAAACTTTTCACATTTTCAAAATCTTCTCCAGAACCACTGGGCCAATTTCATCCAAACTTAAAACAAAGCACCCTTACGCAAAGGGGATTCAAAGATGTGAAAATTAAGGACTACGCCCTTTTTTAAGGGGAGATAATTAGGAATTATTGAAAAATTTTGAGAAATTTTCAAAAATCTTCCTCTCAAGAACCATTTGGCCAGGAAAGCTAAAACTTATGTGAAAGGATCTTCAGCTCGTGTAGATTCAAAGTTTTGAAAATTATGACCCTCAGAGGTAGGGTGGGACCACAAAGTGGAGGGGGGGGTCATATTTTTACATATGAATATATAGAGTATATCTTTAAAAATCTTCTTCTCAGAAACTAATCAGCCAGGTAAGATAAAACTTATGTGGAAGCATTCTCATGTAGTGTAGATTCAAAGTCGTGGAAATCATCACTCCCGAAGGGTAGGGTGGGGCGACAATGGGGGTTCGAATTTTCACAAAAAAATATATAGATTAAATCTTTAAAAATCTTCTTCTCAGAAACTAATCAACCAGGAAAGCTGAAACTTGTGTGGAAGCATCCTTAGCTAGTGTAGATTCAAAGTTGTGAAAATCATGACCCCCGGGGGTAGGGTAGTGTCACAATGGGGGTCAAATTTTTACAGAGGAATATTTAGAGTAAATCTTTAAAAATTTTCTACTCAGAAACTAATCAGCCAGGAAAGCTGAAACTTACGATGAAGCATCCTCAGTTAGTGTAGATTCAAAGTCGTAAAAAATCATGGCCCCCGGAGGTAGGGTGCGGCCACAATGGGAGTCAAATTTTTACAGAGGAATATATAGATTAAATCTTTAAAAATCTTCTTTTCAGAAACTAATCAGCCAGGAAAGCTGAAACTTATGATGAAGCATCCTCAGCAAGTGTAGATTCAAAGTTGTGAAAATCATGACCCCCGGGGTAGGGTGGGGTCACAATGGGGGTCATATTTTTACATAGGAATATATAGAGTAAACCTTTAAAAATCTTCTTCTTAGAAACTAATCAGCCAGGAAAGTTGAAACTTGTGTGGGAGCATTCTCAGGTAAGGTAGATTCAAGTTTGTTCAAACCATGACTCCCGGAGGTAGGCTGGGGCCACAATTGGGGGTTAAATTTTGCATAGAAATATATAGAGTAAATCTTTAAAAATCTTCTTCTCAGAAACTAATCCATCAGGAAAACTGAAACTTGTTTTGAAGCATTCTCAGGTTGAATAGAAGTTTTTTTTTTAAATCATGATCCCCGGGGGTAGGATTGGGGGCTCAATGGGGGGTTGAATTTTTACATAGGAATATATAGAGAAAAATCTTTAAAAATCGTCTTGTCAAAAACCTATTGGTTAGAAAAGCTGAAACTTGTGTGGAAGCATCCTCAGGTAGGGACTGGGTAGATTCAAGTTTGTTCAAATCCTGAATCCCAGGGGTAGGATGGGGTCACAAGGTGATTTTATTATGCCTTTTGTTGCTCAGGTGAGCGATGTGGTCCATGGGTTTTCGTTAGGTTTCTTTTTTCTCTATTTTTCACTGTTATTAAGGTTTACCGTTTCCAATGTACAATGTTTGGTTAAAAAACCCAAAAAACCAAAAAAAAAAAAAACCGCTCTTTTCCAAAATGCTGCATAATCATGAATTTGTATAGATCTTTTTGTACACAAGCATATTCTAGGATAAACATTCCATATATCATTAATGGCTGCCTTTTCACTTTGTTTATTTAATAAAAATATAAATACATACATTAAATCATTTGCGATATTTTAAAAAGTTTGTGTACACTTTCTTCAAAAATAGTGAAACACTAAATGCTGCATAGCAATTTTTTCAAAACATTAAAATTCATTCAACAATCACTGACAATAGAACCAACAAATTCTGCCAAAAGAAAACCATAGCAACGTAAGTTCTAACAATAATAGAAATACCTTACAACCATCCTGCTGCCATCCTGCTCTGATGCCATGTTGTTTACCTGATGTTCAATGGCTCCCCCAGCAGCTAACAGCAAAAATACTGGAAGAATGTAAATAAGGAACGACAACCTTTGTAGTGCGATCATTGCAGAGTACAGTAAACAGTAGCTGACAGAAATGACAATCGCACATCATTTTTTTAAATGTCAGGAGATTTCTTACAATTATTACAATGGGATTAACATCTTAATTTGTTAAACCGCAGTCGCTGTAGCTGATGTTGACCCAAATAGCAACGTTTTCACATGTGATGCTATTGTGCTCATATGAGAGACAGATGATTCAAACCAAAGAATTCTTTACTTTTTGAATTTTTAAGATTAATTCTTCAATTTTTGTATGCCCATATTTATTTGTCATAATCTGATATAAAATATGTTTCTTTCATGCATAAAAATATGGCATGGGGAATTATAAGAATTCATTGAAACAATTAATTGTAAACTATGATCACTTAGCGATGCAATCGGTCAAAAATCCGTCAAATTGACGATAGCTCTACCATTTATTTTTTAGATATTGCCACAAAATCTATGTAAACAATCTATTATGTGTTTTTGTTTGTAGTTTTTACATTTATGAAAAAAAATTAACATAGCAAATAAATCTATTTCCTCTTTAATATTCTACAAAAACAAAATTGAAAAATGACAGATTCTGTGCACTTTTCTATGGAAACCAAGGGGCTCAAAGTTTGATATAGGTTTATAGTTATTTGTTCAAGATCTTCTTGAGAACTGTAATATTATTATTATTATGTGATATGACTTTGAAATCATCCTGTTCAAAAGTGGCTCAATGTTCAACAAAATAATGTCTGAAGAAAAATTAATTTTTGTTTTTTTATCTTTATTCTACTACATTGTCCAGATATTTTGTATATGACTCAATATAAATCCGACTTCATAATGGCTATTGCTGCTCAGTTTAGCAATGTGGCCCATGGGCCTCTTGTTTGTATGATAACACCAAAAAGTTAACAAAAAAGAAATTTATTTAACTGTAATAGAAATTTCTTTTTTGTTGATGTTAATAATTTTTTTTAGAAAACCTGAATTATTAAAATGAATGCAATCCGTGTATTTATTTAAATCCCATCTATACCATACTTGTAACATTATGTAAATTAATTCATAAATGGACGATTAATGCTGCTCAAGAACTATGATGAGTTTGCTGAACTGTATTAATATGATGATTTTTGATAGATTACAATAAGAGAGATGAAGAGGAATCTTTGAATGACACAGTGGATAGAGAAACAGGTATGATATATTTATTAAGGTCATTACAATTGACAGATCATTTGTTTTCAAGTTTTCACAGCTTAATCTTTGTAATGTGCATAACTACTGTATACAGGGAAATATTCGCCCCGTTTTATTTTCGCCCATTTCGCTCTCGTTGCCAGCGGGCGAATTTAATACTGGGCGAATGCAAATGTCTCGTGTTATCTTTCTTTAAACACAAATGTATCTGGGCGAATTCAAGATTGGGTGAAACTGTTTGCAAGTGTAGAAGGGCGAATATTACATGGGGCGAAAATAACCCTGTAATAATACAGTAATCTCTTGACTCTTGCTTATCTTCGAAACTTGATACAAGATTAATAAATGAAACATGATACTATAGATTAATAAATGAAAGTTATTACTAGATTATTAAATGAAACTTAATTGATATTGGATTAATAATTAAAAATAGCTTGTCACCATTATTAACTGCCCTTTAATATCACATGAACGTGTTTAAATATTGCAATTTATTTTTCAGAGCACACAATTATTGCACCATCTGGACAAATCATTGGAAATGGTATGATATCTTTTTGAATCACCATTAAATAGCTATAATTGCTGAGTTCAATGTTCAGATTGATTTTACATCAGTATCCTAATGCATATTGTAAATAGTTAATGTTGTAATAACCATTGTTAAACCTAGAGAAACATGGGATGATTTGAACGTATTTTTATTGCACAAAAATACTATTGGGATTGGGCACAAGTTCCATAAATTAGACCGGCCTCTCCCAACTATAGGATACGGACATGTTTTAATTTTTTACAATTATTTGTAAAATAAACATAGAAGAGAACTCTTATAAAGAATTTTCATATTATTCAGGACACATTGCATTGCCTTCGATGTAAGTTATTATATATAGTTGCAGTGATTTTCAAATTATGAATGGAATATCTGAAGATGTAGCTATTAAAGAATAATTGCAGACTAATAGAGATATGTTTTAGATAAACATGATACACATTTATGTGCTAACTGTTGTTGCCCAAGTTGATAGATGGCAAGAAAAATCTTTGTTTTGATTAGTGTTAAACCATACAAATTCAATGTTATATTTGTTTAAGCAATCGAAACAAGAGAAATAAAGATTGTTAATGAGGAAATATTACCTGGTAAGTTTGCATTGGGCTTAATTGTTAGTTAAAGCTTATATGGAGTCATAAAAGTATTTGGTCGCCATATTATTTTTGGTAGTTCGATCTCTATTGTTACCACAAATATATAAACTGAGAGAGTTACTGTTTGTTGCTTTGCGATGGAGGCAATCAGATTGCACACACTTCTATACATGAACTATACGTTTAGAAACCTAAAAATAAAAAAAGAATACATACTATTGGTTGTATTTCCAAAAGTGGTTACTGTGTTACTCAGTAGTCTGTAATAAATGGTAATAACCAAATAATAATTTCTAATATAATGTAATGACTAGGACATTTACAGTCCCTGAAACGTTCTACTTTCTTACTTGAACGGTAAGTGACCGGTGAGCGTACGCTGAGCGAACGGTGAACGCACTCTGAGCGAACGGTAAGCGCACTCTGAACGGAATTTTGTGAGCGCTTATGAACGGTAAACGGTGAGCGAACGCAGAGCGCAAACGGAGCGCAAACGCGAGAGCAAAGTGAACGGTGAACGCACGGTGAACGATATGTGAACGCGATGGGATTAACGCTTTATTCGGAGTGCCTCAGGAGTTATCCTTACATTGTGTTTCGTCGGTAATCAGGAAAAATAACAAATCAATTACATGTATGTATTGTTATCAGCATAAATATAATATTATCTGTCTGAACGATAAGAGAACGCTGAATGAACGGTGAGCGCAAGATGAACGCTTTGTGAACGCACGGTGAGCGCTTTGTGAACGGTGAGCGTGAACGGAGCAGAGCGGAGAACGCAAGTGAATGCACGGTGTACGCACTGTGAGCGAACTGTAAGCGCACGGTGAACGCACGGAAAAATTGGAAAGTAGAACGTTTCAGGGACTGTATGCCGTTTTAATCGACCAATGAAAACGCTTTCATCGCAAGTGGTACACTATCTATGATGTATTGTTCGAATTTTTAAAGTTTATCAAATTTCAGGGGTAAAGACTGCATATAGGAGACATTAAATAGCAAAAGTAACGAGTCTCCATCTCTTATGGTTTCAGATTATAGCGATAAAAAGCATTTATTTCAATAGGCTGGAATAATTACTCGATAACTTATCAAGGTAGGAGCTTAAGGATTCTATTTTAATATGTCTCAAGTCATTTTACATCAACTACTATTTTTTTCTATTCCACTTTTGACAAGAAATATATCAAAACTCAATAATGCTTGGATTTCTAACTGACCTTGATCTTTGACCTTTAACTACGTTATTTTGATTGGCAATGTCTGTAAATGTAAGTGGTCTGTTGCCTCTATGATGAATGCTTCCAAGTTGTGTTTTTTCGTACAATTGTAACTGAGAAATTTTCAGAGCAATACTACTAGAAGGGGGCTTTAAATTTGATTAACTCGGTATGATTATATTGAAGGACCCTCTAAAAACAAAAAGAATGCTAGTCAGAGGTCTTTAACACTGGTAAAAAGACCAACATAATAATATAAAACAACTCCAGGCATGTCGCTTGTATTCTAACAGTATGTTTTTTCCTATTTTGAAGAACATTTTTGAAACCAGAAAAGGATCCAAAGCAGGTATTTATGAGTTTATAAAAATGTGTTTTTAATCATTTGACTAAATAAGTAATATACTATAAGTCTTTGAAAATGCTTGACTATAAGTCAATAATGAATTTTATAATTATTTAGATATTGCAAAACGATTTCCAAACCACTATGTAAGGAGTGGATATATGTACGTTGTATTTGTCAGTATCCAGAAACATCATTCAAATGATATAAAATAGATAATGAGAAATTAATTAACGATATAATCTAAGATAAAATTGTATATTATAGTTTTTATGCTATTTTCAATTTTGCTTTTAAAAGATTTTGATTTTTTTTCCCAAGGACAGCCACTCTTTGCCTTACCTCATCAGTGATGGATTAACAGGACTTGCAATTATTCATTCTGAAAACAGCAAAGCAGACAAACAAGTCAAGCTTACAAACTTACATAACGGGTATGATAACCCAGAATTATCCTTTTCACAAGAGTCAACACGATCTTGCAGAAGTGAAATCTTTGACTGAATATATTTAGAAAAAAAATAATCAGAAGATTTGCAAGGAAAGATTTAAAACGCAACAAACTTAGTCTCGCAGATTATAACGTTAAGTTTGAGAGTAATTTATCCACACTTTTCATCGTTTTTTATGATGACATCCTTCTGCCCCCTTCGTGCAAGTTTTTTTTTTCTAACAAAAATGTCTACATGCAAGATAAATATGTTGACATTCAAGATAGTTATGTCAACATGCAACATAACAATGTTGACATGCATGGAAATTTAATTCAAATAAGAATTATAGAAGAACTTAAATATCGCCCACATGTGACTCCCAGCATGTTAGATGTTAATTATCTATGTCGACATGCAAGTTATTAATGTTAACATGCGAGATAACTATGTTGATATGCAAGTTATTTATGTCAACATGCAAGTTAGTTATGTTAACATGCTACTTATTTATGTCAACATGCAACTTTGTTATATTAACATGAACTTATTTATGTTAACATGCAACTTAGATATGTCGACATGCAACTTGTCTATGAGAACATGCAACTTGAATATGTTGACATGCGAGATAAATATGTTGAGATGCAACTCATTTATGTTGACAGGCAGCTTAGTTATTGTGACATGCGAGATGGATATATTGACATGCAACTTATTTAAGTCAACATACAATTTAGTTTAGATGCTACTTATTATGTTGACATGCAATATGAATATGTTGACATGCATTTTGTTATGTAAACATGCAACTTTTTCATATTGACATTAGAAATCAGTATATATCCACTTGCATTTTGTTGACTTAGATAATTTGCATGTCAACATCGCTATATTGCATGTCGACATATATATCTTGCATGTTGACATAAACAAGTTGCATGTTGACAAAACAAGTAGGAAATAACATGTTGGAAGTCTCGTTGGCGATATTTGATGTTTAGTTTTTTTTTATTCTTATCAGAATGCAATTTTCTTGCATGTTAAAATAGTTGTGTTGCATTTTGACATAACTATTTGCATGTCAACATATTTATCTTGCATGTCGACATATTTGATTGAGAAAAAAAAATTTACAAAGGGGACAGAAGTTTGCCAATATAGTTTTGTGTTTCCAGTGTGATGTGCTTGAATCTAATGCATGAAAGCGTGTATATCATTTATGAGATTGTCAAGACACGATGAATAAATGAAAATATTTCAGTACATTTATTTTTACCCCGTCAAATAATGCAATTATACCAACTTTTTACTGACATATGTTTAGAATTTACGTTTTTTAGATTATATAACATTATATAAAATAAAAGTTGGAGATACATGTATGAATTGAATGACATTATCAGTTATGGATATTGTAGATACGTGTAATAAATACATGATGTTATGAAAAAAAAATTTCTGATCTTCAGAAACCGGTGGAATCTTTTATTAATATATGTATTAGTATTAAAGTTTTCATGCAAAAGCATTTTAAAAACATTTTTTGTTAAAACTTTCAACTAACTGTATATATACCGTTTAGCTTGCATAAATCATAATACTGCTGTTGTGGTTTTTTTAAATATATTTAGTTATTAATATATCTGGGGTATAAGTCAATTATTACCGGTGATTTAAAATAAAGTAAATGTGTGTCATTCTGAGTTACTTAATTCAAATTATGCAATAAAGAACCTTGCGTATCTGGAAAAAGGTAGACAAATATAGTTTTTCGAAGAGAGATGATCATACATCTTTGAAATAACAAACAAAAGGAACAACCCTTTAAAATTGGCAAAATACATATTGCATCCAAAGATGTCAACATCACATTTTGACATTACATTGTAATTTTTTTTCTGTTTTTTTTTAATACGTGTAAAAAAAATTAAAAGTTTAAGATTATCGGAAACTTAGTGAACAGTAAAGCTGACTTTTATGTAAACCTTTGTATGGTGGCATATTTCTACCCCCTACATGCAAGATAAATCATGTCAACATGCAAGATATTTATGTTGACATGCAAGTTACAAATCTTGCATGTTAACATAATTAACTTGCATGTGGACATACATAAGTCGCATGTCAGCATAATTATCTCGCATGTTTACATAAATATCTCGCATGTTAACATTAATAAATTTAACGTAATTAACTTGCATGTTCACGTCAATACGTCGCATGTCAACATAAATAAGTTGCATGTGTACATAATTAACTCGCATGTTGACATAAATAAGCCGCATGTTGTCATACGTTTGTTGCATTTTGCATCTATGGTGTCAGATAAGGGCGTTAGTAAGTGATTTTACCCATATAAAAATCAGATTCCCTAAAAAGATTTGTAACTTGCATGTCAGAATAATTAGCTTGCATGTAGACATAATTATCTTGCATGTTTACATAATTTTCTTGTATGCTGACATAATTTATCTTGTAGGGGGCAGAAATATGCCACCATACCTTTGTTTTTAGAATTGCTGAATTCACTGTTGCCTTCTACAGGTATTTAAAGATATTTATTCTCTCCCTTGAAAAAGGATTATATAGCTATAGGTTGATTTTGGTCCTGTTGATCTGTATATTGTTTGGATTACCAGAGGACCAAGGGGTTGCTACATAAACATCAACCTTGCTAACAGACACTCGTATATGAGCCCTACTGAGATCAAAGGTCAAGGATGATCATAACCACGAGGCGCTTCTTTATTATATTTATTGCAAAACTGAAATGGCCAAAGACAACCATGGGATGTAAATTTATAAGACAATTACATACAAGGGAATGTGTTTGGTAGTTGAAGTTCAAAGTTATCGGTCTTTAACACTATTGTACATGTACATATATAATTTAGTTCAGTGAATGCAGAAAAGAAAAACACGTTTTAACAACGATTTTCTTCAGAATCTTAAAACAAATTATTGCTTTTTAGCTCACCTGATCAAACTCGGCACAAAGCATCTTTAGGGGAAGGACTTTCATGTTTGTTAAAATGAAGGGCCAAGTCCCCTTTAATGGGGAGATAATTTAGAAAAAATCTTTTTCTCAAAAACCAAAAAGCCAAAAAAGCTGTGACGTGTGGAAACATCCTCAGGTAGTGTAGATTCAAGTTTGTTCAAATCATGATCCCCGGGGGTAGGGTATTGCCCCAATGGGAGGTCGAATTTTAAACAGATTCATTAAACCCAGAAAAGTCTTTAAAAATCTTCTCAAAAACCAATTGGCCAGACAAGCTGTAGCTTGTGTTGAAGCATCCTCAGGTAATGGAGATTCAAGTTTGTTCAGATAATGATCCTCAGGGGTAGGTTGGAGTGGAGCAACAATTGGGGAAAGTCAAATTTTTACATACAAAATATATATAGAGAATTTAAAAAAAAATCTTTTCAAAAACCAATTGGCTAGACAACCTATAACTTGTGTGTAAGCATCCTTAGGTAGTGTAGATTCAAGTTTGTTCAAGTCATGATCCCCGGGGCAGAATGAGGTCACAATTGGGCGGGGCGTGGGGGTTGATTTTTTTCACAGGAAATAAATTTGATTATTGTCAAAAACTCAAACGTTATGATATAAGGTATTACTTATATGCAAGCATCTTGACATATGTTGATTCTCAATTGTTAGAATGTGGCCCCTGGACAATTGTAGGTCGCTCAAGGGGTCTAAAGTTTGATGATGGTTTATATTTATTTGAATAGTTGATCTTCTTGATCTTCTTGAGAACTGCAATGCTCATTAGTATCATGACCGTGAAATCATCAAGTTACAAAAGGGGCTCAGTGTTAAGCATAAGAATATGAAGAGAAAATTTTGAAAATCTTTTTTTACAGGATATGTTTTACTACATTGTTCAGATATTTTGTATCTGAGTCCATAAAGCTAATTTTATCATGGCTGTCGTTGCTCAGGTGAGCGATGTGGCCCATGGGCCTCTTGATTTTGGCTACCAATTAATAGTATTTCACATAACTGTGAACTGTCAACTGCTTCCTGCGTACTGACAGGTGCTCAACATTAAACGATTACCTATAGTAATTAACTGCATATTGCTAATGGTTTTCTTGTTTCTGCACATGTGCATCTGCAAAGGCTATTTAAACAGGGACATTCAAAACGCAATTGAGGTTTAGGTGATTTTGATTTTGTAATATTATTTTAATTTATCCTCGATATCTTATGTTTTCCATTATGCGGGGCGTTGATTACGTCCAGGGCATTGTTCGGGTCCGGGTTGTTGATAGTGTTCCGGGTTTGTATTATTCCGAAATGTTATGTTATTTCGAACGTGTGCGAATTCCGGCGCTATATGAATCCCAAGAGTTATTTCAATCCTGAGTGTTGTAATGGTTGGTCGCGTCGAGGTAATTCTCGGAGTGTAGTTCTGGGATTGTGAAACTTGGCCAAGTAATGTCCTTTACTTCGCTATTGAATGGCGCTGCCGTGGTGTGGCTAGGACGAGTTAAGAAACCCGGATTACACCTCTTTATAATATGGTCTTTTATGATATCATTATATTGATCCTCGGGATCTTATTTTTCCCAACATGCCCACACCTGGTGGGTGCCCTAGCCAAGGTGTTATACTGGAAAGTCTTCTCCTCTACATGGGGAGTAGTCCGTATCCTAATCTGTATAAAAAGAGGAGGCGGAAAGAGAGCTTCCAGACGACTACTCTTTATTCAATGCATAATTACACTTTTATAATATGACATTCTAACAATAAATATCAATATCAATTACAATGAAATTTTATAAACAATATTTACATTTTCCAGTGTCTTTGCCTGTGATAACACTACGTATCGATTTTGTACTATATAACCCATAACTTCAAATGACGCTAAATTGAGGCGCCAGAGGGATTAGCTCAACACATTTCACGTTCTTTTTAAGGTCAGATGACACGTTCCTTGAAAAATGATAATTATTTTTCAAATTTTTAACGGCCTGATAATATACCAAATAAAAATATTATTACTTATTATGATTTTTAAAATGATTAAGATTTTAAAAATAGATATTTATATGCCAAAAATTTTTATATCAGCTATTCAAATGCATTTTCAATAAGATTATATAGAAAATTGTATACTCTAGTATCTTGTACAAATGCCTGGTAAGGTACCCTAACTTTTTGCAAGAAAGCTTGTCAAAATTTTTGTAAATCAATAACAAATTCCTAGAAAAAGTTATCTAAAATCGAGGAACGTAGGTCTGACCTTAAAACGAAATTCTGATGTGCATAGAAGAAAATTAAACTTGCCAAGTCCCATTTTCCATAAACTCTCATAAATCTCATCCATCATCATCAATCAACAAAAAACAAAAGTCTAGCAGGTCACTTACTCTCAGTGACATTCTTAAAATACACAGACGATATGGACCTGTTCTACCAATTAGAACCCGTAAGTATAACCTATATATAATACACAAATGCACAATGATCTATAATGGAAATGAATATGCATTTATACTTACTCTCTAAAATGATATGATATCGATAATGATTTAAAAGTATGATAATGACAAAGATCTTAAAATGTTTAATTATTTATGTTTTTATGAAACATTCAGTCACAGTGTCCAAAAAATATACTCTATAATAAGTAAGATCTGTTTAATATGACTAGGCCTATAAGTGACTATTATCATGGTTAAATTGAGAAATAGTTGTTTTAGCTATATGCACCAGCTGCCTAGTAAAGCTAAGTGCCCTAAGTATTGAAGAAGATGAAGATGTGATGAAAAGGGATATAACTACCAAGGTTTGATGCTAAGATAATCCCTAGAAGTATTTTAAGGGGTGTTTTTTTTTTATATTATAAAACATTTTAAATAAGATTACCTTTACCTTGAGATGAGATTTAATGATACATATATTGATGTGTTAATGAAGAAAAATGCAATTTATTTATTACATACTTGTTTAACTATATAATATTATGTTAGGCATTTGCATGGATTCTGTTGTTAAATGTAGATATTTTAGTCTTCCCAAGGCTTAGGGTTTCTTAATTCAAGCACGTGCCTTGGTTTGTTGTCTTATTAATATTTGTTGCATATAATGACCTCTTTCAGACTCAGAGACAACATGTTATACATGAAGAGCCACTTCATGATGACTTCTCCTCTGCAACTGCTGAAATGGATGTTATGATTTCAAATCAGGAGACAAGGAAGCTTAAGGTGATTTGAATAGTTATTTTGATATGTAACTAAATAAAGATGCATAATATGATGTTTACCGATTCATCATTGGCATTTTTTACTTATAAATGTTAGATATGTTAAATATAAATGTTCAATAAAATGTATAAAATATGAAATTGAATTGAATATTAAATTAAATTGATATTAAATGAATATTACCGGTAAATATAATATTGCATAAAATGTATAAATGGAAACAGCAAATCAAGATATATTTTAAAGCTGAGTATGTAAGTCAGGTGAAGACTTTTTGGAAGGAATAAATAACTTTTAGTTGGAGAGAGAGATGTTGAGATGTGAATATTCACGTTAGTGCACTTTTTTCCAGGCAGATCTGAATTCTTTCATTAAAACTGCCCCTGAAAGTCAAAATGAATTTATGCAATTTCAGGTAAGTTTCATACAATTTAAGTACAATTAAATGTTTTACGTTTTTATCATTTTACACACACACAGAGAGAGAGAGAGAGAGAGAGAGAGAGAGAGAGAGAGAGAGAGAGAAAGAGAGGATTGGATTTTGACTCTTTTAAATTTTAACAGGCAGATAAGAAGACCACCGATCGTGAAAGTGAATTTTTCCAATCTCAAGTAAGTTTTAGATTTTTCATAACATGATAGCACATTAAAATATTTATCTTTAGCAGATTATAAGTATCTGCAATGATAGATTTAGGATAACAACTCAGTAAACTTAATTACCAGTAATCTTACTTTCAAACCCATGATATAAATATTAGATCTATCTGTTATAAACTTATATTATTATTATTCTCCATCATAAACAAAGTTGAAGGGGGTAATACTTGGAGTTGTCATCATAATAATTAGAACCAGATCCTTTTTGCTAAATTGTTGTATCCTTTTTTAATATGATATAAAGATAAGCACATAATATCATCACAATGACTTGACAAACATTGATCACTTACAAGAAAATTTTCAACTATTTATATGTCACTGAGGGAGTTGGAACTCAGCTAATGCCAGTGGTATGGTTTTGCTTTTTTTTTCGTAATCATATTACTTAAATTATCAATTATTTTTAGGCAACTTCAACAGAGGAAACAGAAATGAGTTCACAAGGTTTCTTAAAAGTTGATATCTTTGATAGATTTAACACACTTTTGAAAGATATTGATTTGGAACCATTCAGTTTTCCACATTTACTCTGGCAAACCTACACAGCAAAGACAAAACAAAAATACTTCAAAGGAATGCAGGTACATTTATATCATTTTTGAAAAAATGTAATGATCAGTAATATAAATAAACAACTTAATATTGCCAACTATTTTGCAAAGTAAGTTAAAAATAATCAAAATAGGTGAAGCATAAATATGATAATTATGCACCAGCCAGTCTGGGATTTAGTAACCCAAATATGCATAGCTCAAATCCATTGTATTTTCTATCATACTATTACATTTAGTGCTGTTGACCAGTCTGAAATTTGAACTAAAATGGGATAAACTTCGTTTAAATAATAAGCTTAACAGATATACATGTAATAATAAATATTATAGAATATAAAGAAGAAATTAAAATTGATTTTTAACTGAAACTCTGTATTCAAAATTGAAGTCTAAAACATAAAGTATTCAGCAATGGGTAATGTATCTCTATAGAACATGTTTGCAAGAGTTGCAGAAATTCTGTTTGACAACGAAAAGGAGACAGTGGTGAAGGAATTCTTTAGAGAAGTAGGCAATTCAGATCCAGTTGACGTCTCATTAGCTGTGTGTGATGATACTACAGATGCTCTTATTGAATCCTACAAGAAAGCTGATTTTTGGCAGATAAAACGACAGATTTTGTCAGTACTCTGTGTGTCCAGAACTTACCAGGAAATGAAGATTTTGCTTCCTGATGTCCCCGAGTACAGGTATGAATATATAAATACGGTACATGTATTCTGCATGCTATATAAAGAACTTTGATTTATGATTTGACTACTGATAAAATAGTTAGCAGTGACAAATATTCATGATAGTAAGTCTAAATGTAAAATTTCTTTTAAAAATCAAGACAACCATTTAGACTGGTTTAAAAAGACAATTATTGGCAACTGTGAGTTTCTAGTAAACCCCTGCACAAATCAAGTTGGTTACTATTATTAATAATATATATTAGATCATCTGCTTTTGGAAATAAGTAAATATAAAAAACTTTATAAAAGTGATGTCAGCCCTTAGTAATGGATGTATTCAACAAAGAACACTTTTTAAATTATCTTTAGATACTATATTGCCAAAACACATGCTAACTTTGAGGGTGCTGCCTACCACCACCAGAAAAGGATGATGTTCGTCAGCGAATGGATCCAGCTAAATTGGATAATTTTCTTGAATTCATCACATCTTCTCACATAATGAAAGACCTACCATTTGGGCAGAAGAAAATTCGGACATC
Source organism: Magallana hongkongensis (assembly GCA_016163765.1). Classification (NCBI taxonomy): domain Eukaryota; kingdom Metazoa; phylum Mollusca; class Bivalvia; order Ostreida; family Ostreidae; genus Magallana; species Magallana hongkongensis. The sequence goes on along the minus strand of WFKH01011925.1, from coordinate 33,529,922 downwards.
AAAGGTAAAGATAATAGAGACACCAAACATTATCAGGTGCATGGCACCACAAGCAATCATTGATAAATATCAACAATATTGCAGAGAGCAAGATATAGAACCACTTGGTAAATATACAGTCTCCTGGCAAATATGCTACAGTCACTGATATGTTCTACTTTACCATTTCCTATGCGTTCACCGTGAGCTCACAGTGCGCTCACAGTGCGCTCACACTGTATTCACCGTGCGTTCACTTGCGCTCTCCGCTCCGCTCCGTTCGCGCTCACCGTTTACAAAGTGCTCACCGTGCGTTCACCGTGCGTTCACAAAGCGTTCACCTTGCGCTCACCGTTCGTTCAGCGTTCACGTATCGTTCAGTCAGATAATATTATATTTAGGCTGATAACAATACGTACATGTAGTTTATTTGTTATTTTTTCCTGATTACTGACGAAACACAATTTAAGAATAACTCCCGAGGTTCTCGGAAAAAATCCTTCATCTTGCGTTCACATAGCGTTCACATATCGTTCACCGTGCGTTCACCGTTCAATTCGCGCTCGCGTTTAAGCTCCGTTTGCGCTCTGCGTTCTCTCACTGTTCACCGTTCATGAGCGATCACCGAATTCCGTTCAGCGTGCGCTCACCGTTCGCTCAGCGTGCGCTCACCGTTCACTCACAGTTCAAGTGGGAAAGTAGAGCGTATTAGTCAATTAAGATATAGATAAATAAGGTACTACTAAACAGGAAAAATTTTAGTATACCATGATTTAACAACCATTGCACAAAAAACAAACATATGATTGAATCTTTTATGATATTTTATGGAGGAGTACACTGATTTGAACTCTTCAAAACTGCGCCGCAACCATCCGTAAATCTCTTGAAGGCTTGGACTATTATTTAGCAGAAGGAGGAAGAAGTTTTGAAGAGCTTATTGACATTGTCCACAAATTGCAAAATGATGCGGAGCGTGCAAAGCACTTACAGGATGTGTTACTTGCTGCCAAAAGATATCTTAAAACTGATTACAAGGTAAATAATACATCTGTGATTTTCTATGTCAAATCACTTTTTTAAAGGTGGCAGACAGACTTTAGTTTTCATTGCACATGGTTAACTGCATTAATTCTGCTAAAATGGAGTGTATTTACACCATTTGAAATTTGTTTTGATACAGGTTATGTGATTTTTTTCTGCAATGCTCGCTGCTTCCATAGCCTGTATGAAACACTAAAAAGTACATTTATATAGTCAATATTAACATATCTCTCATAATTTTCCCCGATTATTTATGTACATGACTGTTTCCATATGTGGATATGTGGACAGATCACGGATCATGTAGATTTCAGTCTCATCAGTGTCAGTATTAATCACAAGCAATTTTCTTTAGTAGAGAAAAAATTACTAGTACAATACTTACCAGACCCAACCTAACAGAAAACAGACCAACCACACCGCAGATCCGCTTTCTGTGTCTGCTTTGGTTCTGGGTTTTATGGCAGACCCCAATTTCAGAAGCAGACCCTGAAATCGCTACTGAAAAAATACTCAAATATCTTTACATGTATATTTGGAATATACAAAGGGTGGGGCTTACATAGGGTAGGAAAAAAAACGATTTGCTCACACTTCAGTGCATAAAGCGGAATCCAAGGACTGACCCCCAGGACCCAGAGCAGACCCAAAGCAGACACATAGCGAACAATAAGTCAGCTTTTGTAGTCTGCCTTGGTGTTACATGTAGGTTGTGTCTGGTCAGTACTGTATGCGTTGCCATTTCTGGGAGATATTTCATTTTCTGTCAAGAGTGGCTTAAAGAGAAGAGTTTATCATTTTGTTATATTAATTAAAAAAAATCCCTCTGGTCAATTTGAAGGAATAACTGAGAAATATTGTATAATTACTGACTAATATTGTTATTTGGGTTTTTTGGTATATCTCAGATTTATGTAGCAGAAACATCAGAAGTTGCTGATCATTGTCGCAGGCATGCTCTTAGTGATGACTCCACTCTTTTTTCTTTGCAATGCAGTCATAGCATAATCATTTTTGTGAGTCCTGTGAACAAATCAAAGAGGTCGTCATGGATGTCAAGCAACTGGTCGATCAGTTTGATTTTACTAACAGGGATGACAAAGATGACATCATATTTAGATTGATGCATGCTGAATTGGGCATTTCCAGTTGAAAATCACATCTACTAAAAGCAAAAAATCAGGAAGAGCCAAAACAGGAAGTATTTAAGTCTTTATCAAGTTCAAGTGCTTGCATCGTCTTGTACTGGGCCATGAAATTTCAGCCTCGCAAGTATAGAGAGGACAGTCAGGATTGGTTTGGGAAGAGAGGTATATCATGGCATGTAGCAGTAGTATTTACAAAGGATGATGAAACTTTGAAAGGTTTGATCTATCTACACATATTTGATGGACAAATCTCCCAAGATGCCAGTGTAACAACAGCAGTCATACTAGATGTGGAAAAGAGTCTTAATCAACAGTACCCAGATATCACCACCATTCATCTATGGTCAGATAATGCAGGTTATTACAAAAGCTCTGAAACAATATCAACAATCTACCACCATTGTAAGGCAGTTCATTCACTTGACTTTTGTGTGGCACAGAATGGGAAAGGGGCATGTGACAGTACAGCTGCTGTAATAAAAGCAAACATAAGAAGATTTGTCAATGAAGGACATGATGTCGTAACAGCAAGGGATATGAAGCGGGTACTTATAGCTATGAAATAGTTCAAAATATAGGAAGAAATTCTGTTCATAATATTTTTCACAATTCATACCTGATTTAATAGGATAATGTCAAACATATTTTGATGTTTTAGGCAATGGAGAAAACCAGTAAGAATGTACAGTACAGAGTGAAGGTGGTTGGATTGGAAACCACAGAGCGTCAGAAATTTAAACCAATCCCAAGCATATCAACATTCAACAATTTCAAGTTCCTCGTCGATAGATTGCAAGTTTGGAGACATTATGGCATTGAAGTTGGTAAGATTTTTTTGAGTCATTTACATGGATAAATATACATGTATGAGCTGCATCATCCCATTACAGCATTACAACTTTATACACTTCTTTTAAAGATAAATCATAACGAGAATTTTATTTTATGAAATAGATAGTACCATTCCTGGAACAAAGTTGCAAAACATTATGCCATAGTCCTTGGAAATATGGGAGGAAGATAATTCTGAAGTCCATTTCCATGCCTTTCTCTGCAAACCTAAAACCAAGCTGGAGGAACAAAACATTTTCACATGTACACATAAGGCTGTGTGAAAACCTTTTGCAGAGCAGAAGAACTTGATCAACATCTGTTAGTTTGAGACTGTCACTTGAAATTGGAAAAAGAGAGAAGCAATGACTTGGTCATCCAGAAATATGCTAAATATTACCGGAGGAAAACCAAGAGCAGTATACATTGAGCTGTATCAGTTAAGAAAGGACAGGTGACAATATCTTAGAAAAGGGTTGGGGCTAAAAGAAGGAAGAAAGGGTGCAAGATTAAATAAAAAGCAGAAATCATATCTTGAAAACAAATTTAACATTGGCTTAAAATCTGGTCGAAAAGAGGATCCTGTGTCAGTTTCCGAGGAAATGAGAAGTTTGAAAAATGAAGGTGGAGAAAGAGTCTTTGCATATGAAGAGCTCCTGGCAGCACAGCAAATTGCAGGGGTTTTTTTTCGAGAATGTGCAATCAGCGAGTCTTTGTTTGACCATTCACAACATGCTTCGAAATTTATGTATTGTCAGGGTATTCTTAGATGCACTGTCAGATCATTTTATAAGCGTTTTAAGCTATACGTATTTACACTATAATTGTTGCAGACTGTGATTTAAGCATTTAATTCTTATTTTTGAATGTCGTCGGTCCTATAACCCACAAGGCCATGCAGACAAAGTGAATACTGCGCGTTAGCGCGGTATGATAATGTCTGCACGGCTTAGTGTGTTATGGGACCGACGATATACAAAAATAAACATTCAATGCTTATATTTTTAAAACTTTTTTTACTTCTTGACGTCTGCAAATGTGATTTATACCTCAAAATTACTGTATAATACTAAGGGTAAGTTCAAATTAATGAAAGAGCCACTGTAATAACCACAAGGGTTAACTTTAATTTTTGCTTGTTGCACTTTAACAGCGTTCCACGTTTGTGACGTCATAATAAAACTCTTTATTTAACCTTTCAGTACCCTGTGTGTGTTACAGTGTTATAACTGCAGTACTTTTCCACACATTTTACATGCAAAAAATATGTGGAATGTAAATACAGAATTATGTTTCTCAATCAAATGTACAAACAGATATACCAGTACCAAACATTTTCAAGATTTTATTGTTGATGTGATGTAATTCATGTACTATTTCTGCATTTATTATAAAGGTCGCCATTTGTTACCATAGTAACCAGATGTCAAACTGAAATAAAATACTCGGTTATTTTCAGTACAATACACTGAGTATCATCAAAATCTGTAACATATTGTTTTTTGTATTCATTATAGAAGACAAGTAATGACTTTGAGGATTGTTTTCACAGTATTTCTGATTGTTGTTATCATATGAGCATGAACTTTGCTGTCATATTTTTACTATATGTTAGTACATCTGATGATACATTGAACGGTTGTTATGGCAACTAATTCAACTACTACATGTAATTGTGAAAAGAGGAAATTTTCTTTAAATACTCATTTATTTGTTTGCCATTTTAAGAATTGTTAGTCAAGTAGAGCTCATTTTGCATGCCATTTTACCATGTTATAGGTTCTGAGAGGAGCCTGTTCAAAGGGGGACCTTTAGAGGCAGTATGGAGTTGCTGTGGCAATTTGTAAAGTTTCAAAGTAGAGTATTAAATGATATAAGACTAATGATTATGATGTGATGTTGATGTTGAAAAGTTTTAAAATGACAAGTTTATGATATGAAATAGTTTTGATATTGTGTTGACAACCATTTGATTTGGGTTTGATTTGGTTTTGGGTTTTTTGTTTGGTTATTTTTTTTTGGGGGGGGGGGGGGGGGATGGGGGGTAGGAGGGAGGGAGGGAGGAATAAATAGGGATTGTCAGAAATTTTAGATTTACTTAGTGTACCATTGCAGTGTTTTTGTTCCTTTAGTCTTACGTAAACATTTTGCTTCAATTATATGTTGTAGTAAGTGTTAACATTTCATTGAACATACATGTAAATGTATTTTAAGGGTTGGTTGTTGCTATGGCAACTAGTTTTTTAACATTGGAAGAAAAGGTTTAAAGGTACAAGTTAACTTCAAACATATGAAAAATTGATAATTTGTTGGTAAAATATCTATAAATTATGATGAACTTACACATATACCACAAATATGAAGTTTTCATAAATTATTATGGCAACCATTTTTTAAATACATGTTATTTTGTTAAGGAACAAAACATATCTGCAGGTTTTTTTCATATTTTATACATAAAGCATTAAATAAAAAGAATATATAAATTTAATTAATATCTGTCAGTTCATTTTTTGTTCATTGATGTCATAAAATGGCTCAAAACTGAGTTTTTTCATAAATGTTTAAAACGCCCAAATGGTAGTTTTTCAACAAATAAAATAGTGTATAACCTATTCATGGCTTGCTAATATTGTGTTTTATATTTGTTGTACTAAAACTAATCTTTATGTTAAAAGAAAGTGTTTTGTACAATAAAAATCGTGGAATTTTTTTTTTTAATCAAAACATGGTAAAAATAAAGTGAATTTTGGGTCCTGGGCGCCTTTTTTGGTGGGGGGTTGTCGTTTCCATGGTAACGATACCTAATATTAGTAATTAGCAGTCAAATTTGATGAAAGGGTATCAAGTTATCCCTATATGCCAAATTTCTTCAAAATCGGTTTATGTGGGTTTCTGTCATTATTTTAAGAATTGTTGATGCTTACAGAGAATGACTCTTAATAGTTTAAAGCTTGATAAAATTTTAGGTAGTTCTGATGGTTAATTTGTTGACCACCTTGAGCCTCTTTGATAACATGTTAAAATTATTCCATATTCAATTAACGGTACTTGTGGGAAAAAAAATATCACACAACTTTCTTAGTCATAAAGAATTCTTTATGACTTCTTCTAGTGGCCCCCCCCCCCCCCATTTCCTCTTTTGTTTTATGTCTTCGAAGATAGAAGATCAGACGTTTGGCGTTTTTGTATTACCGGATCCTGTTGTCTTTTTACTTTTCTTTCTGTCGGCTAAATGATTAAGATATTTTCGTTAAAAAAAATGTTGTAATTTAGAGAAAAAAACCTTACTAGTATTTGGTAAGTGTATTTAAATGTTAATTTCTCTTTTCATGAACTTTAACTAATTTATATAATGTCATATAATTATATGTGTTCGTTTTATCGACGGTCCCTAATAGTTATTGCAATATACTTAAGGTTGTATTGGACATCTGTCGATATGAATTTGGATTAAAATACAATATAATTAAAATACTTTCATCGGTTTAGAATTTTCTAATTTTACAATATTTATCAACAAAATACGTTTTAAAAATGTTTGGAAAGGTAAAAATTTAAAAATGCCCAACGGGATTCGAACTCATGACTTACAGATTCGTGGTGAACCCTCTAACCCACTGCGCTACGCTATTAGGTGACAATTTTTGAAAAGAAACTATTTATAAATTACACTTGATTTTATTGTATATTTCGATGAATAGTACGTCACAACATGGAGGTGTCCCATACCACCTTAAATCCAACTGGAAATCGCACACCATAAAACTCTTTTGTATAATTGATTTTTTTTGTGTGTTTTTTATTTTTTTGTCTTTCTTTTCTTTTTTTTTTGGTGGGGGAGGGAGGGGCGGGGTTATTTCTTGTAGGTTAATTGGTATTAGAGCTCACATTGACTACATCAAGAAATTCATGCATGCAGTTAATTTCTGAATCACCATCAGAATGTTATTTTTTTACATGTATAAAACAAATTAATTACGCATAGTCTTTTTTCTTACTTATTTCTTTATCAAATTAAACCTTTTTTAGATTATTGATTAACAAATTCATTAAAATATTAATATAAATCAAAAGCATAAATACTGCTTTTTTATGTTTTTTTAATTGATGCATCCCAGCTTATTTTATTCTGAGCGTTGCCTTGCTCAGAACAAAATATAAAGGATAATAGTAAATACTAGTAAGTAGTTTTAATTGATAATCTCCATAGACCCATCAATTAACGTGCTTGTTTCCAACATGCATCGGAAAACTAAGTTGAGCTGTGGCGAACATGTTAGAGGTCTAGATACCAATGTGGAAATGCAGGTAACCACTGCGTGTCAATGCAAAACAATTTTCATAGCACTTTACATGAAAATAAATCTTGGTAATACATGTAGCGAACTCTAAGAACCAGTGTGCGCGGGAAAAAGAACGGGCTAAACCAGCAGATTCATCAAAAACAATTTTTTGTCTACGTCCCATAATGCTCTCAAATGTTTTCACCCGTGGTGCTATGCCAAAAAATGGCCGACATTTAACTCGTAATTTACGGTGTCCTGAGGTTTGAATACACGTTTTGAGTACCGCACAAGCTTTGTTGAGACCCAAAGGATTTTTTACATGTTTCCAATTCCTTCGTATTGAGTTGAGATACGTAAACAAATGTTCTAGATTTTAAAGTATGACGTCACAGTGATCTCGCTATATATTATCCGCGATAAATTTAGAGGTGGATTAAACATCTGTAATGCGTGTACTAGCAATTTAAGTATAGACTGCGATACCTGCCTCAGATGATGTTTTTATTTTTTTCATTGTTTTTTGGTATTGATAGAGAGATTATATATATATATAAATATATATATATATATATATATATATATATATATGTAAATAAATATATATATATACATATATATATACCAGCAAGAGCCATACTTTACTGTCATATCGATCCAATTTAAAGCTAATTTTGCATGCATGTACAGTAAGTATAAGTAGGGAAGATTTAAAAAAAAAAAAAGGTAACTTTGAACTAAATAAAGAAGAAGAATAAAGAGAAAAAATAAACAGTTAAAAAATCTATACAGATATTTCATATAGTCAAACCATTCAATTGGAAAATGGGAAATTACACACCTACAAACAGGGACCAAACAGCACGGATACAACAATTGTAATTAGAATGCAAAAATAAACAAATATAAAAATTATGATCCAGGAAAAAATAAAATTCAGATAACAATAAGGAACCAAAAAAATAATAAATAATACTGTATTTATGGTTAAATATTTTGACCAAATTAAACACAAATTACGTTTAACAGACTGATCAATTCTCTCCAAAAATAAAGAACGGTTTTAGGTTGAAGCAAGTCTATGTATTTTGTAAGAATTTTTTAAACTTAGAAATCTTATAATTCTCTTCCCTCTCTCTCTCTCTCTCTCTCTCTCTCTCTCTCTCTCTCTCTCTCTCTCAAAATTGTTTTGATGGTCGTTGATAACTAAATAACACTAAGATGACAGTGATGCAAGGTATGTGTAACTCTTGCTGCGCTCGACACAACGGTAGCACCGTAAAACATATTGTGGTGTTTTCCGTTTATTGATGTTTTCTATTGCATCTTTTGTTTACAGTATGTGACACCATTTAAATAGATCCTCTTCTAGTACATAAGTACTATTAATCTTTCTGTGTAATGATGCAATCTAAGTAGAGGTTTGACTTTCATAAACTCTCTTTGACAGGTGTCTGTACATGTATAGACATTGCAAAACGTTTGTATTATATGATGACATCGTTTCACAATTAAACATTACAATAATTGGTTTCCTGTTGGCGAGATGAAAAATATCTCAGCGTTTTCATATGTTGAATTGTTTCCGGGAACATTTTCATAAGTATTCACTTTGCCAAGAGTTTGATGTTGTCGATCATAAATACACACAGCGGAGTACGTGCAGATCAAAACTATATCAACGCATCCAAATATTTGTATACACAATATTATTTTTTATTACTTAATCAAAGGGATTTTGTTGTTTTATTACAAATAAAGTTTTATTACAAATAAAATATTTGCGTCTACTTTGTATGTGTATGCAGTTTTGCTTAACTATTGAAACCGTTCTATTGAACTGCCGCTCAATTGACTGCGATCTATTAGGCAGCCGGTCAATAGATATCGATCTATTGGACCGCTGGTCAATAGACTGCAATATATTGTACCGGTAAGGTATTACAGAACGCGGGTATGTTAAGGCTTCCCGATTGATTTCACAGCAATGTGTAGAAAGTCACTTGTCTGTACGTCATACGATATGACGTCATTATTAACTTTGACGTCACGATCTGCATCCTTTCGATATTTCTCAAGGAATGTATCGTATTGTTATAAGTAAATTTTATTGAACATTAATAAATCTGCTTGTTTCCTTTTCTTAGACGTTGTTTTTAATACTAGTGATATCACATTCAATATTATCAATATTGAGTTTCAAATGATCAGCAGTTTTAAAGCTTCGTATTAGGTAAATGACTATTAATAAAGTAATGGTTTGGAGCTTCTCCCTTCTACGTGTAAACTAATAAGTGGAAATGTTTTAAAAAACCTTCTGTAAGATACAAATTCTAAACCCTAAATACTAAAAACGGAATTAGGTAATAAAACTATTATTCAATGCCTGAACAGTCAATAGACCCGATTGTTTTCCCTTGGTGCAGGGAACAGCTTAGTATGATCAATTGCCCTCGGCCGTTGGCCTCGGGCAATATATCATACTGAGCTGTTCCCTGCACCAAGGGAAAAATATTCAGGTCTATTGACTGCGCAAGCATTAAATAATTGTATAATCATTTACTGTACTTGGTTGCTGCGTTTTATTATATGTATGGTTATTCTCAGTTGAAACAGTGGTGTTGTTCTCTATAGCAAGAGAAGTGGTGTTTTCTACACGATATATTCTCCGTGAAGCTGTCGTATCCTTCTCTGGATAAAAGAAACAACAAATATTGTCAATTAGTTTTAACATCACTAATACTACATGTAACACATCGTCACAAAATGGCTGACATCTGATCGAAACAACATTTCGTTTTATTAAAAGGATTTTATCGACAGAACATGTAACTTACTCCATTCAATTTTTAGATATTAATTTTATATCCCCTAACTGCAAATTTTTCGCTTATTTGACATGTACAGTTTATTTATTATCATATCTTTTATAATCAAATGATTCACTGTTAATTTGAGTGACTTTTTCCAGGTTGTTATTCCACCTTAAAAGATACCAGTATTGTAACCACTAGTAAAGGTCTGATATAAAAGCTGACATGAATTCATAAATACGCATTATTGTGATCGGCTTCGGCCGATCACTGTTGTGTCCATATGAGGCATCCGGCAAATGCTTCCACGTGCGCACACATTCCGTTTGCATAACTAGTTCTTATAAAAACTTGAAGTTTGGTTTAGTATTTATATAACATTTTACTCGGTTTTATTTCAATTCATTTACCTTAAGAGATGCAAACATACATAAAATACAGTTCGACCTGTTAATTCAAGAATGCACATTTTGTCTCACGCGTAAGAATTTCGATCGAAAGATTCATTCAGTAATGCAGTTGACCTCGATGAACTGACCTCAATCATAAGAAGATGCTCCATGAACTGACCTCGATCTATTGATATTGCATAATAGTAGCTAGGAAGACGGCTTGATTTATAAACAAGGTTACGTTATAATGCGACCTCAATAGCAAGTTATGATGGCATTCAATGTTTTTCAGTCGCATTAAATTATTTTAATACAACTCTTTCTTTGCATGTACGTGTTAATGCTCTTTGAAGAGCCCTACTCAGTATTCTGAAGAAGAAGAAGATACATTAACATTTAATAATTGCGTTAAAAATATAAAATTAGACGAGGAGTTTACGAACGGCTTTTCCCAAATTTATTTCAAAATTAAATTTGTTGACGGTTTATAATAATGAAATTATGGTGTACAGATTCAAAATATTCTATATTTTGTAAAAATACAGTACTTTTTTATTATTTTACATCAAACTGATCATGTTGATTGCTTCTAGCTATCAATATATCATTATTGCCGATCATTCCTTTAAAAGGAATACTTGTTTCCCTTTTATCTATGACTACCGCCATATTAGTTGTCGATTTCTATTGTTCTATTCATCGCTATACTCCCCCTATATAAGGCAGATAGCACTATTCATGCTTCACCGCATTCAGGTATTTCATTCACTCGAACGTTACATTGGACGAAAAGACTTGTAGAAACGCGTTTTGAACAAAAATACTATGACAACCACTGCACTGGTAAGGAATATCCAAAGAACTACGAAACAAGGCAGACTGAAATCCTAGGAACACAAATTTCAAAATCCTCGATAATTGTAGAACGTTTTCTTGTGCAATATATAACATCGCACATGCGCACACTACACACTGTGGTCGATCGAGCAATGTCAATGTTCGCATGGATTTTAGAAACGGGGTGTTTTTGTAGAAACCTATGGAAACGATGTTACGTTGTTACTTTCTTGGATTTACTATCATTTATCTACTGTGTTGGGTGTAGTGCCGATGTGGTCTTCAAAAAGAAGCAGACGTTATGCACTCTGTATGAACAACACACGTGTTCGATGTGCATTCGAAGTAAGGCAGCACTATCTGTGCAAAATGATACGGATACCTTGGAAATTCTTTCAAAGAATAAATATATTTTGTGTTTTATTGATTGTTTTTTCCTTTATTCTTTTTTACAAACATTTTACTACAATGTGTAGTTCATGCATTTTGAAGTCCGTGCAACCTGAGTGCCTCGATCGGAAAGCAACCGACCATAGCTTTCTCGACCGGTATATATACCCCAGTGGCAGTAGAGGAGCGATCGAAAATAATATGGCGACCAAATGCTTTTATGAATTCATGTCAGCTTTAAGAAGCTCACTAATATCGGACTGTCATAAGTAAAATGTTTGACTGCTGGAACAAAGGAATTATGACATCACAACAGTGTTTTAATGTTCATTAATTAAATAAAAAAGAATATCGATTTCTCAAAAAATATATTTTTATAAAATAATTAATCCTTATGAATGCCGTAACATAACGTCTATTCATTTACATTTTATTTTTGTTAGTGATATGCATATGTCTTTTGAGAATTGTTATAAGTGATAAACCATCCGTAAATGTCTTGAGAATTAAGATCATATTTCAGAGAGAGAGAGAGAGAGAGAGAGAGAGAGAGAGAGAGAGAGAGAGA
>WFKH01011925.1:33498470-33513757 GCA_016163765.1 Magallana hongkongensis | reverse complement strand
CCCCCCCCCCCCCCCCGATCCAAGCTATGGGCATGCCTTCATGTGCACTATTGTCTGAGAATAAGTAATATACTGTAAAACCTTACGATGAAATAAAAGTCATTTACATGTGTTATAATATATTTAATGTTTATGTAACGAAGCTTAACAAAGCGACTCATTAGGGGACCTGCTATCATGGATCACAGGGAATAGTCTTATCCACACTTTACAAAAGTTGTTCCCCTTAAATGCCCTTTGCACGGTCAACCAATTGGTTAGCTGCAGGTCTGTAGCTCCTGGTCTGAAAAAATTACTTGCCTCTGATATTCTTTTAAACACCATCACCAGCTCCGTAAAGTGATGTAGTGCAGTTTGTTTACATGGGAAAATGGCGACTCTCGATCTTGAAGTAAATTAATGTACTTCATTTTTCGAGGTCGGTTAGCATGTTTAAGAGAAACTCTGAGGCAAGTAAAGTGACAATATCAGTAGTAAATTTCCTAAAAAATTTAATGGTACTAATTGTTTTCACAGAATTTGTGTGGAAATAAGGTTAATCAGTCCAAAACTAGCGTCGTTTTTTGTGCGCTGTAAATCGCAGGTTTTTACTATGGGAGGCATAGCTCCTAGGTCGTCCATCCAAATTGTTTCAGACCGGGAGCTACAGACCTGCAGCTACCCAACGGTCAAAAGGATAAAACCAAATTCTTTCTTTATGCAACCAAATATTTGGGCGTCCTGTGATGAAATCTCTCTGAATTAAATTGATTCCTTCGATCTGCGGGTTGCCCAATCTTGAGGCAATCAAAATTCTCAAAGAAAACGGACTCTTAACTTCAAATGACAGAGTAACAACCATCTAAACTACAAAGGCTAATGTGAGAAATCTATGGGTTTTTCCCCCAAACATGACGGACAAGGGACATAACTTTTGTAAAGTGTGGATTGGACTATTGTGTAGTAGAAAAAAACACCATTGTTATAAAAGTGGGTACCTCGAGGAATTTTTCCTTCGAGGTACAGTTAATTTATTAAATTAAATTTCAGGAATCTTCACTCCGAGGTACCCACTTTTTTAACGATGTTTTTTTTTCCTAACGTGTTACACAAGCCCCTGTTCATGGACACCCGAGGATATTTTTTAAATTTCATTTGGTATATCTGGTGATTCAAAAGCAGGGGCTACCTGATGGCTATCTGATAATCAACACAAATACATATACAAAATAGACACTCAATAGAATCTTACCGCAAATAATGAAATAAAACTGTTTGAATGTTGACCACGTTACCACTCTCTTCGGATTGTTCGAGAAAGGAAGTTGTCTACCGCTTGTCAATAAAACCAAACCCTAATGGACCTTAAATTTCCGGAATGAGAAGCGACACAGAAAAACCTCCGAAAAACGCATATATCTGAGACAAGTTCACATTTAATTTTAATGCAACAAAAATCTTTACTTACTTTAAACTGCTGTCTGCCTCTCTTTGCCTCTGTCCACGATTTATGAATTTTAAACTCTCGATAACCGCAATAGTAACGGTGGAAAGCATATCGCGGATTTAGCCGTATGACATTCACTGACTTAAATATTCACTAATTAAGTAGGAAATCGGAAACTCGACCGGTCAGCATATTCATCAATTAATTCCAAATCAACAATAATTATGTATTCTTCTTTGTAAATTTGATTTTTATTCACAGAAAAAATATATTTTTCAAAAATGTTATGCAAACGTTTTATTAACATTTCTGAAAAATGTTCCAAACATGTTTTGTAGCAACAAATCATTAACAAAATTATGTATTTTGAAAAAGTCCACAGACAGACACTTTGTAAAAGATTATTGTAATATCAAAAGAGAGAGAAAAAAAACAAATAAAGTTAAAGCAATCCTTTTTGAAACGTTTTAAAAACAATTTCGAAAATGTTTCTGATTAGTCATACCTAATGTTGAAAACAATATTTTAGTAACGTTATAGGAAGTTTATAATGTTTATAATATCATTTTAAAAATGTTTTTAAAACGTTTTTCAAACATGTTTTAGTTTGGTTCTACGTAATCTTTTTTTCAACGTTATAAAAACATTTAAAAAATGTTATCATTACGCTATAAAAACATTTATATAGAAACATTTTCTAAAAACCTTTCTGCAACTAGAATATAATGTTATGAAAACGTTATGTGCTACCTGGGAACAAGTTTTAAAAAATCGCTTGCATCTTTGCTTTCGTTTAATGCATTTAACTGTTCGACGAAAAAACCCACAACGAGCTAATTATACATTTTATCGCTTATTCTACACAAAGGTATAGGAATATTTACTAATTTGTCGCCATCAACGTACGTACAGTGTTAACTTTGCCATTAGATTTTTATGTTTGTGAAAAATGTTCATGTGTATCATATTCTACTGCAATTGAATAATACCGTGGTACATAGATATAATGCGTTTTAAAAATGCCGACTTTAATGGTAAGTTCTATTGGCAAAATTCTGAAAGAACTCAAGATATCCATGTACATATTCAACTGACGTCGCAAACGTCAAACTATGACGTCATTGATGATGCACGATGTAAGCATGAATACACAGTATAAAATTACTTCATAAAACATGTTAAAGTTCAGTTTATATTCATTTCTTCCTCAAATATCCAATAACATGATGATTTTGTAAATAATCACAAATAATTCGTTATCATTATTAATTAATTTATGCTTTTTCAATAAAAATTAAGCAAATAATTACCCTAAAATAGAGTGGTCTGTTTTATTTTCTGTTACTAAAATTTTCAAAATTTGTAAAATACATATTGGCCACACTTGAGTACCTCTACGAAATTTTGCAGACAGGTGCATTTCTGCAATGTCTCTCAGTTTTAAAAGTTTCAAAGAGGTACTCAAGTGTGGCCACATTCAAATTTGAGAAATACTGCAGTAAAATATACAATTTTCAGCTATTTTTAACGACCATGGTATGTTTAATGATGCGCATGTGCTTAACGGTGGGGCCGAGGTAAACAAATTACATATACTTAGAAGCAGAATATTGTGCCCTACATTAAAAGTAATTACAATTTGTATTGTTTCAAACTTGAGTTTTGTGAAAATTTTAAAGCACATTTTGATGCTTCGTGGCTCTAGCTCTTTCATTTCAGTGTGTGCAACCTCTGCGAAGAAAATAAGCAAAAACTGCAATTAATTGGATTTTTTCTAAGTCCAAGGGGCATTACTCTATCTAAAATTGCTCGATCGTACCCAAAACCGAACTTGACCTAAATATTCGAATTTTTTTTAATAAATCTGTATACTAAATTTCATTTCAGTTTGTGCAACCTCTGCGAAGAAAATGAACGGAAACAATTAGCGGAGCGACCGACCGACCGACAGAGAGAGAGAGAGAGAGAGAGACAGAGAGACAGACAGACAGACAGACAGACAGACAGACAGAAAGACAGACAGACAGACGGCAGCAAAGTCATAAGCCCTCACTTGTCGAATGGGACATAAACAAGATGTACAGCGTATTTTAATAATTTCGAAACCTAAATTTAAATGGTACTAATTTGAGTTGTATGCCATTTAGCATTATTCCATTTAACAATGTGTAACTTTTGTTTTTTATTTAATAGGAAATTCTTAAAATTTAATCATAATCATCCCATGTATTTAGACTTAATGCACATTAAGTTTTAAGGTCATATCAACAGTTTAAAGGTTTAATATGATGACGTTATCTACGAGTTTTATAAATTTTTATCTTTGTTAAATATTTTAACTCGTAAATAATCTTAACCCACGGTAAAATTCTTACTATTTTGATATATGTTTATAATGGCCATAAAAAATATACAGTTAAAGTTCATTTAAACTTGAATTAAACAATCTTTGAATAGAGACATTTGAGTGTAGCAAATTTTCGTCTAAAAAATATAATTTACAAGCGCTATTTTTTTTCACATTATATTACTTCAGTGTTATTTTTAGTTTACTTTAAGTTACCAGTTAAAAACATTTAAGTGTCTTTCAGTAACAGACAGGTTCCTTGTATATTTAGCAGCTTAAACATTTGTAATACCTCTAAAAGTAACCTATTGGCATAGCAATTCTAACAATTACAATTTCATTTTACAGTCTACTGAAAGGAGGTTGAAATGATAGGTTTGATGAGATGTGGTTCAACGTTGTTAGGTTCGATTTCTTTCAAAGTGTACATATCAACAGGTTTCATTTCATAGAACAAAATATTAAATTGTCAGAAAAATTTAATCATAGGAAAATATTGGGTCATCTGTTTTGTATAGCCTTAAGTAAAGACACACTCTAGTTTAAAGGTAATAAAATACATTGCTGTTTCTATTTAACAGTTGTTGTGCATCCATTATAATATTTGGCTTATATATTAATTAGGTAATAGATTTATCTAAATAAAGATTCATTTTGAAATGTGTATTTCCTGTAAATAGATTATTATGTTAATGTTACAAGCTAAACATACCTTTCATTAACATAAAAAACAATTGATAATATGCATGCAAACACAATATCAGGATTTGAGAGACAAAAACAATGAACTGAATGAGGTTTACAGATACTTTATTTCCAGATTTGTGTTCATAATTATTTAATTTTTGCATTAACAGAATAAATCTAATATACAATTCCGTGTTCTAAGTCACATAAAACTATAATACGCTTTAAATATAAAGTCATTTAGGTAAAATATCCGTATATGCTTGCGTTGCATTAAAACGTTCGATGGGCACATCTGCACAAAGTATTATCTGATTATATTTGTTAGTAAATAAAATATCTCATAAGCATTTTATTAGACAAAACAATGATTATTGAATGTTTAACAAATGATAAATTCGATTACATACCCATGCTGATTGATTATGCACAATGCAGCAAGATAAAACTTTAAATATGAATTCACGGAATATAGTTGGAGCAACAATTTCAAATTCTTTCACTGCTCTTGATTTAAATACAGATTTCCGCTGGTACATATAAATAGATCATATGTCATTCACACTAGAATACGCATTCATATTTGGTTTCATCAATGTTTTCTTGCATAAGTTGCTTGATGGCACTTCTGCCGGGTTTTCCGTTATTCATAAGGGGAACTCCTGAAATGTATGCATAATCTGTGGAACGTACACCATCTCTGACATACGGCCTTCTCTTGTGATATTTAACTCCTTTCTGGTGAAGTTCTGCATGTTTTCTTTTGTTTCTTCACATCCATTTTTGTAGATGATCGCTGCACCAGGAAGGCGATCTCCGGACTCCTTCTCTTTTACTGGTATCACAATCACATCACATCGAGCACACCGGGGTTACATTTGATCACGTCTTCGATTTCATATGGAAATATCTTGCGCCCTAACACTTCAATAAGTTCTTTGAATCTACCTTCAACCACGATGGTATTCTCATCTGTAACATAACCACCATCTTCTGAAAGCATCCAACCGCTATTTAACAAATAATTTTCAAAACTAGGTTGACATTTATGGTTGAGATACCTATTAAATCTCTTTACTGTGCTGATGTAGATATTGCCTCTCATGCCAACAGGTTGCAGAAATCTTTCGTCAAACGTCACTTTCATATTAACCACAGGTAAGGGCCTAAGACTCACTAAACCACTCAAGCCTCTTTTGTTGTCTGCATTGAACGTTCTCGAAGCAATGGCACCAATTCCAGTCATACCATAGACAACCTGAAGTTCATTGCATATTTTCCCAATGCATTCTAAAAGAGATGAGAGAACAGGCGTACTGCCTGTGAGAATTGTGTCCATTCTTAAAGGCATATTCCTTTTCAGGATGATTTCTAACATCGAAGGAACAATGTATGCTAAAGATGCCTTCTCGTTCATAATTACTTCACATGCAGCTTCAGCTGCAAGGACTGCTGAAGGAAACTGCAAAGAATTGCAAAGGGTAACCCGGGTTGCACCACATCCCATTTCAAACATGGGATAGCCGCCTCCCCAAAAGAAAGCCCTATCACTGTAGAAAATGTCAGAATCGTTATTGGATTCAGATATCTTCACGAAAAGCCCGCACATGATAACTAAAACGTGGTGGGAATGTGGAATTGCCTTTGAAAGGCCCGTGCTACCTGATGTGAGAAGAATGAGACCTAAATCCTCTGGGTCGAGTCGTGGTAAGTCAACTTCAAACTCCTTGGTGCATAAATCGTCCACCGTGCATGTAATTTGTGATATTTTACTCCGATTGAAAAGAACCAAATGTTCCAGGGTAGGTACATCAGAAGAACTTGTTTTGCCATCAGGATAAGTGTGATTGGTGATTTTGGTAGCAATTTCCAAGTTATCATCGTCCAAACCGGGATCTATTATTAAAGCTTTAACAGGTGCAAGGCTGTTGAGCAGCTTAACAAGATAACTTGATTTATAGCAAAACGGTAGGCATAAAACACACCCTCCCGCCCTCTGTATACCAAAATTCGCAATAAGCCATTCGGGGACATTTCTTCCACTTAGACCAATAGTATCCCCTTTTTTGATTCCAAGACTCACTAAAGCTTTTGCAAAACTAACAGCCTCTGTGTAAAGGTCTTGAAACGTCAAAACTGTCTTGTTCTTTTCCTCGTCGATAAATATATAAGCATCTTTGTTTGGTGTTTCATTTGCTCTTCTTTTCAGCAAGTCGGGGAATGTAATATAAGGAGCACAGGGCGAAAAACAATCTTTAAGCAAATCCTTAAAGGTGACTTATAAACTGAGCTTATAGGTCCTTAATGTCCAAACTTCTTTAAGTCACCTTGCTTTAAGCCATCTTTAAGCCACCTTTAAGCATCCTTAAGTGGCATTTACGCTCCCTTTAAGTTGTCTTTACACCATCTTTAAGTTCCCTTTAAGTCAGGTTTGATCAAGCTGAACAAATTCATCTTGAAAACATATATAAAATGCAAAAGCTCTTTTATAAGAATGGGAGGGGGTGATCCGAGTGATGATATAATTTCCAAGGAAGGGGGGGGGGGGTTCCAGGCGATTTTAATTGTCGCTCCATTAAACACAGATCGCTATCATCAACACCGCTCCAATGGACACAGATTGCCGTTATAAAATTCTTTATAATTTTTTTTTGTTTCAAATTTATTGTAGGGGTGAGCGCAGTCTCTGTATCTAAATCTGCACATGAAATTATATTAAAGTATGTTTGTTTCCTATTATAAATTAATCGGTGAAATCTCTCTCTCTCTCTCTCTCTCTCTCTCTCTCTCTCTCTCTCTCTCTCTCTCTCTCTCTCTTTAGTTCATCCGGTTATTAAACAAAATAAAAAATGAACCAATAATGCATGATTTAGTTTAATCGGTTTAAGATATGTATTTTTTTTTTTCAATTTTAATTATTTCTAGGTCTAATTCTAGATATGATAGATACATGTTAAAGATAAAAAGACTCTCAACTGCCTTGGTTATACGGGCGGGATATTACCGCTTTGTTTGTCTAGACATAGTTTTGTTCGTTTGTGTATATCTAATTGGAGTCTATTGTTTGTCCAAGTTAAGAAAACCCCTGGAACTAACACAGAATATACAAGATATACACAACAGGTGTGTCGTGTGCCCAGGTGCACGTCAGGGTTTCTAAAGGCGTTGAAATCTTAGTATGTACGTGTATACGATAAGTCTAGTGAATGAAAGTTTATTTACATTTGTAATTCATTTTCAAAGTATTATTTCCTAGCTGTGGGTTTTATAAATGTTACGTCTACAAATTAAATATACATGTATGTAAGAGTAAAATCTAGAGGCTAATTAATTACTGTACCGGTGATCATAAATGGGGGTTAATTATTTAAATATATGTATAAGGGTAAATATGTCACACACCCGGCCTGGTACATCATACAATTGTATGTACAAGTATATGCATACATCATTTGCAATTGCCACATGCAGTAAATACGTCACCGGTAATTGGTAATATTGTTTGTTATAGAATTGATAATTTAAAATCATGTATACAATTAAACATTCAAACATATATCATTTGTTATTCTAGATCTGTTGTAAAGTATAATAATCAATATTATCAAAATTATACATACTGAAACGGCGCCGTGATCATGAAAACCGGGAAATTGCGTAGAACTAATACCCTAGCTAATAGTTTCAATGCATTTAATAAAAGAAATAGTTTTATCTTCTTCCTTGCATTTAATTTCATTTAGCTTTGAATTACATGTAGATAAACATAGCCTATATCTACTTGGTTTAAATTTATTTCCATTTAGGTATAATATATTTTTTTCACTGAAGACCAAGTTGCGTATTTCATTTTAAATACATGCATGCATTAATTTATAAATTAGATATAATTGATTGTTACAAACTGAATGGAAGTCAAAATCTTTTCAAGTAAAAAAACTGATTCAATAGCCACAAACTTATACGATATTAAAACCTCCTGAAATGTATAAGTTGCCGTGGCGCAGAGGGAGTGAGGTGATGCTGGTAAACGAAGGGTCCCTGGTTCAATCCTCGTCTTGGGCGTTTTGAATTTTTTTTTTCATTTTATTTTCTAGAACAAAAACCGTTTTTAATACCTTTTCTATCATAAAGTTAATACATTTTGTTGGTAAATTAAGCACAATATTGAATTAAAAGATTTTTTAATGGCTAAAAGGTGGCTTTAAGGTGGCTTAAAGAAGTTTGGACATTAAGGGCCTATAAGTTGTCCTTAAAGGTAGCTTAAAGGTGGCTTAAAGATAGTCTTTAATCTGCCTTTAAGCCATGTTTACGCTTTCTTTAAGCCACCTTTAAGCAACACATATAGCTTAAAGGTGGCTTAAAGATCGTCTTTAAGCTACCTTTAAGCATCTTTAAATTATCTTTAAGGAGAACTTAAAGATGGTCATTCATCCTGTGGAGAATCTAATGGAATCGAAGAGGTGCTGTTTGTCATATTGTGAATGTAATAACATAAGTTGAATAACGCCAGTCAGCGCTGCAAAATGTAAAGTAATAATAAAATTCAATCCATCATAGTGAAAAGAATTTCAAATTATTATAACATTTCTTATTAAGTGACAAATGTTTCGCTTTCTTTATCTATATTTTACCTGTCCGGAAATAAATCAACAACTGAGACAATATGCACCAGCACACACCATATGTGTCATATATGTGTCACGTGTCATATATGTAATTTCTTCGATGCCCGATCATTGTGGGACGTATATTTCTGTCCGATATTAAACTGAACAGATCAAATTAATAAATGTCAGCTAACTATAAATGCGTATGAATATAAATTTTTAAAATAACTTCGAATATTTTAACTACATATGTGATCTTTTAAATGATTCCTTAAGAAATTATAATTTCCAGATCGTGTTTACATTTATCGCCGAAAGAATCGGCCGATCACCGATAATTTCACTCTGTTATCATGTGATATGGAACATATTTTTTAAAACTTGTGTGTTTAAACAATAGTTTAATAAATGCATCAAGGTTATTAATCTGTTTTTAATACACAAATCTTATTAAAACAAAAACATAATCGCTTACCTGTTTGTTTTCGTTATTGTGTACAATCCGCGTACGATTTAATGTTACCGTTCCACAGGTAAATAAGTTATCTCGTTCTAAAAACTTTCGGTTCTATATTTTAATAAGTCATTTTAAATACCACATTAGTCGTTAAAATGATTTGTTTCTCATATTTCGCTTTATTTAACTTTTATTCCTATATTTGGATGGTATGGGATAGGATAGGATAGAGCTTATTTGCAGGATAGGATGCAGGATATAGGATATAGGATAGGATAGGATTGTTTTGTCAACTTTCACGATAGCAGCACTGTATTCCACCTCAAAATCGGGCTCTCTCGGGTAAATCAACAATATAATTCTGCCTCAAACACTTCTGTATGAAAAAATATATCAGACAGTTCTCGGCCCTAACGGTCCTTGAAACTGCTTAATATTTTATTTCATACAGAACTGTTTTCGGCACATATCTATTACATATACACAGTCGCTGAAAGGTTCTATTTTTCCCACTTGAACGGCGAGAGCACGGTGAGTGAACTCTGAGCGAACGGTGAGTACGCTGAGCGGAATTTGGAGAGCGCTTATGAACGGTGAACGGCTAGCGAACGCAGAGCGCAAACGCAGGGCAAACGCAAGCGCAAAGTGAACGGTGAACGATATGTGAACTCTATGTGAACGCAAGATGAACGATTTATTCAGAGTGCCCCGGGAGTTATTGTTACATTGTGTTTCATTGGTAATCAGGAAATAATAACAATAAACTGCATGTATGTATTGTTATCAGCCTAAATATAATATTATCTGACTGAACAATAAGTTAACATTGAACGAACGGTGAGCACAAGGCGATCGCACGTGGGCACTTTGTGAACAATGAACACGAACGGAGCGGAGCGGAGAGCGCAAGTGAATGCACAGTGAGCGCACGGTGAACGCACGGAAAAATAGGAAAATAGAACGTTCCAGGGACTGAACCCCGGCATCTAACTGCTATAAACCCCCAGATTTAGGTGAAAATATCGAAGATATGAAACAAGTAAAATAATCATGCAGAATAATGTACACAGACTGTTACAGTAATGCATCAAAATTCGAGATTACATATCTCTCTGTTAAATTCAAATACCGTATTTCTGTAATATTTATTACAGCATTATTGTTAGATAATAGCATTTATGTAATCATTGAGCAATTTCTGCTGCAATAATGCATATATAAATAAATCTTTCTGTTTGTCCAAATTATATAGCCGTTGTATTTTACGCTGGGGTTATTAATGCTACCTATTAGTGCTATCTTCCATTATGACGTCAACAATAACGGTATTTGTATCACGTGCCGGAGATACGTCACTTACAATTTTTTGTTTGTAAACAGCTAATGCAAGAATTTTTGAGTGGATATCTGACGATATTAGAAGGGATTCGCTACATGCAAATGATAAGGCTGTTTTCTTGTCATTATTTGTGATGTAGAAGTAAGTGCAAAAATTGTGATTTGTCTTAAAATCCCAGGATTAGACAGGCTCCGATCAAACATACGATTATGGCAGACAGTCAAAACTGCACGTAAGAATTATTGGGCATTCTTACATTCGTCGCTTAGGGGAATTCATTAATATTAACGAACAATATAAACACCTATCCAATTATTTTTATTAACAGGATCAAAATATCATTTAATTCATTTGAATGTGAGATCCTGTCTAAGAGCATTTGCTCTGTGGACATGGTCAATGTACTTGAATTTGGCATTTTACTATATTTTTGATTCTGCTTCGTAATGAAAGTCGCTCTGTTGTTTTCTTCCGCTTTCATAGTTGTTGCTGTTGTTTCATCATCTTAAAAAAGTTAAAAAGAGATATTTAAAACCGAAGCATATAATTGTTTCGGACATTTTGACCATATTTGTATATTTGTACGAACGTATACATTGTAAGGTATGTTCAATATATCAGCAGATTATTTGTTTGATTATTGTCCTGATTATCCTGTCTTGTCTGTACAGATGGTAATCATGCACACGTTTTAAATGTTGTACAGCTAGTTTTGTAAAACTTTAGCTAATAAATTTGAGATCCGTGATGTTCACTATCTTTGCATGTATATTAGCATTCACAGAACATGAGATGAAGTCATATTTGATCGGATTTTAAAGATATTCAAATAAAATGAACGAAAATTTATTTTTACATGGTGTAAAACAAAGTGACGATATCTGTAATAAAATGTCTGAGATTTTTAAAAATCAAATAATTGTACAGAATTTATGTGAAAATAAGGTTTATCAGTCCAAACTAGCGCAATTTTCGCGCTCCGTATACTGCAACTTTTAAACACTTCGAAACTGTAGCTCCCAGGTCGTCCATGCAATTGTTTTAAGACCGGAAACTACAGACCTACAGCTATATCTGAACAAACAATTCCTGTCTATAAAAATCACAAAATTTATATTTTGTGGAGTAAACCGCATTTTATTGGAAGTTTTTCAATATTACTGTGGATGCGTTTAATCCTAAGCCACATTTTTTTTTATCTGTACAGTAGATCAATACACAGAACGTGTTCACTCATGAATAGAAATCAGCTCTCTTCAGTAATTTCAACACATTGATTTTTATTACTTTAACATAAAAATCGATTCTTTTACTTTCATAATGGTACGGGGCAGACACTGTAAATAATTGACAATTCATAAAAATACGCTTTACAAGAAATCCGAAGCTTCATAGAAGCATTTTTATATTATTCTTGTTTTATTTAGCATTAAAGAAACATTTATATATGAAATTTTCTTGATATTAAGATGATTTTCAGACGCATTTTTTTTTTAATTTATTCTAATGGTTTTTTTTATCATTTCGCGTTGTGTTCAATATAAAAACACACTGAAATTGAATTGAATGGTGACTTAAAATATGATAAAGATTAAATTTATTGATACGGTTATTAGCAAATCGATTTTTAAGATATCTGGCATGTTTTTACATTTATTTTAAGTATTTACTTATATAAAGTATTACCTTTAAAGTATTTACCTTAATTTGTTATGATTAATACATCCGTCATACATATTAAGCAGTTGATAAACAAATATGTTAATTACCTGTAGTAGTTTGTAGACATCCTGTAGACACATCGCACAAATCTCTTATACAGTTACAATTATATTGACATTCTTCTCCGTATGATGGATAAGGACACTGAAGGGAGCAGTTTACTCCACTGTAGCCTGGCATACATACTAAGTAGAAAAACACATATGTTTCAGAGTTAAACAATGACTATCTATGTCTGTAATAAAAAAATAACCAACTAATCATGAATATCTGATATCATCATTCAGATCATTATCAATGCAATTTTAGTCATTATAAAATTTCTTACCTTTATTTTTTTATGAAACAAAAGTTAAAACGAATCAACAAAAAAAATCAACATACGTTCGCATTGTTTAGACGTTGAACTCCACGATGAACCAGGACAGCAACCTTTGTAGAAACTTTAAGTCCAAATAAATTAGAATACTATTGAATTTCTCATTTACAAGCAAGTCGATAGTAATTTTATAAACACGCATTAACACAATAAACAATGATCGATCACAGGATTAAAAATTTGCACCTTATACAAACATAGTATTATATTCTTCGCGATGTACATTTTCTTTGTTTACGTTAATTATACAAAACATACCCTTCACATCTCTTGCCTTCACAGACAGTATAGATCTGTAATACTGACGTAAGTATTATTAAATTATCTACTAAAACCTTATTTTGATAGATTGAATCTACTAACACTCCCATATTAAGTTGGAAAGAAAAAGAGGAAATTTGTGCATTAAATCGTTTAAATAACACATAAAACTTCCGTCTTCCTTCCGTTGCTCTTTCATTTTGTTAAAACGTCAATTCAATTGTTAATTCAGAATTTGTACAGCACATAACTTTTTCGTGTTGAGTCCAACGATGCAATAACAAAAATCGTCCTGTATGCATGCATGTTACATCAGTATATCGAGTGCAAAATGCATGTAAAAAAGCAACTCGAAACTTAATGATATACGTAATGACTTCAATTTTTCTATCGTCAACTTTCTTTACTTATGTAGTAATATACCTTCATCACCTGCATATGGACTTTTTGTCTCACAGCTGATTCGCTATATACGCAAGGACATGCTCTACGTATGAACAATTTCTAAAACGAGGCAAGCTACTGACAAACAAGGTAAAAAACAAGATTACCAACAGTCTCAATTGAAGTCTTCCGCTAGGTCGAATGCTGACCGAATCGCCGAAGTATCTACGGATTTTTCCGTTTTCCCGATTACGAGAAATTTAAGAACACATGGCGGATGTGACCGGTCAGCAGAGGATACTCATTCATCCATGGCACCTGATCCTACCTCTATTTTTTTGTAGAGGTCCGTGTTTGCTCTGCTCCTGTTTTGTATTTTCCTTTGTACTTTTAATTTTGAAACACTTCATTTCATCGATTAAGATTCTTCTGACTAGAAGTGTAATAGCGATATAACATATGTTTTGGATATGAAAATGTAGTCCATCTATTTGTCACATTTTGTTTTTGACTTGTTTATTTAAAATCCAAAAAATAAAAATATTTCCAAAATAAGTATGATTACTTGCTCATAATATTTGCAAAGCTTCTTACAAATTCAGCATATATTACATGTATCAAATACACTACAGATATATGTTCTCGTGATCAATACACTGCTACGTGTATAAAACAATTACATATTTTTTTCAAGCATCCAATGATACCTCAATACAAAATCCGATTCATCAGGAAAATTGTTTACGACTGATAATTTTTCAAATTTCTTCTACATTTATATGTTATCGCAACTAAAGTTGCATATCGATAACTTTAAAAATGCGGGTATCATGAGAATAATATGTATACAATGTGTTTTTCACATTTAAAATCTGCAGTTAAATAATTTTTAGCAGAAACTAACATTATCCAATACAGCAATTGTTTTCAAAATTATGCAAGTCAATCGTTATCAATTACTATTAAAATGTATATAGTTGAGTATTTATGTTTGCTAAGTTCTATGAGTTTGTGTGTTAAAACAAGGTATTGATATTTCCTTAAAATTAGATATGTATATCATCCTGGATCATTTGTTGACAATATAAAAACATCAAAATGTTTCATAGATTTCAAGCGGATATGGTACTTATTAACTACGTGTACACAGATAACGACACCTGTTTTCAAGGAAATTTGAGCACTATATATTCAATATGAAATGATAAAATCAAAGCACTACATGTAAGTCTAAATTGCAATTTTTGAATGGTAAGGACGATATCAATACTCAAATACATCTGGTTCTATCAACATTTTTAAAGTGTTTTAGGTAAACTAGATGTATTTATTGATACTTATTAGACAGTTTTTATCAACTTTAACTTATTGAGGTCGTTTTGTTCTATTGCTATATAAACACTTTGAAAACATATTTTGGTAATAATTATAACGTGCATGCAATCAGAAATGATGCCTAGAGCAGCTATCCACTATTTCATTTGTAATGTGGAAAATGGGCAATTTCTGTATAAGTTTATAATTTCCTTGCAATCATTTAAAGGGATATGGTCACATGCTTCAGTAAGAGATCTTTAATACTGAAAAAAACTTTTTAGAGTCAGTAGTCGAATTATAAGCGAGATACATAACTCATACCTCTTTGTTATGTAAACAAAGTTAGGGCCAGGCCATG
>WFKH01011925.1:33477539-33498370 GCA_016163765.1 Magallana hongkongensis | reverse complement strand
GAGAGAGAGAGAGAGAGAGAGAGAGAGAGAGAGAGAGAGAGAGAGATGCCTTAAATTTATCAGAGTAAAGCCCATTGGTGAAAAATGTAAACTAAACACACACACTTCTATATGAGTTTCATGTGTATTTGTATTTCTTCAAAAATATGAAAAAAGTTTCTTTAGTTAGTTTATTTGATATGATAAAAAAGCCAAATATTTCAATCAATCTTTAAGGTACATAAAACATTGATACACTTTCCGCAATAATCTTTTTCGTGATAAAATTGCTTAATGCGGTACATGCAATGATATTCACGTGACCAGTGCCCTGTATCCCTTTGATTATGTTTTGAGAAGGATGATAACAGTACAATAGTCAACTTGTAAATGTGAAATACAATAAAAATCTATTAAAACGATTCGATTTGAAAAATATCAATAACTACAAATAAACAAACAAACCACTCATTTCACCTTATTATCAGATGAAATCATGTCAACAAACATTCATTTTTTCGAAACAGGAAAGGAACATTCTAGTTAAAATGTATATGATAATGATATGAATACTTTTGTGTAGATCTGCGATGTAGAAAGTACACGGTTTCCGGATATAAATCGATTGTTTCCTGTCAATTTAATCTGACAAGTCACTTGACAAATATGCATTAACCAAACAACATCGATTATTCGATCCAAAATTGCATATTGTTGTATCTAAAAATAATAAACACAAAATAAAGCCCCATACAAAACATAAGTTTCGGCTATTCAGATGAAAACGTGTGTTTTTGCGACGTAATTCATAACAAGTATTACCTTTACAAAAGGCTTGTCTGACAAAACAAAATTATTCCATAGAAAGCTTGTATCAATTATTTTATAAAAATAAATCTGAAGTTTCGCTGCAAACGGAATCCAAAATGGG
Organism: Magallana hongkongensis; assembly: GCA_016163765.1. Lineage (NCBI taxonomy): Eukaryota > Metazoa > Mollusca > Bivalvia > Ostreida > Ostreidae > Magallana > Magallana hongkongensis. The sequence continues at coordinate 33,497,460 of WFKH01011925.1, read as the reverse complement.
CACATTCAGACATTTATAAGTATTTTTAAAATATTACTGACGATTAAAAGTATCACATACTTTTAAGTTTGAAACTTGGAAAGAAAACAGTAAAGTTTTAAATTGTATATTTGTTATTTTATGATAGCAACATCAAAAGCTGTCATTTTTTCGAAACAGGAAAGGAACATATATTGTTTTTTTATTATTATATTGTAAAAGAAAATTACTAGTACTGCGCTGTCTGTTGTTTTTCTCGATTCGAAAGTCATGCCAAATACCTAGCTCAATAATTGAAATAAACTAAAATAATCCAAGTACTTTTAATGTCGGTTGCAATGCAAAATGCAAAATCCGCGCAGAGATCATATTTTTTAGTCGTATATTGATAAGCCAGAGGTGGCGTTTCAAGAAGAAAAAAAAAATCATACCTTTAAGTGAATATCGTGTGAACCCTAAAGTATTTATAAATATCGAGTAATTAAACAAAATGTTAATCTTAAGCATAGGAGATTAACGTTGCTTTATTAATAAATCCGCATGTACATGGTATATTTCAGAGCTTTTTAAACAGTTTTAACATGATTGTCCCATTTTGTTCTCGTCACGATACCAATGCGTATAGATTATGAATGGCACATTATGGCGCGAAGTCTTCGACTATGGTTCCATAGGGAGGGGGTCTAATCATTATCTTGAAAATTGTTCAAACAACAAAATAACCTAAACTCAAGATCAACGGTTTAAGAAACAAAATATAGAATGAACTTTCGAGCTAATTGTTTAACGTACATTTCATCAAGCTACATCCTTTTCAAGATAAATGGATTCACCCGATTGATCGACAAATTCGGGTCATTTCCGGGACAAAACGCCCCACTCGGCAAATTAAATTCTTCAGTAAATATTTAATGCAATATCTTTACTTTAATCCACACTTATAATTTGTTTTTAAGAACGATAATCATATTACTTCAATTCTGCCATAGTAGTCATATACAATAACTTCGTGTTGCCCCCCCCCCCCCCCCGATCTTTTACACCGATACAGCATGGCTATCTATATTTGAATCAGGGCTACACAGGTGCATTGTGAACTTCATTTACTTGACCATTTTCGATTATTACATCCAACATAACATTTTTATTATTTACGAATTTAATGTTGACACATTTACATGCATCTTGCTTTTTTATTACGAAAATTTTTGATATTCCTAGTTCCCTTTGCCTGCACTGTTTCGGAGAAAACAACTTTCAAACCTTAGAAATCCCTGACGTCATGACGCCAGGCAATTATTGGAAGTACTTTATTCAATGTGTAATTTGTCCAACTATGTGATGATATACAAGTAAGTGTGTTTATTGAGATATATTTATGAGAATGAAGAATCTAATAATGAAATTAGCATTGTTGTTTTCTTATACTAGTAAGTCCAAAAAGACAAAATTAGTGATTGCCTATGTTTACAAATCAGAGTATGCAAGCTGGTGTTTCTGGCGGTGCAATCCTTTTAAATGCATCTCTTCAAATTTTAATTGCACTTAATTTAGCTGCATACTGATGAAAATGCTCTACTCTGAGAAAATATAATAAAACGCTATAATTACTGTGAACGTACTATATTTAGCGTGTACGATATTTTGCGGAATATGATTATTTAACAATTTAGCGTGGCTTTGATTTAGCGCATTTCTGAATATACATATATATCTAATTATATATTTTACATTTGGCGATGTACTTGATTTAGTGGACGCTGTTTTCCGCCAAAAGCGCTAAATAGAATACACAGCCAAATGTAATACGTTTACAGTATTTAAATTGTGTCTCACTGATGACCATCAATTAAGGTGCATGTACCTCACTACACCTATGCTTATATTTTTAAAACACTACGTCACAACATGGCGATTCAAATGTTTTGTAAATTTTTTGTATCAATCAATCTGGTTAAATATAGTCATAGCTTAGAGAATAAAGTATCGGGCTTGTAAAGCGCAGTTTATGGGTTGGAATCCGCCAGGCGCTTTTGTACAAACCAAATACAGTTAATACTTGCAATATATGTGCAAATATGTAATAGGTTTTTGAATTTTGTCTTAAACCTGCACGCTAGTGTCATCTTTTAACATCGTTCATTTTTTTCGGAACGGGCAGAGGCACCTATTTGCTATTTTATTTTCTTTTAAGTTCAGTTAAAACTTTAACAACAGGCATCAAGTAGAAAGCAAGACATAGGACACACTATTATTTGTTTGACTCTTGAATAACTTTATTTATACCGTATACGGCCTACATGTATGTAACCAACACAATGGCACGAACTTTAAACATTAAAAAGAAATGTAAGCTTTCTGTATCTTGTTTAAACCCCCTAACGTTAAACTTTTGGCTGATCACTGGTAATACCTTACAAGCGTATTGTTAACAATCAAAATTTGAAGGAAAAAAAACAACCCAAAAACCAGTGAGCATGTCTCTTAAGCAAGAACTGTTTGGTTTTTTCCGTTTTAAGTTTACAAAATGGATGCATGCTTTTACACAAATTCAATGTATATATAATAATGTGCCAGTTATTGAAATGTGTGCGGTATATTTTTCTGTATTTAATAACTTAAGACAAATTATTTTCCTATCTATATCAAAATAACTAAAATCACGGAAATAAATAGTCTCTTACTGTAATGAGTTCTGTCTGGCACGGCCGGAAAAGAAATCAACAATTGATGTCAAATGCAACGAGAAAAAAAAATAGATTAAAAAAAACGCAAGAAAGAGAGAGATATTTTATGAATACATTTCAATGCATGATTTTGGAACACCAAAATTATTTTGTGTAAAAGTATTTCTGGTATATACTTATCAAATTCTACGTTTGGTATTATCATGCAATACATTGTTAAAGTGCATCGGATGTACTGATAAATAGGTAACAAAAGTTTTTTATTTAATGAATTTGATTTGATTTAAATTAAAATTTATTAACAATTAGATAATTATGTATATGTTGGTTCTGAGTCGCACTCGTGTTATAACAGAAGACACAGAATGTGCTCAAAGTAAACATGATGGCCAACCCATTATTTTACATAATGTTGATATCAATTGAATGTAGAGAGGGAGTTGCACATGTACTTCACATACACGACCATACGCACACAAACACAGAATTAATCTTAAAAAAGAAACAAAATTAAAAAAGGGCACAATTTTTCGATTAATTTGTTATTTTATCATTTATACTACACTACAGTCCCAATGATTGGCTTTTTTATGATACGCAGAGGAAAAGATACTCTATGAAGTTTTGTTGAATTTTCTTACATTATGTATCACATATATAAATATTTAGAATATCAGATTTTTGAACGTAAACGTTGTGAGAATAAAAAAGTAGGTTTATTTGTCTCATCTTTTACACACAAAATAAAACAGTGGTATTTTCCCCACAATGCTTATGTTTTAAATTGTCTATGTATATATTTTCTTCCATTCATCTAATTTACATTTACATTTCTGGAAATTGGCCTTACAGACATTCATTGGTGTTGAGTGTTGAAGATTTCTTTGTACACATTGTACCTTGCACAGTCAGAATGAATTGTTCAGATACAACGGATTCATTGATTTGAAAAATCTAAGTAAATTTCAAACTCATATTAAAAATTAGCAAAGTTTACATACTGAAGCCAAAATATAACAAAACAGTACATTTTCATTGTTTAAAAAATGTTAATAAATATTTGTTTAGCTCTAATAGATATGCTACATATTTATCATATATTAGTGATACAGTTAATAAAACCTCATTGTCCTTTCTGGTTTTTATGGTGTTACATGTAAGAGGATGAGAGTCATTGACTACATCTGGAAGGGATACTAATCCTTCAGGTTACATCATAGTGTAAGCCGGTATCTAATTTTAGTCGAGTTGACTGATGCAATGTAGATAGAAACTCAGTGTCTTGTATGTTCGAAATTAAATCGACTGAGTCTGAGATATTGAATCTTTCTTCTTGCACCGGCACAATGCTATCTAAAACCAACCAGATCTGAATTGACAAATGTATTTTTAGTCAATAAAGCTAAAGAAAGATAAAGTCCTGTCACTGGAAAATGGGTTTTATGATGTAGAAAAATATATGTGTTGCAGCAGGTAGGGCAAGCTAGTATTCAAAGATGCATTGTATCTACGAGGCAACATCGTTTTGCAGGGACTGATCATTTATCTGACTGATTTCCTGGGGTTCATTTTTTGAGGGTGTGTTATGTCAGGGGTGACTACATTAAAATCGTATGAGGTACTTGGGTGATTTTCACAAAGTATTAAATGGAAATATGCATCATTATATACATAGAAAAAATGACGCTAGCTTGAAAAGAATGGCCGTATACCATTTTTTTTTCTGAACAAAGAAAATGAAATGAAAGAGATTAGTTTTGAAGACATTAGATTACAGTTGCGCTCATCGACCTATTGTGTTTTTACTTTTATAAAATGATTGAAATACAAAGAAACACAATATCAATAAATTTCATAACTACTTTAAATTTATTTTCACCTTTGTTCTTGTTCTACCACACGCTCTGTTTGAGCAAAGCTGCTTTGCGTAGACAAATCGTTGGGTGAACTAGACGTTGATAATAGCTCCGCATAAACGCACATTCACTTTCTACTTTCACATCATATAAAAGACCACCTTCTAGCGGCCGGTTATGAATAAAAGTTTTACGTAGTGATTGTAATTATTTCACATAATAAAAAATATATTTTAGTTGAATTATTGTGAATCATTTGTACTGAAATTTTATAAACGAAAGTTTATTTATTTGATGAGTTTGATTTGACATAAGCCAACATTATAAAGCAATTTTCTATGAACTTCACGTTCCAATGTTGTTATAAGCTATACAGATCACAAAACCTGTTTTCACGGAAAAATCCAAAAAATGTAGGAAAGCACTTTATTTTTTTATATGTTGTGAGAAGAATATTAATCGTATTTCAATCAATATTTCAGTTTTGATATCTAATTAGATATGTTTACTACTCACAACCTCCATACACTCAAACAATGCTGGCACCATTCAATTCAGTTGAAGAGACGGAAATTCAAATGAAATTTTAAAACGGAAATGCAAATTAGTTGATCTATGTATTTGTGATAACGAATGTGAGCATTGCTGTGTGAACCTGCAATGTGAAAAATATATGATTTCGAAGTGGATTGATTGCTTACTGCCAATCCATTTTCATAAGTCACTTAACAAATGCTTAGCAACAAATTACACAAGTATGACATTTTTGGTATAAAATGTATGTTTTTTGAACATATTTAAAGCAAAGCAGCAAAGATTAACATATATATTTATTAAAAATAACATTATGAAACTACTTATTTATTTCCTATATAAATGGAAAGGCAGAAGTGAAAACTGACTATGTTTTAACATTCTATACGATAAATGGAGGGACAAAAGTAGTGACTAGCTATATTTTAAAATAGATGTCCGGCGGTGCAATCCTTTCAAATGGAATACTTAACTTACACCATAATACTTAATCTGGTTGATCTAGGAAGTCATTAATTAACATTTAGATCCTAAATTTGTTTGTGTCATTGATTTTAAATACATTTTAGACAGGGGTTGACCGTATATATCTTTTCAGTAATTATCAGTAAGAATCCTTATCATCTCTCGCATAGTCACACAGTTCTTTAATATCAGATATGCAGTAAAACTCATGTAATTAACATTTATTTTGGCAGCGACTGTTATGGTAAACAAGAGAACAAAACAGTTTCAAAATCACTTAAAACTATTCCATGTTCAACAATTATTTGTTTGGTTTCCGAGTCATACTCATTTTATAACATCAGATACAGGCTGTGCTCAAAGTAAAAATTTTGGCTAACCCATTATTTAATGTTTTGTCAAATGAATGTATTGAGATGAAGTTGCCCCATATGATCATACACACACGCAAACACATTATCAATCTTAAAAAACACATGTAACAACTATGAAGAAAGGTTATAATTTCTTTCTAAATTTGTTAAAAGTAAAACTATACACTCTGCACAGAAAAAAAGATCAATTTAAAAAAAAAAAAATTGGGGGGGGGGGGGGGGTGACGAGGGAGCGGATCACAGATTTGTTGAATCTGGGCCTTCAGTATAACCATTAATTTTGGCGGATATCATTGTGGTGAATCCAATTCTCTCCAATAAGAACTGTTTCAGTATAATTATTATTATTAGACTGAAAGTAAACACAAATGCCAAGTCGCCATGGCGAGGCGGTAAAACTTGATATCTAATCCAGAAATCGACAGAAATAAATGAAAAGTAAATACAATATATGCTAAAAAAGTGTTTAACCTATTAACAATCAATTTTGATATTATTGTTAGCAAAGAAACTATTAATCAGACAATTATCTGCGCCTTAGTCGATATTGGAACACATATATCTCATAAAACAACACAAGATAGTTCCTGTCGTAAGAGTAATAATACACCTGGAGAGAGAAAAGTGAAATAGTATATAAATAATCAACTTTATTATCGTAATTTTTAGTTTAGATTTATATATTACGTTTTCTTAAGCCAGGGTATTGATAATAAATGTATCTGTAACTTTGTATGCATGAAACAATAACCATTGTTTTAATCATGCTCACAACCTTCGAAATATATAAGCCTTTTTATAAATAAACCCCCAAAATAAAATCCGGCTATACAGTATTTTGATTTTTAAAAAAGAATTTGTGTAACTTTTGCTTTGAACGAAATCATAAAAAAAAATTTGCTCAAAAATGTATATATGTTTTTTAATCGTATTCAAGCTAACTAATCAATAATAGTTATAGCTATTATTAACACAGCTGTTGAAAAGTGAAATATGCAATTACACAGGAAAAATGATGGCAACATGTCATTTTAACACAATTACTGTATACAGGGAAATATTGACCCCGTTTTATTTTCGCCCCTTTCGCCCTCGTTGTCAGAGGACGAATATAAAACTGGACAATTGCAAATTCTATGTCACAGACAATATCTCTGTTAACACAACTGCATCTGGGCGAATTCAAGACGGGGCAACCGTTTCAAGTGTAGAAGGGCGAAAATAACACGGGGCGAAAATAACCCCGAGTACAGTACTTATAATTGAGACTTATTCGTATTTTATGATCTTTATTAAGATTTTCTGCGTTTCCTATTTGAAAACTTGCACACATCCTACTTAAAATCTATTTTCTTCCTCATACAATATCTAAGCTTTACCACAGCTTGACGTGTTTTCTACTGTTAAAAGTGTGGGTTATCTGTACATACCCCACGCTTTTTTTAAACTCCGCCCACTATCTCAGGTAAAAACAACATGAAAAATATTGTTTTCTTACATGTCCATAATACTGTTCACAGTAAGAGATTCTTCCAGATCAAATTCCAAAAACTCAACATGGATAACTGACTCAAACTAAGTTCGTCGAATAATTCTCATTTGAAGGTCGAGACAAAACAATATCAGTAATGGCTTTGTCAGAATGACTCTATTTTGATATTATTCTCCATGTGTGCGAACAAGTAGAAAAACGCGTGTAAGATGAAACAGGGGTATCCTGTAGAAAGCTTTAATAGAAAGTCAATCACGTGATAGGAACGCGTTTGATTAGTAAACCTGTTTTGTGGACAGAGTGAATAGCGGCGGCCAATCGGATTAGACATTTATCATCCACGGTTTTGCGACATACCTTTTTTTGCTTATTGATTAATTTTTCAAGTATATATATGTACAGGTTTATTGAGCATTATAAAAAAAACAAAACAATTAATTACTGATACGGAGTATCAAATATAATTTGAAAGAGAGTTACTTTATCAACATTAATTTAAATCTAACTTCTTTTTTTTTGTAAACAGGAGCATTGCACAACTTAGGGTTCGTAAACATAAAATTGTATAAATAAGTTTAATTCTTTGAACCAAATATCAATCCTAGGGGTCGGAAAAAAAAATAAATATGAAATAAAAATATGACATTGAACAGTCGATTTTTTTCTTAATGGTTATTAATTTTTTTTTAAATAAAAGAATGATTTTAAAATGCTTGTCGGCGATAAAAAGTCGTTTTAGAAATTCACGGAGTATGATGTACAGATATAAAGACCAACACATTGGCACCATATTGTTTAAAGGCAAGCGCACTCCCGATAACTATGAAAGCGAGCGCAGCTCGCCGTCGCTGTGCTCTAAGAACCAGTGCGCGCGGGAAAAAGAACGAGCTAAACCTACAGATTCATCAAGAAAACTTTTGTGTCTACGTCTCATAGTGATCTCTAATGTTTTTTTCCCGTGGTGCTATGGCAAAAATGGCTAACATTTAACTCGTAATTTACGGTGCCTCGAGGTTTGAAGACACGTTTTGAGCAGCGAACAAGCTTTGGTGAGATCCAAGAGATACCAAGGTTGATCCAAAAGTAATGTCACATTATGCTCCGCGCTTCTCACTGGAGCTGTTTTGTATAAAATGATACATCAAAATTTTCCTTATCAAAATTCAAATTCGAATGAAAATTTTCATTAAAATTCGTTGAACACTAAACAGGATATTGATGTTTATAGCATGATATATACGTGACATCGCCGCGTCACGAGTTTACGTCATTTTTAAGGTTTGTATATATGAATAAATTACATGCTTAAAGATTTGAAAAAGCCCCAAACGGCACAATATTAAGAAACAGATATATTTATTATAAACTTTCTCTAACTGTTTAAAAAAATTAGGGACCGGTAACGTCAATTTCGGTTATCTAAGCAATGCCTTTTGTCTCCAGATCAAGGAATAAAAAGGCTGGACATGCGAATAATAATTCGATCCATTTTTTGCTTCGATGGGTAGAAATCACTAGAAATTTACTGAAATTAATAAATCAACCTAACATTAAGAGCGAATGAACGGGGTACCCTTAACGTGGTTCCAATATCTAATAAAAGCATGTGTCATGTTAATAAATAAATTTGATAGACAGAAGATATACGCTCTGAAGGAAAGTTAAAACTAGGTTCTTACGTCATGAGCCCTATCATAAAGCTACGTCCATGACTTCTTGAAGAGACCTCGACAAACTGATTGCACATTAAATAATATCCAATATACTACCCAATCGATTACAAAAAGATAAATTAGTTACTTTATGACAAAAATGTTTTTAAAAAATGTAAAATAGAGCATCGTGGCCAATTTATATACAGTACTAAATTACGAAATTCTACCAGAACGCCAAAGATCTAGAAATGACGTCGCTAGCGTGCGGCGACTATCCTTACCCCACGCTCTACAAAATATATTATCTTCAGAAATATGTATAATAATGCATTGAAATTTTCAAATCTGAATCAAATTAGGTAGATATCTCAAAGCACGAATTTTTGTCACTTCACGAGGATTTTTCAAGATTTTATCGTATCTGTGACATTACTTTTGGATCAACTCTCGTATTTTACATGCTTCAATTCCTTCGTATATTGAGTCGAGATACGTAAACAAATGAATATAGATTTGATCGCGTGACGTCACAGTGATCTCGCGCTTGTTTTCCCGCGATAAATTTAGGTTGGATCAAACATCTGTGATGCGTGTACTATAGCTATTTCAGTATAAACTTCGATACCTGCCTTATATGATTTGTGGGGTTTTTTAATGGTATTAATGGTATTTTAATGGTTTAATGGTATTTTGATAGAAAGATAAAATAATTATATATACAAGCAAGAGTTAAGCTAAATTTCCGTGCATGAACAGTAAGTATAAGTAGGGAGGAAATAAAAAAAAATTTAAAGTCATTTTGAACCTAATGATAAAGAATACAGAGATAAAATAAACACTTAAAAAATCTATGCAGAGATTGCATACTGTCTAACCATTAAATTGGAAAATGGGAACATTACACACCTACAAACAGGGACAGTGGCACGGATACAACGTATGCCAAAATAAACAAATTTCAGTAAAAAAAATTATGAATCAGGAAAAAAGAATAAAAGTCAGATAACAACAAGGTATAGAAGAAAAATAATACACTTTATACTTTTGACCAAATTAAACACAAATTAAATTTTACAGACTGGTCAATTTTCTCTAAAAGTAAAGAACAGTTTTAAGGAAAGCAGGTCTCCGATTTTGTAGGATTTTTTTTAAACTTAGAAAAACTATATAATTCTCTCTCTCGATCTCTCTAAAAAATTTTTGATGGTAAATGATAACTGTAAAAATATCACTAAGTTATCAATGATGCAAGATATGAGTAGTTCTTGCTGCGCTTGCCACAACGGTAGCACCGTAAAACATATTAAAATATAATGAATAATTGTAAACTGTGGTACAAGTTACTTACCCAATATAATATTGTTGATTATGTGCAGATACCCGATGGGCGTGGCTATATAGCCACGCCCATCAGGTATCTGCACATAGCCAACAATATTATATGGAGTAACTACTACTTAATATATGATAAATTAACAATACTTTGTCCTTACTATCTTTTAAAAACTCTTATAGTAACTCTATAAGATTCATTCGCGTCTCTGCCTTTCTCTGTCTCTTTTTCTCCGGCTGATCCCTTTACACCTTTGCTCTATCAATATAAATTTATATCTCTCGCTGTCGTTTATTTAGATTGAATATGAGAATAATACTTGCAAAAGGTAATGAAGTAATTGAACAGCCTTTAACATATTATCGAGCTTAATAAGATATACATGTATGCTTAGTAATGGTTGTAGAATTATTTCTTATGCAAAATATATTTGAAGTTTGTATTGCTTTATAGAACTTATGTAATGTACACGATCTATATCTATATCTATATAACTATATGTAATAAACGCGCTAATTATAAGATATGATTATATAAAGAGTTTCGAGATAAGTTAAGTGAATACCTTAAAATCAAAAGTAAATGTGAGACAAGTAGTATCGTGATTATTGTGCAATTATTTTGAAGGAGAAGGAGGACTTGTAAGTACCATGTAAGCACCACTCTGAGCCTAGATAAAATGTTAAATCACATAAACAACATGCCTTCCCTTATACATTGTTTGAAATTCGGGGAAATGAACACTTCTAATTAGCAGACCTTAGTTATATCGTTGACCTCAATTTTTAAATCACTTGTTAAAACAGTGCTTAAATTTATCATAATTATATCCATGCACTCTTGATTAAGCTTGTCTTGATGACTTCCGTAAGTAAAATAAACTTCGAGGACGTGGTGTCGAATTAGCGTTGCAATTCAGCAAATATTTGTTACAAAAAAATGTAATGTAAATGATATACTTAAAATGTGATATGCAAAGATCTTTAGGCAGTTTGTTAATTGCTTGATTGATATAATTCTACCATATAGAATTTACTTGCCACTAAATAAATATTCATAATAATTGACCGATCTGTAATACGTAAAAGAAATACTTATTCGATGCACTAAGAAGTAAATAGTTAACAATTGTAAAAAGTTCCGTGCGTTTTGACGATTTTCCCTTCTAGCTCTGTTACGACTGTTTTCAAGGACATTCTTACATTATATACCACCAACATGATATTTTAGGTTTTCATACTATTTCACGGTATAAATTGTCTAGATAAAATAGTAGATTTATATTTCTTTATTTTACACATAAATATGTTACAAATAACAAACGCTGAAGTATACATTATTTCTACAGTACTTATACATTGTTGATATCTATGTATTCATTATCTTGCATTCAATTTGATAAAATTAGCATGCATTTCTGAAAATTGCACGCACATACATTATTAATAAAGAACGAGTGCACTTATGCTCTAGAGAATGGGCCTTTTTTCAGTGCAGTGTTTATGTAGAAAATATGAACAAGTTGTTTTTTTTTTCGTAATATTTAAGCACTGATAGATACTTCTGATTTATATGCACGCTTTACTTCACCGAAATTAGCATATATTTTAAACGATTGAGGATTTTTAAATGCATATAGATAATCTAAATCCGGAAAAACAGTACCGAACCTATTTGATTTGTATCTTCTAAAATTAGAGGACACTATTCTGTTGGTGGATCGATTGGCGCGTTTGCTGAATTATACTTCTTGGGTTATGTTATGTCTGGAAGAAATCGAATAAAACTTAGAAGTTGCATATTACCATAGTTATCAAAGAAATATTCCTAGCCATTCAAAGTCGATGGTAAACGATTAAAAACGTGTCTGTGTTTTACAGTAAGCACATTTGACAAACGTATACCTGGATAGAACCCACGTGACAATTTGAAATAATTTATTCCATACGTAGGTTCAACATGAGTCACGCAGGTGATAGCTCTCGCTTGCTATAAGAAAAACCATTTTTTCATGCATTTTTAATTTCTTAAGTACAAACTTCTTATTTCCACAGGAGTTTTCTAAATGTAGAATACGTTTTTTGTCTTGTCCAAAAGTTTGTACACGGTTAGGCTGAAGTAAACAAAGGCTTTGAAATGAATCGATTTACTATATAAAATCACAAATGTCGGCTGACCCCTACTATGTTGTAAAGCATCGTGCTTTTTATATACACTAAATTCAGCGCTAAAACTTGTTGATTCTTATGGTTTAAATATCAATATATGATGTAAGATAAAAATTATGCTTAATTTGAATTTTCATTTTTTTTTACCGGGGCCAATAAGAGCACTTGTTCTTTTGAGTGCTGAACATTCCTCTATACACTTCGTACCTTGAACAACAAAACCAATTGCTTATGTTTAACAGATTCATTGTTTTTAAAATTTTACGAAAAATTAAAACACTTCTACAAAATTAACAAAGTTTACATATTAAATACAAAGTCTAAGTAAACATTTCAAAATTCTCAATGCTTAAAAATATGTTAATGAAGATTTCAGTTGTTTAATTTAAAAAAAAAATGATATTTTTATCAAATATTGGTCATATAACCAAAAAGTTATATTGTTGTCTGTCCCGGTTACGGTGGTGCTAAGAGGATGAGAGGAAATTGCCCCCCCCCCCCCCCCCCCCTGGGACCCCAGCCCACCCCAGATTAACTCCCAGCGTAAGATGGTACCCAATTGCAGCTGGGTGGCCTGAGACAATGTAAATAGGAAGCCTTGTATGTTCGATTCTCAACCTAAACATTTTAATATTTGCAATTAATGTCAAAATGCTTCTAAAGTATTTTAAACACATTGTTTACATGCATAAGTTAAAATAAATAACTCGTTCAAATCATGGAAATAAATAGTTCCTGAATGTAATGAGCTCTGTCTGGCACGACGGGGAAGAGAATCCACAATTGGTTAGCGAGAAAAACAAAATTAGAAATATAAAATAGGAATGATTATATATAAAAAGAAATATCAATGCATGTTTTTTATAACGCAAAAAGTCTTTTAAGAAGTATACGTAGTCGATACACTTAAATTCATGTATGTAAGAATCGGCCATCCCAAAGGCAAGATAAACAAATGCTAAATATTGCTGTGTAAAATCGAATAAAACAGTCTGAAATCGTCTTACAGGAGTACATTTACGTCCAATAAGAGGTTAAATACTGACTCAGAGATATCAAACCTTTCTTCTTTCATGGACACAACAAAGTCTCAGACTAACCAGATCTGACTTGACAAACGTCCTGTTTGATTGATAAAACCAAAATAAAGCTATAGTGCTCCATTGGAAGATGGGTTTTATGATTTAGAAAAATCATCACTATAGGTGTTGCAGCAGGTAGGGCAACCTACGATTCAGAGGTACATTGTATCCACGAGGCAACGTTGTCTTGCAGAGACTGGCCATTTGTCTTACTAATTTTCTGGTGTTCGTTTTTTATTTTGAGTGTGTGTCATGTAAGGGGTGACTGCATTAAAGTCTTATGAGGTACTTGGCGGATTTTTACAAAATATTCAATGGAAATATGCATCATAATATACAAGGAAAAAATGACGCTAGCGTAAAGAGAACGGCCGCAAACCATTTATTTTTCTGAACAAAGAAAATGAAATGAAACAAATTGATGTTTTGCAGACATAAGGACAAAGTTGTGCACATCAGACTATTTTTTTTATTATTTTTATAAAATGATTGAAATACAAAGAAAAACAATACCAATACATTTTATCATTATTTTGATTAATTTTCACAGTTGATTTTGTTCAACCACATGCTCTCTTTGAGCAAAGCTGCGTCGCTCTAGACAAGTTCTGTTATACTAGACGTTGTTAAAAATGCTCCCACTGTCCCATTTTACTTTCATATCATATAATGGAGCCTCCAGCGGCCGGTAATTAAAAATAGTTTTACATATCGATTCTGTTTATTTTACATAATAAAAAAAGATATTGGATGAGCACTTTGGTCAGTGTACATTCTTAATTCTACATTTGGTTTTATAATGAAATAGTTAAATAGTTTATCATTTGTACTGATAATTATAAATGATAAATGAGTTTATTTACTTGATGAATTTGATTTGACATAAACCAATATTATCAAACAATTTCCAATGTACTTCACGTTTCAATGTTGTAATTAGCTATACAGTTCACAACACATGGTTTTCACGGAAAAAAAAAACAATATAAAAAAACTATGATTTATTTATTTGTTGTGAGAAAAATATTAATCGTATATTAATCAATGTGTTATTACAGTTCCAAATACATTTTCACGTGTTGAACATATGATATGATATTTCTTTGAATTTAATACAACAATCATATCTATTTAACATTTTGATATCTAATTAGATATGTTTACTACTCAAAACCTCCATTCACTTCAAGAATGATGGTACCATTCAATTAAGTTGAATAGAGGGACATTCAAATGAAATTGCAAAACGGAAATGCAAATAAAATGATGTATGTACTTTCGACAACGATTGTAAGTATTGCTATGTGAGCCTGCAATGTGGAAAAATGTCCAATTTCGAAGTGGATCAACTGCTTCCTGCCAATCCACTTATGTAAGTCACTAAGCAAAAGCTTAACAACTAATTACATATGTATGGTATTTTGGACATAAAAATGAATGTTTATCGAACAGCATACATAAACATATATATTTATGATATAATAACCTATTTAAACTACTTATTTTTTGTTATATAAATGGAAAGGTAAAAGTGAAAACTGGCTTTGTTTAAAAAAAATTCAAGCATTCATACGGAGATGTCTGATGGTGCAACCTTTTTACATGCAACACTTAACATAGCACTTAAGGGGGATGTGCGGCCATCTTGTACATTTGAGCATAAAAATGTAGACATTTCTTAAACTGGCTTGTTTCTGCCCCAAATGACTAAACTGTTGTCAAAAGATAAAAAGCAATAAATGTGACGTTCTATATGTTGTTTTGTATGCAAATTACGTATACAAGAGCAAAACAATGCCTTTTTAATCACTTAGAACTGCGCAGCTACAGACTTAAATTAAAGATTTAAAAATCTGAAAAAATATGATAGCAGTTCAATAGTGTCCACTCTACAACCATTTGTTGAGAAAAAGGTCAAACCTTGCTTATTTAAGTTGTAACTTTGATTCAAACAGGGTAACCTATTCTTAAAATGGGTCTCAAAAACCATCATTCGCACAAAATATTTTTGTGTCTATGGGAGTACATAGAAGTTATATTGTCATCGAAAAAAATAATTATGTATATTTTTCATTTAAGACAATTTTTTGAACCCCTGCCCTACTACTAAAAAGAGAAAGAAATTTACTTTATACTTATAGAACTGAATTAAAAAAAACCCTTGGAACTGGCATAGAGATGTTTGTCAAATTCAACACAGATTGTTTTGAGTTTACATTAATTTTTTTTCTATGAAAATATAACGTCAATGTGCCTCGATAGACACAGGAGTTCCAAGTAAAGACTAGATTTTTATTGTTCGAAAAATACATCCCATTCCGACTGATAAAAATAGGGTACCTTATTTTGAGGCAAAGTTACCACAATAATGTGCAAGATTCAATTTTTTTCTCAACACATGGTTGTAGAGATGACATCAATGAACCCCTTTCTAAATTTTTTTTCCAGATTTTTAAACCTTCAAAATAAGTCAACAGCTGCACAGCTCTACAGCAGTTCTAAGTGACTAAAAAGACATTGTTCTGTTCTTGCTTTTTCTACTTTGACATCAGTTTTGGCCAGTTTTGGGCAGAAACAACGAGTTAAAGAAATGTTTACATTTTTATTCTCAAATGTACAAGATGGCACATCGCCCCTTAATCTCGCTGATCTAGGAAATCATTAATAAATATTATTCATCAAAATGCTTCATGTTATTGATTTTGAATAAGCACGGGTTGAAATCGATATTGGCTCACATGTCTTCTAAAACTACACACACTACACTCGCTGGTGTTGATGACACTGATTATTTAGATAATAATTTGTGTTCCCGTTGCTTTGAAGAAAAACAGAAATAAAATGTTGCAAAAATGTATCCTTTATGTCATGTTCAAGCCAACAAAGCAAGGGTAATGTATTACAAAAAATACACACACCTGTTCAAAAGTGATGTATACAATAACAAGGTAAAAAGAAGCTTAACAATTATTCTAATACAATTCCTTATATTTGACATTTTTTTCGTATTTTTTGCGTTTCCTATTTGAAAACATGCACGCATCCTACTCTTAAAATGTCCAGTTTCTTCTATATACAATATTTAAATTCAAAATAAGATAAAATAACGATTCCTTTTATTCTCCCTGCATCATTCACCTATATGGTTTCTTGCCTCTTTTTGTCTGTCTTTATGTGTCTATTTTTCTACAGCTAATATCTTTACACATTCCCTCTATCTATATCTTTCCTCAATCTCATCTATTTTAAATTGAACATGTAAGATTGAACGAGTTAAGGAAGTATGGGACTCACGATTTTGAATCTACCGCGCAACTCCGAATGACGTAAACCAAGTTGCGGTCGTTAAACCTGTTGGTTCAATTCCAAGGTATTAAACAATAAAATTTATTGTGGAAAGGATTTCATAGTTTCTTTTTAAAATAAAACGTGAACATAAATGATAATAAAAGTTAATTTAACCCAAAAATCTTATTTTACGACATAAATAATGGTTCGGTTTTCGGCAATGCGGAGGAAACGTGGATTTGATTTTGAACGCGGAAAAGACATAAAGGTTGCTAAAGCTCAGAAAAAGGATGGTCTAATGCGAAAGTGGACGCTCTCTTTGGCAGACCAATCACATATTTGATATTACAGCTGAATAATTCTCATCACAGATGGAGGAAGATGACTCGACGCCAGCAAAATCGATCTGTCCAGGTTTGACCTACATTCATTGATAGATTAAAAGTATTAGGTAATCTCAGCGAGGTTAATTTCGTCGAGACTGGAAATGTTTGACAGACGTCTCTTCAATTTTTCAGTCTCGGTGAATCTTTCTGAGATTAGAGTAAAAGTAAAATTGGTATGGGCATCATCGAATTTTTCTTAATTATGCTTGCATGTATTGGTCTCTGCTCATAAATATGTAAGATACCTATACCTATATAAGTAGGCATCGTACATATTCGTGGGTAAAGCCCCAAGCACCTAAGATGTAATTTTATAATTAAAAAAAATATTAATATTAATGTATACAAGTTTTTGACAGTATGGTTCAATACACATATCAGAACTTGGTAGAATTCTTAATGTCTCTCATTATTAATTGTTATAATTCTAAAATATATCAGAATTTGTATCATGTCGTCACATGTTTCAGATAATCAGATGTTTCCAGTAGTCGATTTTCAACGCATGAGTTCATTCCAAGATGATGTTATACCACACATACGAAATCTCCTGCCATCTCTATGCATAGCCATTAGTCGAATTATGTGGCATCCAGTTTATATTTTAGCTACATTTACAATTAGAAACTGCATATAATGACGACTAACTTTGATTTTGTATCAGTAATTTCTGATGCTATGTCTGAAGAAGGTTAAAAATGATTCAGTTTAGATAAAAATTGTTAACTGACAGCCATTATGTGTGGCGTTAGGTGTTAAACTATCGGAAACCCATGAGTGATGATGTCAGGAGATGTACATGTATTTTAAAATAGAAAGACAGATTGAACACTTTAGGTTATGGTATTTGTTGTGGTATACACATATTGACAGCAAAATAAATTTCAAATAGGTGTGAAATAGGTGTCAAGTACAATTTTGTTTTTATTTAAAACTCAACCTCAGATGTTGTCTTTTTTCAGTTAAAACAGTGTCCGGAACTTTTGTGTGACTTTGAGTCTTTTACAATAATGCTCCCTCAAAATTTACTTTTCACAGCACCATGCCCTTCTTCATGTGGAAAGATTTGCATGTACATATTTATGTATCTGATTAGAAAACAAATAATTTAAAAGTGAAAATTTTAGAAGTCAGTGTCTAATAATAACCATCCCTCTCCCAGTAAATAATTTTATGTTTGTTAAATCTGAGTTAACCTCTGTTTATGCCTTTATAATATCAAGTACATATGCATATATTTTTTTTACTGATCAACTTGGCAACCAATTGGTGTTCCAATTAATATTCTCTCATGGTGCAAAAATTCCTGATTATGTAACTTAATATTACAGATGTTGACCATGAAGAAGTTGTCAAAATGTCTGATTGTGGTTGGAGACAGTGGAGGAGTTTGGTGGAATTAGGGATGTAAGCAGATATGCATTTAAGAGAGCTCAATGGTCGTGGCCATTTTAAGACTGTATTGATCTCCTAAGGAAGAAGAGCTATATATAAAAATATGTTGGTTGGCAGAAGAGAGAAAGAGAGAGTGGGAAGTCATGACAATTTGTCAGGTATTTGATAAATTATATATAAACTACGTTCGATTTGTATCTCTGTGATTAGTTTAATTATCATGGATTTCAAGGGTATACTCTTTCATATCATCAAATTAAAAACCCCACAAAAAACCCTCAAAAAACCACCAAAAATTCTTCATTAACTGTGCAAAATAATCCATGAAATTGCATCCCAATGAACCTTTAATGAATGATAATAATTCCCCAAAATTAGACCTCACAAAATTCAATGATTTGACAGTAGGGTAAAAGTTAACTGTAATTTTCCATATATTGGTGACTGAAATCTATACTCCCAGAAATTATCACTGTGCCATTTATTTTCATTGATTTTATTCTGTTTAATACTCTAAGCATGAGTGTGCCAATTGAAAATCTGTCATTTATTAAAAAAGTTTGTTTATTTTATAAGTAAATTCTAAATTATGTAATTTTTTTTATGAATTTTTTGTTTGTTATCCTTAAGTAAAGGATTCTACAAGATAAAGATTAGTATTTCATTTATAATGAGAAATATTAACTTAACGCTTATCTAGATTTAATCGAATCGGGAAAAAAAAATGAATTGTAGCATTTTGAATAGAAATCGAACCAATTGAATAAACCCTGAATTGTCCCACCCCCAAACTTAATGAACCATAAATTGTACATCCCCCAAAAATCCTTGTGTTTGAATGTCACAACACTTTTTCCATCTTTCAGGTCATTCATCTATGATCAAAACATTTTCTGGAAAAATAGAAAACTTTTCAACAAGATCGAAATCCTGTCGCACATGTACTTTGTCTCTTAATTCCAAATCAACACCTCCTCCACATGATTGCAGTATCAACTGGAACAGAACAACGAAGGCCATGGAGAGTGACATGATAGAAGAGATGGTCAAGGATGTGAATGATTGGTCTGTTTGTATAAAGACAATAGTTGGTGATGAAGATAGCACAATAATTTCCAAACTTCGGACAAACATTGTCACAAATATTGGTAAAACATTGGATGCTAATCGTGTGAAAGAAATCTTAAGGAACCATCTATACTTTGTGAAAAAATAACACAAAACTTT
>WFKH01011925.1:33458886-33469815 GCA_016163765.1 Magallana hongkongensis | reverse complement strand
AACAAATAGACATGCCGTCCTGCATGTCATTTCTTGTTTTCATGAAAAAAAGTAAGCTAACAATCATATTTAGTGAATATCTAATCTATTCTGGTTTCTAGTCTCCTTTTAACCATGCTAAAACAGTAAGACATACAAGTTAGATATCTGCCTTAAATTAAAATTAAATTCAAACACACCCGGGTAGCTGAAGACGGAGGAGAATTCCATGCAAAATGTTCAAATTTAACATGTTTTTTTCTACTTTTTTATGCATATATACCTTAAAAGGGTAAAAATAGGTTGTTTCTTGTTCATTTCAAAAGTAATTATCATAGCAGATGTTATTTCAAAGTCAAATGTACATTTACATATCCTACATGTAATCTTAATTGAAACAATTGGAAAGAGCTGGGTGATTTTTCAATTATGTAAACTGAAACACATCTAAATATCTCTATAAAATAAAAAATAAAGGAAACATATTTGCATACTTTTATTGAAAAACAAATTTTCACAACAATTATAAATTTCTTAAAACAGCCTTTATTTTGTTTTTCATAATTTCTTATCAAACATGAACAAACCACAACAAGGCATGATGCTTTCTTAAAGTTCCATTATTGTTCATGCATTATCCGATTTAATTTGAATTACCAGTAGATAGTCTGTAGAACACAAGGAATATGCATGTGGGTAGAGGTGACAGGTTAACCTCAAGAGCTGAAACCACAAGAATCAACAGGTAAAAGCCATGTAGTAACAAGAGTCTGCTTTGAGCTGAAATAAAAAAAAAATTAGCTGTGTTAATATACATGTACTAGTAATAGCTGTGTTTACATACTATTGTGTCATAATATCATAACATTAAAAAAAATTCTTGGGTATAGACACATATCAGATTAAGAGAGAGAGAGCGAGCGAGAGAGTTTGTTTTACTAGTAGTGCGACAGTCAATATTTCAATTCGTAAACTACAAAGGAATATTACCAATCCAAACAGCGTCAAAATATAAGCTTCTGCTACATGTATATAATGTTTTGTCAATTCTACTGGGGTTTTTTGCAAATAAATTTAGCGAGGATTTTTTTTTGTTTTCTTATGAACTACATGTTTTAATAACAATACTATGTATAATGCGCATAAAATTCCATGAACAATTTTACAAATCTTTGGATTTTGGTTGCACATTGAAAAAATGAGGGATTGATTATACATGCTCGTTTTAAAATTCAATACACTGTTGATTTCTTTTACTAAACCGAGATATTTTTGTCACAAAATTAAGTTGCCCTCTGACACTTTGCCAGGATTAAAAGTTTGAGAGAGAGAGAGAGAGAGAGAGAGAGAGAGATCGAGGAACATGCAGTAAAAATTATTTACATACTATGAAGATGTAATATGCATGTAAAGTTTACCAAAAATGAATTAATATGTATAAAAGATAAACTTATCTCTCAAACAAATAACAATGATTCTGTGAAATAATTAAATCTTGAGAAGACTGTTTAATAGGTATTATGGAACATTGACCTAAAATCTGAGCTTGATATAATATGAAATTCGAGACTTTTTATCTTGCACTCTGTTTTACATGCTCGTTACACGAGCGATAACCATATATAACAGAGAGCGAGACGAAAGGTCTAATTTTAATTCAATTGAATATTTACCACGTCAAATATATTTATTTAATTGCGCACAAGCCTGTCTGAGTGTTTTAATTTATAAATTAAGTGAAAGGCGATACGATAAAGATTTGCTTTATTGAAATATTTAAAGTAAAGTTATCATCATGCAAACATGCACTCTAATTACAGCATTCTACTCTTGTGTTCCTTGGGACCCCCACCCCTTTTAATTGCACTGTTTTACAGTGCATGGTGTGTTGTTCAATACACAATAAGACATACATTAGCTGCAGGTCTGTAGCTCCCGGTCTGAAAAAAAATTCGGATGGACGACCTGGGAGCTACAGTGCATCCCATAGTAAAAATCTGCAATTTACGGCGCACAAAAAATGCGCTAGTTTTGAATTGATTAACCTTATTACCGAACATATTCTATACAAATATTTTATTCCAAAAAATTCCTCGGACATTTTACTACAGATATTATCAGTTTACTTGCCTCTGATATTCTTTTAAACACCATCACCAGCCCCGTAAAGTGAAGTGGTGCAGTTTGTTTACATGTAAAAATGGCGACTCTCGATCTCGACGTAATTTAAACATACTTCAATTGCCGAGGTCGGTTAGCGTGTTTGAGAAAGTTTGAGGCAAGTAAAGTACCGATTTCAGTAGTAAATTGCTTGAAGAATTTAATGGTACTAATTGTTTTCACATAATTTTTTTGAAAATAAGGTTTATCAGTCCAAAACTAGCGCAAAATTTTGTGCGCCGTAAATTGCAGATTTTTACTATGGGAGGCACTGTAGCTCCCAGGTCGTCCATCCGAATTTTTTCAGACCGGGAGCTACAGACCTGCAGCTAGACATACATATACATAGCAAAATAACAGATAAAAATTCAAAAGAGTGATGTGCAAAACATACACGTGAAAATACACTGGACTGTAAATAATCCGAAATTCCTCCGACTCTAGCCCCCGCTGTTATATTGTGACGCACGTCAAAAGCGGAGGTTAGAGTCAGAGGAATCTCGGATTAGACTGAAAAGTACAAATACTTTGAAAAGAAAAAGTCAACACGACACATCCTATATTGAAACATACCTTAATTTATAATCTCTCATACGATAGTTGAGCTGGTTTTTCCACTATCGACGTCTTGCAGGCCATGCATCTTTTAAAAATGTTGACACACCGCTATCAGCTGTTGTTCGCAATCAAACATGGCGAGTTGACATGGTGAATCGTACGATAATCATTTCGATTAAAACTAATATGTTTGTGTTCAATATGCAGAGCACAGATTAACATGCATTACATTAATGCTTTTATTTTTCAAGTAAATATAAATTATAATAAATATATATTCATAATTGATCTTTACAAACTCTTCATTCAGTGATCCAATCTACATTGTACGTGTCGTTCGATTATTCAACAAAAAATCTGTGACAATTAGGCTGGTTTAATATTGCGATTTAAATACACTTTAACCAAATTTCATAGAAGACTTTCAATCGCTTTTCCCTGTTTAAATCGGGATCTGTGTCCTCTACCTGGTTCGTTTTTGTTAAGATTCAGGTATAAAGAGAAATTTCACTTTTTTCCCAAACATGAGGATCATACATTCAACGTAATAATCAATCAAATTAACGAAATCGTTTCAATGCACACGCTGTTTAACTATCTAAAAACAGAGTTTGGTTTTATGACCAGCACGAAATGTTTTCAGTACGAGTTAGTTTCATTGTGAATTTTGCACTATTTTCTTAAACTTGACTGCGGAATCAAAATTTCCGGAAAAATCAATATTTAAACCCCGATATCTCTGCAATGCCTCATCTGATTTTAAAACGGATTTCAGTTTCGAATTCAACTATATAATGTCTACAATATGCCTATAATTTTTGGATTTGTTCAAAAAAAATATTTTTTTGAAAAACTGGAATCACCTCCGGTTTCGACCAGAATTGACGGATCTTAATTTCCGGCCTTATGTCATAAGAAAAACGGTGAATCTATAATCACAGAAAATTTCAAATCTCTATCTTAAACCATTTTTAAAAAAAAGTCCTGGACAAAATCACTTTTTTTAAATTTTAAAATTGACGTAACGTCAAAACGGAAGTGACGTCATCATTTAAACTTAATAAGCTTTGAGGCATCATAACATTACATAATCTCAGAAAGTTTCGTTGAAATAGGTTGAATCCTTCTTGAGATATAAAGCCGAAAAGGGGCAGAAAAAAAATAAAAAGTATAATAAATAATAAAAAGAAACCGTAGAATAACAAGAGGGTCTTCCGTTGGAAACGGAAGACCCTAATAATACATGGCAAAATCTGTAACACTTCTCATATAAACCCGAGACTCCAATATCTGGCCGAGGGCTGAAGGCTGAAGTCCAGAGTGCTGGTATTGGTCGAGGGTTGTTTTGGATGTGATACAGATTTTGACATGTATTTTTGTTTTTATTATATATTTGAATAGAAAACTCGATTTTTAATGTAAAAAAATATTCAGCATTATCCTAGTTTTTCCATCTCGAAACCGGCGTATTTTCGACGCGCAAATACATTTTCACGTCTTCTATATAAAAAAAAAAATGTTCATGTCATGACGTCATTGTTCAAACTAAACTGCAGATGATTAAAAGGATAAGATCCGAGGTAATCCGAATCAAAAGTGCAAATGTGTTTCTGAAAGGTTTAATAAAGGGTGTGATAAAGGGGTGCAAAAACCTTGTATTTTAAACAAAGTACATGTATATAATAAAGATTTTTATCTTTAAAAATACTCAATATAGACTAAACACATGAGATTGAATGTAGACGTAAATTACAAAGCAATTATTTTAATGTACATTTAATCTATGGAACAAAGGGCAGCCTTTCACACTGCTCACCCGATGAAACGACTTCCTAAAAAAGTTTTAGTGCGCTTATTAGCAAAACCCTTAAAAAGTAACACTATAATTAAAATGAATTTATCATAGTTTACATCCCAATTTATAGTATAGAAATCCCATGTATATAATTGCACAGAACCTTTTATGTAATTTTTAACTTTAACCTTGGATCAAACTGAGAAATTCTAAAAATTGCAATCCTAGACATACACGTACGAACACGCTAGACCTGAACATTTTTCTGTTAACTTTGCACTTTCAACAGATAAAACATTAATTATTGGAGCATAATTAGCAGTCGAAAATGTAAAATAAAAATGTCCAAATGACTTAGTAAGGACGTGACACCGTTCTTCGTCGACATGCAGGTTAATACTTGAAGAGATAAATATATTACTTTATTGCATAATTCTGAAGTGCTTTTATGATGATTTTCGGACTTTTCCAGTAAAATATAGCACAAATCTTAAAAAGAAAGTAAAAATAAACCTGCATTACCGTTCTTTTTAATTTAATTGTTTAATTATTCGGGTTTGATATATACACATATATGAAATAATGCAAAGAAACTCTTCATCGCTTAGTTTGAAATATAATCGTCTCGGCTTTTATATTTTAAAACAACCTTTCTTCACATCGGAGGTCATTCTGCAACATTCCCGAAAACTCGTATTATTTTTCTCAAATAAGTAGTAATAATGCACATTATATGCCTTTTAAATAAAAGGATTACACTTACTACAATACAGTGCGGCATTTACTTTGACTTTTATTTGATATCAGGTATATATTATAATCAGTTTGTCAAAAGTCTAGTTTTTTTTACGAAAAAAACCCCAATAAAAAGGTTCTCTATAAAAGCTTTAATTAAACCATTTACGTTTGCTGTTATTCAGGGGATACATTATCTTCGCATCATAATTTGCACATAACAGGCAAATCTAGCCTGATAAAGTTTAAAGGGTACAAAATCAAGTCCCTTACATAAGGAAACCAGGTGTAAACTTTGGGTTTTCAAAAGGCTCCAATACGTTTCAATAGTATTTCCACCAGGTTTTCTCACAGTTGGAATGACGGCTCTACGATTCCACATGCGTGGAAACTATACACCGATGGTTGTGTTTTGGTTTAACTTCAGGGAAGACTTTTAGGTTTTAAGACTTTTAGGTATTCACCTTGGAAAACCCCTAGAATTGGAGTACAGTTGTTTTCGTATAAGTTACCAAGTAATGGAAACCTCAACGTTTACTCTAGTTTTTACACATTGGAAAACGAACAAAAATCAAAGCACAGCTGTTTCTGCATTGCCTTCTAAAGGTCAAAGCTTCCAGATTTTATCCAGTTTCCGTATTAGGCTGTCTGATATCCATTTGATTCGGCACAGCTGTTTTTGTAGTTTTCAACATTTGGAAACCTTAAGATTGTGTTGAATATCATTCAAAAAGGAAATAGATAGTTTGTTTAGAAAATGTTCAATCCTTTCTTATTGTGTCAAATGCCGATAATATGTAGATTTTAATCATCACTTAATTTGAAAATAAGAAAGATTATGCCCTATGCTGCGATATCTCCAGCTCAGTGTTGTTTTTATGCAGAAGCAAAGCTACTGTTTTATCTAATAAAAATAAACGCCTATCTATTCGTATGAATATCTTGTATATACATGTATTGTTCAACTCTTTAGTCATTTGTAAGACTATCGTATTGAATCGCTTTTTATCTTACATACTCATATGTAGATATCGTTGAGCTATCGACTGAACTCGTACATGAATAGCCACAGCTCGTACTTTTTTCACAAAACATCGTGCATTGTCGAACATATAAAGAAGTTGTGTAGTTCCGTAAGTAGAATTTGCGAAATTTTAAAGACAAGCATTCGTAGTAAATATTGTGACAATGAGACCTGGCTTAACTTTTTATTCGTATGAAAAGCCACTGGAACAGGACCACCCAATTAACTGAAACAAAAATGCTGACTAAATTGGTGAAAGTAAATTTAATGAAAAAGAACAAAACAGAATTGCTTTGAAAGTTCACATTGCGATGAGAAATATTTTTTTGTTTTTATTCTTACGATTAATTCTCGTTTACGCATTGACAACAGGTTATGCTTAATTACGTATTATGTTACTGTATACCTTTCTTACACTATTTCTAAGTCAAGTGTAGTCACTTATAACTGTGTTATAAATAAAAACATAATTATACTTCGAATATTATTCGCTTGATATCATTTGTAGACAAGCAACGGAAATGACTACGCCATGATTCCACATGCGTGGAAACTATATAGAATATTGAAGCTTGCGATGGCTGTGTTTTGCTTATTCTACAGATAAACTTTATTATTTTTTTTTTTTTTTTGGTTTTTCACATTGAAAAAAATTTGAATCGGAGTGCAGTCGTTTCCGTGATATTTCCTCAGTAATACAAACCCCCCAACGTTCACTTTAATTTGCACAACTAAGGAAACGACAACAAACTTAAGCACACCTGTTTCTTAAAGTCTTAACTTAAAGTTTTATCCAGTTTTAGTATTAAGTAATCCGATTTCCATTTGATTAGGAACAGCTGTTTCATATAGTTTTAAAAATATGGAAACTTTAAGATTTTGTTCAACATCATTAAAAAAGAAAATGTTCAATTCGTTCTCATTGTGTCAAATTCCGATAATAGTAAAAGTTAATTATCATTTAAACTTTTGATTTTAAAAAAGAGTATGCCATATCCTACGACAGTTTTAGATGAGTGTTTTATAAAGTAGTAGAGCTATTGATATATTTAATTAATAACTTTTTTCAGCAATCAGCAAATATATTCGAATAAACTCCTATCTAGTCTTATGAATATCATGTATTCATTGTACAATTCTGTAGTCATTTGTAAGACAATCGTACTGGATTGCATTTTATCATACATACTAAATGTAAAATGTCATCATTGAGTTATTGATGATTTCGTAAATGAACCGCAACAACTTTATTCACAAAACATTGTGAATTGTCGAACATACATATGCATAGAAGCTGTGTAGTTCCACAAGTACAATTGAAAAAGTGTAATTATAGGCATTCCTAGTGCTTGTGGCAGCAAGAAGTGACTTAAATTGTTATTCTATGTCAAATATTGTAATATTTGATCTTTTCCATTTCTTTCGTACAAATTTTTATTTGTATTCTATAACTTTCCATTTGCATTGTATAATTTTAATCAGTATTCTATAATTTATATTTGTATTTTATTCTTTTTCATTTCTATTGTATGTTTTTTATTTGCATTGCACATGTAAACATTCTATTTGTATTGTATTATTTTACATTTGTATTGGATAATTTCCATTTGTATTGCATATTTTTTTATTTGATTTTTTTTAATTTTACTTGCGTATTTTCTCAGAGATTGTTTATATTGGTTTGTTACAAAGGATCTTATTTGTTTAATCTTAATCTTACTATTGTATTCCAACTGAGTAATGCGCAAGTTGTTTTTGGTGCTTTACAAGAGGTCATCGATCTTTTCGAAGGAAATTTTTAGTGATATTTTAATGGACTAAATACTTTTAGAAATTATGAAATTATGAAATTCCAATATGCGTGTTGCATATGATTAGCGCACATATTTCCACGGGGGTGATACCGGTAATTTCATTTTTTTAATTAAACTTTGCTGACTCTTATTACTGTTTCTATTTCATTAGTTAAATCATTGCTTATTTCAGCATTATCATTGCTTGTTACTTTAATTGTATATATAATAACCCAACCAAATTTCAAAGTAAATGTAAAATGAAACTTTCACAATCAAAAGTTACCGGACATTTGTTATTTTCTTGATATTGTCTAATACTGTAGAATCATTAGAATTCGAGGTGGCTCAATTTTCGTGGTATTTGTGGGTAGCCCTACCCCACGAATTTACATCCTCAACGAAAACAAAGTTAGAAAGAGTTATCTTTCTTACTAAACTGAAAACCGACGCATCCACGAAAGTACATCCCCACGAATAAGCAAAAACCCACAATCCACGAAAATTGACCCCCACGAAATTAAATGATTCCACAGTAGATGAACCATCGTTCAGAAAACTTTCGGTCCACTCACAGCAGTAACGCCTACTAAAATTGGTCTATTGAAAACAATCTTAGTATCTAATCAACCTGTCAAAAAAGGCTTAGACAGATGAACTCGTGTATGCCCTCTAGAAACATTTAAGTTGGCATTACCCAGTTTCATTAAAGATAATATTAAACCATGAAACAAACAAAATAAACAGTCCTTAAGATACGATACAAATGAAAAATTAAGAAATTCAAAAGAATTAGCTTACAATACAAATGAAATATTTTGCAATACAAATGGAAATTATACAATACAAAATGATAAAAAGTATACAGTACACATAAAAATTATACAATACAAATGGAAATTCATAGATTGTAAATGATTGTTATTGAATACAAATAGATCGTAACTTTAAATAGTATAAAACGTTATTTGTGAATACAAATGAGTAAATATTCTTAATCAAACAATCATAACCATAATGAATATAATACATCGACTTACAGTTTTATTTTTTAGAAGCGGTTTTGATAGCTCGTTTCACAATTCGAACACTTAAATCTGTATCAAACACTTTACTAAATATAAGGCTCCCTTATTTCTAAATCAATTATAAGTGTTTCTTTCAACGCTAGTGCATTGTTAAACAATACCATTAAACAGTTACATGTAACTTCAAAGCGACCCTGATTCACTGAGTCTGAAATCGGGATAAAATGAATCAATGCTAAGAGAACGTGTAGTTTCAATTGGACAACCTTTAAAAGTATCACGTTGGTCTTTACAACAATTACATTGCCATTGGCATTCTTTCCCAAAAATGGATAAGGGAATGGTATGGAACAGTTTTCTCCTTGATATCCGCCCAACATTGATTGAAAATTATACAAATTATTAAGATCAGTAAAAAGAGCATACCTTCACAGAGTTGGTTTCTATGATTTCACATGGTGCCATGAAAACATCCTTTGAAATAACTAAAAAGGATGTGGAATAATATTGTGTAACAAATTATTTCAATTGACAAAAAAGTAATATTTGGTAAATGACGTGATAATATAAATGTGTACGTATACAATTTGTAAAAAAAACAACAAGTTGTGTTGATCGACAGTACATAAAAATCTAGCTGCAGGTCTGTAGCTCCCGGTCTGAAAAAAATTCAGATGGACGACCTGGGAGCTACAGTGCCTCCCATAGTAAAAACCTGCGATTTACGGCGCACAAAAAACGGCGCTAGTTTTGAAGTGATTAACCTTATTTCCACACAAATTCTGTGAAAACAATTATTACCATTAAATTTTTCAGGAAATTTAATACTGATATTGTCACTTTACTTGCCTCTGATATTCTTTTAAACACCATCACCAGCCCCGTAAAGTGAATTGGCGCAGTTTGTTTATATGTCACTTTACTTGCCTCTGATATTCTTTTAAACACCATCACAAACCCCGTAAAGTGAAGTGGTGCAGTTTGTTTATATGGGAAAATGGCGACTCTCGATCGCGACGTAAATTAATATACTTCATTTTCGAGGTCGGTTAGTATGTTTCAGAGAAACTCTGATGCAAGTAAAGTTTTCACAGAATTTGTATCTCATAAGTATCTCATAATATAAATGTGTACGTATACAATTTGTAAAAAAAACCCAAGTCGTGTTGATCGACAATACAGCTAATTGCAGCTAATAAAAATCATACCTTTCACATCAGTTGCTTTACATGCAATGTAGACGGCTGATATTTTTAACCGTATTGCAAACATATTCCAAGACCTTGGCTGATGATGTCACGTACTTTCACTCAAGATTGTCAGTATTCTTAGTTGTATATACAGGGGAATTATCTCCTTTTAGAATTATTAATATATGTTTAAGAATGTTACTTCCCTCTCCCTGTTATTTGTGAGTGCAGTTTGTCTAATTTTGTGTTGTTTTCACTGCATCATCAGTATATGTATACTAGTAGTATGATAGCAAACAAACTGAGGTGAATAAATTTAACTCAGTTCTTTAATCAGTAATGTTTTATGACTATCCCATAGATATTTATTAAATTATTTATTTATTTGTTTTTTTTTTATATGTAAATATCGTGCATAAAATGTCCCAGAATTACAAAACACATGAATACAGATTTGATGGATTGTTTGCACTGACTAATAGTGGCTTCAAAACTTGTTTCGATGCCAGTTTTTTTTTCCCCATCAAAACTTTGAAATGGACTGCTTTTCAAATTTAATAATGGGTGTACACGATATTAAGAAACACGACTTATCACACTTTTCAACTTAATCAATTATATCATAAGTTAAGTTTGCTATAAACATTTCGTATATGTATTTATACAC
>WFKH01011925.1:33424434-33448425 GCA_016163765.1 Magallana hongkongensis | reverse complement strand
ACGGCCATATACTGTTAATGCATATAATGTTTAAAAATCTTCTTCTTCACTCTCACACACTTGTAAGAAAAACTGACTTCATAATAATGTTAACCAGGAAGTACTCTACTAGAATTTTAAATTTCATGTCCCCTGAAGTATGGGTTTTGACTCTAGGGCTGGGCCAAAATGGATGTATAGTGTATGCATATAATGTTTAAAAACTATCTTCTCTACTCCCACTCACCTGTAAGGAAAACTGAATTCATGATTTTGTAGACCAGGAAACCCTCTACCAAAATTATAAATTTCATGTCCCCCGAGGTAGGGTTTCTGATTCTAGGGTGGGGCCAAAATAGTCATATAGTGTTAATACATTTAATGTTTAAAAATCGTCTTCTTAAGTTTTGCTGATAATGAATGAAAACTGACTGCAAATTAAGAAAGAAAATAAAGCCATATATCAATATTTTAAATTTCATATCTTCCAAAAAAGGGATTTGAATCTAGTGCGGGGCAAAAACACTCATTAGTCAGTCCATGGGCTGACTTATTAAGTTAGGATGAAACTTTAAATGCGCTTGTGTAAATTGGAATTGTGGGAAGAAATTAGACAGTTCGTGTTTGAGAAATGCGAATAAGTTATGAAACTGGCTAGTTTGTAGGTGAAACTGCGCATCGTCAGTCACGCCTCTGTATTGGAAGACTATTCACGGATATCGTCTGCAGGCACGGTCCGTATATCTCCGAGACTCTTTTAAAGTCAGGTTGGAGAGGAATATACTAGCAGTGGTTTAATGCGACGAGGGACCATGGAATTCAGGGAGCAATCTTTGTAAAGTTACAATTTTTAAAAGACAGCATGACTGTATAGTTGCTGTAGATTACTTTATAAAGAGTATTCCGGGGCTACACGCTTGTATTTTCACATACAGTCATAAAATAAGTATACAAACTAATTGTACACCCGTATGTAATATGATTGTTCTGGAGACTATATACATGTATATTGTATTTTGAACAATAGCTTATTTATCTGCTTTTGAAGTAAAAATTAATATTCTGCTGGCTGACTTTCTTAGCTTTTTAAAAAGCTAACCTTGTATAGTGTACAGGGTAGGGGTTCTTAATGCAAGGTGTGCCAATAATGGTCATTTAGTGTTAAGTATATAATGTTTAAAAAACTGACACAAAATAAAAACTGATTGCATATTTAGAAAAAAACATTAAGCTGTCATCTTAAATAATATCTTGTGTCACCTACATGTAAGGAAGGGTTATGGCTTGGAGAGGTGTATAGATTGTCTTATTATTTTATTCTGCTCAGGAATTTCAATGTAAGAAATGAGTTAATTCACATATTTAGAAAAAAGAAAGAATGAAGCTGTCTATCAAAGTTAAGATATTGTGAAAGCATTTGGAAAGAGTTCAGGGAAGAGGGTTGTAACAGTTAATGGAGTTATCTTCCCTTGCTTCCTCATAATGGAGTTATCTTCCTTTACTTGTTCATATTAAGTTATTAATCATTGAATATAATGTAATTAAGAAGTTGTATGATCAAAGGAGTTATGCAAGTCTTTTTATCATTTGAAACAGAAACAGTTTTTAATTTTATTTAATAAACAAATAGACTTGTTAATAGTAAAAGTAATAATTGGCTAACCAAAACCACTGACAAGCAGTACATGTAAAATGATTTTGGTATAAATGCCAGACGGTGATCAAATGTTAATGAAGGTTGAATGTTCAAAAGCTAGAACAGAAGTGAGTAACACATTATAGCTTTTAAAGCTTTTTTTTTGTTTAAATGCCCACAGGGAGAGTTTCTGTCTGCCCCTGGGGATGGGGGATGGGGGGTGGTTTTAAATAAAAGATGTATACTAGTCACCTGGTTTTAGTTTATCTATGAAAACATATACACAGAAAACCTATCTTGAAAGTTAACAAATATGGGAAAATTATTTTCTATCAGAGTCTTGCACCTTTTCAATATCAGGTCATGCACTCTATTATGATCTTTAAGTTTTTCGCTAAAATTATAAGTTTCATAGTCCTTTTTGAAATATTTCAGGCAGGGAGTTGGTCATCATTTCAATATTATAATTTTTCTACTCCAGAATGAAACTTAATTAAATGCATATATGAGACTCCTCGACAAATTTGTGTAAGGGCTATGGTACTAAGGTGACCGTTAGGGCTTATTAGCCTCTTGTTTGAGTAGTTAAATGCAGGTTGAACAAATAATGCTGTCCTCTCTTAATTTCATCGTTCATGTAACTTTGGATTTGAAACATAAGGCTAGCTTCAGATACAGAGCCTGATCTCCATTATCAAGGATGCTAGGAAAACCTTGTCCTACCTCACTCAAACTTGCTTGATAGACGTGTTTGTTGTTATATAATATATCATGATTCCTATGATTTAGTACCATATGAAACAGTAGCCCTTGTATAATATACAATATTGTATCATATAATATATTGTTATATTCAGTAGTATATTTTCACTATATAACTCTATATAAACGAATATTCAATAACTGTATTATTAGCTCATCCAAAAATTATTGACCGGTCAATATTCTGATTTGTTGATTCGTAAATGGTGACGTAAATAAATCTTCGTAACTCCAAAACAAGGTGACGTCATAATAGGCAATCATTCAAGGCAAGTAAACAACGGACGCGCAATGCGGCGGTTTGCTATCATATCGGTTTTAAGGATTTGCGCATTATTGTAAAGTAAAATCAGGTAGAAAATATGTAGCTTAATTTAAATAGGTGGCGGAATATCAATAGTGACTATTAGATGCCGACAATATTTTGCGCAAAATTGAATTCGTGAATTTTATATTTAATTGAGAAAATAACGACGATCTGTTTTCAAACCAATTCTTGTTTTTTTTTTTTTTTGTTTCTTCATATAACAAAATAAATGTTGACTGTGTTTTTGGGCAACATTGATTATATTAGCCTCCTTGGGACGAATATATTGCCCTCCGCTTCGCGTCGGCTAAGAATAATAACTGGAGAACATTCCCTATATTTCAATTAATCGCTTCTGATTTGTTGATTCGTAAACGATGACGTAAATAACTCTTCGCGACTCAAAAACAAGGTGACGTCATAATAGGCAATTAGTCAAGGCAAGTAAACAACGGACGTGCAAAGCTACGGTTTGCTATCATAACGGATATAAGGATTTGCGAATTACTGTGAAGTAAAATCAGGTAGAACATCTGTAACTTAATTCCTACAGGCAGCGGAATATCAGTGACCTTTTGATGCTGACGTTATTTTGGAAATGAACTTTGCACAAAATTGAATTCGTGAATTCTATGTTAAGCTGAGAAATTTACGGCGATCTGTTTTCAAATCCTTTCTTAAACTTTGTTTTGATTCTTCATATAACAAAACAAATGTTGACTGTGTTTTCGAGCAACATTAATTATATTAGCCCCCTTGGGACAAATATATTGCCCTCCGCTTCAAGTCGGGGCATATCTCGTCCCTCGGGAGCTAATATAATCAATGTTGCCCTCAACCCCAGTCAAAATTTGTATATGATTGTTAAATATTATATGATATGATATTGTATCAATGATTTTGTATAATATCATATAATATGATATTGTATCATATGGTATTGTGATACATGATAGATATGATACAATATTGTATAAAATGATATTGTATCATATGATATTGTAATTTATGATATTGTATGATATTATACAATTTTCTATAAAATGGTCTTTACTTTTATATGATGTTGTATCATATGAGATAATACTATGTTGTATGATACAATCTTATCATATTGTATCATACAATACAATATCATATTTTTATAATACAATATTGCATAATACAATATGTATAATAAAGTATTGTAGTGTATCATATGCTGCACATTGATTCAAACAGGAAGCTTTCATTTACATGTAGCTGAAAAAAAAATTTTTTCTGAATTTGTCAGTTTGTTATTTTTGTTTGTTTAAAAGTTTGTTTTTAAGGATAATATTACATCTATATCTAGGATAATGTTTCAAATTTGTTCATTGATAGTTTTTTCTGTTTTTTTTTCAGTGATGAGGGGTCATCAAAAGATGTATTATTACCGATAATA
Organism: Magallana hongkongensis; assembly: GCA_016163765.1. Classification (NCBI taxonomy): domain Eukaryota; kingdom Metazoa; phylum Mollusca; class Bivalvia; order Ostreida; family Ostreidae; genus Magallana; species Magallana hongkongensis. The sequence goes on along the minus strand of WFKH01011925.1, from coordinate 33,444,318 downwards.
ACAGTACTAGGGTGTCTAGTGTTGATTACTGGGATTGGCAGTATATTCATGTATAGGAAAGAGAGATGTTCTCTTATCAGAAAAAAGGGTAATTTTGTCATTGAAATTCATGTTAATCATGTATACCGTGGTTTTAGTTTTTCCTGGCATGATTTTTCATGGACTTATTATAAGTCACAGCATTTACAAGGATAAATTTATCAATGGGCAATGTTTCTATCAATACATTTTATTTTTAGATATATTGCACTTCAGTATTCAATTTTGTGGATCCTTTTAAAATGAAATATGTTTCATATATTCAACATATATTGGTAAAACCACAGTTTTTTTTATCATTATTCTATATATGCTTAGTCTTTTTAATCTCATATTCCGTCGGTGTGTCTGTCCGTCTGTCCGTCTGTCTGTCCGTAAACTTTTCACATTTTCAACATCTTCTCCAGAACCACTGGGCCAATTTCAACGAATCTTGGCACAAAGCACCCTTAGGCAAAGGGGATTCAAAGATGTGAAAATTAAGGACTACGCCCTTTTATAAGGGGAGATAATAAGGAATTATTGAAAAAAATTGAGAAATTTTCAAAAATCTTCTTCTCAAGAACCATTTGGCCAGGAAAGCTGAAACTTATGTGAAAGCATCCTCAGCTAGTGCAGATTCGAAGTTTAATAATCATGACCCTCGGGGGTAGGGTTCGGTCACAAAGGGGGGGGGGGGGTCAAATTTTTACATAGGAATATATAGATTAAATCTTTAAAAATCTTCTTCACAGAAACTATTAAGCCAGAAAAGCTGAAACTTATGATGAAGCATCTTCAGCAAGTATATATTAAACGTTGTGAAAATCATGACCCCTGGGGGTAGGGTGGGACCACAATGGAAGGTTGAATTTTTACATAGGAAAATATAGAGTAAATCTTTAAAATCTTCTTCTCAGAAACTAATCAGCCAGGAAAGGTGAAACTTGTGTGGAAGCATCCTCAGGTAAGGTAGAGTCAAGTGTTTTTTTCAAACCATGATCTCCGGAGGTTGGGTGGGGCCACAATTGGGGGTTAAATTTTTACATAGGAATATATAGAGTAAATCTTTAAAAATCTTCTCAGAAACTAATCAGTCAGGAAAGCTGTAACTTGTGTTGAAGCATTCTCAGGTTGAATAGATTCAAGTTTTTTTTAAAATCATTATCCCCCGGGGGTATGGGGGGGGCTCAATGGGGGGGGGGGTGAATTTTTACATAGGAATATATAGAGAAAAATCTTTAAAAATCGTCTTCTCAAAAACCTATTGGTAAGAAAAGCTAAAACTTGTGTGGAAGCATCCTCAGGTAGGGACTGGGTAGATTCAAGTGTGTTCAAATCATGAATCCCAGGGGTAGGATGGGGTCACAACGGGGGGGGGGGCAAATTTTTACGTAGGAATTTATAGATTATAGAGACAAATCTTTAAAAATCTTCTTCTAAAAAACCATTTGCCTAGAAAAGCTGTAACTTTAGTGAAAGCAACCTTAGGTAGTGTAGATTCAAATTCGTTAAAATCAAAATATTGAGGAGTAGGGTGGGACCCAAAGGAGATCCAATTTTACAAAGGAAAACATTTTAATTTACAAAAACTGAAATGTTATAATATATGGTTTTACTTATATTCAAGCATTTTGACAAATTGCTGATTCTTTAAAATTGTTTAGACTTTGGCCCCTGTGCGATTCTTGAGCCTCACAAGGGGGTTAGAGTTTGATGTAGGTTTGTATCCCATATATAAACAATTGTTTAGAATCTTGTTGAGAACTGCAATCCTCAACATGTGATATGACCATAGAATCATGCTGTTAGAAAAGGGACTTGATTATAAACATAATAATATCCAAGGGAAAAATGGATTTTTATTTATACAGGATCTACATGTATTATACTACATTGTCCGGATATTTTATATTATGACTCCATTAAACTGATTTTATTATGCCTTTTGTTGCTCAGGTGAGCGATGTGGCCCATGGGCTCTTGTTTTTTCATTAGGTTCCTTTTTTCTCTATTTTTCACTGTTATTAAGGTTTACCGTTTCCAATGTACAATGTTTGGTTAAACCAACCCCCCCCCCCAAAAAAAAAAAACCACTCTTTTCCAAAATGCTGCATGATCACGAATTTGTATAGATCTTTTTGTACACAAGGAGAGTCTAGGATGATCATTCCATAAATAATTAATGGCCGCCTTTTCACTTTGTTTATTTAATAAAAACATAAATACATACATTAAAATCATTTGTTATATATTGAACAATTTGTGTACACGTTCTTCAAAAATAGGGAAACACTAAATGCTGCATAGTAATTTTTTCAAAACATTAAAACTTATTCAACAATCACTGACAATTTAGAACCAACAAATTCTGTCAAGAGAAGACCATAGCAACGTAAGTTCTATCAATAATAGAACAATCGCAACTATTTTTCCGTCAAATAATGATATTCGCAACATGCCTACTGCAAAATTCGACGTATCCCAGTAAAGTCACCAAGTGAACATTGTCAGTATGCCTTTTACATCATTTTGTTATGCCAGAATTAAAATCATCACTGACAATATACTACTAGTGGGTTTTTTAACAGTCATTGTTTCTATCGTCGTCTGCTGCTAATGTCAGATATTTTGACAGATAATACCACAAAGTTTGTTTTTAATGCCTGAGCATCTTACCACCATCCTACTGCCATCCTGCTCTGATGCCATGTTTTTTATCTGATGTTAAATGGCACCCCCAGCAGCTAACAGCAAAAATACTCGAAGAATGTGAATAAGGAACGACAACCTTTGCAGTGTGATCATTGCAGAGTACAGTAAACAATAGCGGACAGAAATGACGATCGCACATCATTTTTTAAATTTCAGGAGATTTCTTACAAATATTACAATGGGATTAACATCTTAATTTGTTAAACCGCAGTTTAGAGTCCCTCCGTTTCCGTCTAAGTAGCTGATGTTGACCCAAATAGCAACGTTTTCACATGTGATGCTATTGTCAGCTGATATGACAGACAAATGATTCAAACCAAAGAATTTTTACTTTTTGAATTTTTAAGATTAATTCTTCAATTTTTGTGTGCACATATTTATTAGTCATAATCTGATATAAAATATGTTTCTTTCACGCATGAAAATGTGAGAAATCGATTATAAGAATTGATTGAAAGAATTAGCTGTAAACTATGATCACTTAGCGATGCATTCGGTCAAAAATCCATCAAATTGACGATAGCTTTACCATTTATTTTTTAGATATTGCCACAAAATCAATATTAACAATCTATTATCTGATTTTGTTTGTAGTTTTTACCTTTATGAAAAAAATTAACATAGCAAATAAATCTATTAACTCTTTATTATTCTACAAAAACAAAATTTAAAAAATGACAGACTCTGTGCACTTTTCTATGGAAACCAAGGAGCTCAAAGTTTGATTTAGGTTTATAGTTATTTGTTTAAGATCTTCTTGAGAACTGTAATATTATTATGTGATATGACTTTGAAATCATCCTGTTCAAAGGTGGCTCAATGTTCAACATAATAATATCTGAAGAAAAATTTAAAATTTCTTTTTTATCTTTATTCTACTACATTGTCCAGATATTTTGTATATGACTCAATTTAAATCTGATTTCATAATGGCTATTGTTGCTCAGTTTAGCATTGTGGCCCATGGGCCTCTTGTTTGTATGATAACACCAAAAAGTTAACAAAAAAGAAATTTATTTAACTGTAATTTAAATTTCTTCTTTGTTGATGTTATTTTTTTTTTTTTTAAAAACCTGAATTATTAAAATGAATGCAATCCATGTACTTATTTAAATCCCATCAATACCATACTTTTAACATTATGTAAATTTATTCATTAATGGACGATTAATGCTCTCAAGAACTATGATGTGTTTGCTGAACTGTATTAATTTGATGATGTTTGATAGATTACAATAAGAGAAATGAAGAGGAATCTTTGAATAAAACAGTGGATAGAGAAACAGGTATGAGTTATTAACTAAGATTGTTACAATCGACAGATCATTTGTTGTCAATTTTTCACAGCTTAATCTTTGTAATATGCGTAACTACTGTATACAGGGAAATAATTCACCCCGTTTTATTTTCGTCCATTTCGGCCTCGTTGCCAGCAGGCGAATTTAAGACTGGGCGAATGCCAATGTCTCATGTTATCTTTCTTTAAACACAACTGTGTCTGGGCGAATTCAAGATGGGGCGAAACTGTTTGCACGTGTAGAAGGGCGAAAATTACACGGGGCGAAAATAACCCTGTATACAATATTCTATTTGAAACTTGATACTAGATTAATAAATGAAACATGATACTATAGATTAATAAATGAAAGTTATTACTAGATTAATAAATGAAACTTAACTGATATTCGATTAATAATTAAAGATAGCTTGTCACCAATATTAACTGTCCTATAATATCACATGGACTTGTTTAAATATTGCAATTTATTTTTCAGAGCACACATTTATTGCACCATCCGGACAAATCATTGGAAATGGTATGATATCTTTTTGAAACACCATTAAATAGCTATAATTGCTGAGTTCAATGTTCAGATTGATTTCACATCAGTATCCTAATGCATGTTGTAAACAGTAATGTTGTAATTCCACTGTTAAACTTGGAGAAACATGGGATACGGACATGTTATAAAGAATTTTCATATTATTCAGGACGCATTGCATTGCCTTTGAGGCCATAGAAGGAAAGTTATTATATATAGTTGCTGTCATCTTCAAATTATGAATGGAATATCTGAAGATGTAGCTATTAAAGAATTATTGCAGACTAATAGAGATATGTTTTAGATATACATGATATGCATTTATGTGCTAACTGTTGTTGCCCAAGTTGATAGATGGTAAGAAAAATCTTTGTTTTAATTAGTGTTAAACCATAAAAATTCAATGTTATATTTGTTTAAGCAATCAAAACAAGAGAAATAAAGATTGTTTATGAGGAAATATTACCTGGTAAGTTTGCATTGGGTTTAATTGTTAGTTAAAGCTTATATGGAGTCATAAAAGTATGTGGTCGCCATGTTATTTTTGGTAGTTCCTCTATTCTTACCACAAATATATAAACTGAGAGAGTTACTGTTTGTTGCTTTGCGATCGAGGCAATCAGATTGCACACACTTCTATCAATGAACTATACTTTTAGAAAGAAAAAAAAATAAAAAATACAAAAATCACAATCAGTTTTTGAAAATAAATTTTTTGAAAGAATTGTCACAATAATGATGAAAATATAACAGGTATTTTCTGCGGTCCTTTATTTCTGCAGTATTTTTCAGGTATGAAAAACATCAATTTAAATCGCAAAATATTCATAAATTATTCACTAAATGGGATGATTACCATATCTATTGGTTGTATTTCCAAAAGTGGTTACTGTGTTACTCAGTAGTCTGTAATTAGTGGTAATAACAACATATTAATTTCTAATATAATGTAATGACCAGGACATTTACAGACCCTGAAACGTTCTACTTTCCCACTTAAACGGTAAGTGAACGGTGAGCGCACGCTGAGCGAACGGTGAACGCACTCTGAGCGAATAGTGAGCGCACGCTGAACGGAATTTGGTGAGCGCTTATGAACGGTAAATGGTGAGCGAACGCAGAGCGCAAACTGAGCGCAAACGCGAGCGCAAAGTGAACAGTGAACGCACGGTGAACGATATGTGAACGCGATTTGAACGCAAGATGAACGATTTATTTGGAGTGCCTCGGGAGTTATCCTTACATTGTGTTTCATTGGTAATTAGAAAAAATAACAAATAAATTGCATGTATGTATTGTTATCAGCCTAAATATAATATTATCTGACTGAACGATAAGAGAACGCTGAAGGAACGGTGAGCGCAAGGTGAACGCTTTGTGAACGCACGGTGAGCGCTTTGTGAATGGTGAGCGCAAACGGAGCGGAGCGGAGAGCGCAAGTGAACGCACGGTGTACACACTGTGAGCGAACTGTGAGTGCACGGTGAACGCACGGAAAAATGAGAAAGGAGAACGTTTCAGGGACTGTATGCCATTTTAATCGACCAAGGAAGACGTTTTCATCGCAAGTGGTACACAGTCTATGATGTATTGTTCGAATTTTTAAAGTGTATCAAATTTTAGGGGTAAAGACTGCAATTAGGAGACTTTAAATAGCAAAAGTAACAAGTCTCTATCATGTCCATCTCTCATGGTTTCAGATTATAGCGATAAAAAGCATTTCTTTCACTAGGCTGGAATAATTACTCTATAATTTATTAAAGTAGGGGCTTAATGATTCTATTTTTATAAGTCTCAAGTCATTCTACATCAAAAACTATTTTTTTTTTCAATTCCACTTTTGATAAGAAATATAACAAAACTCAATAATGCTTGGATTTTTAATTGACCTTGATCTTTGACCTTTATTTATGTTATTTTGATTGGCAATGATAGATGTTTCCACCTGAAGTGGTCTGATGCCTCTATGATGAATGCTTCCAAGTTGTGTTTTTTCGTACAATTGAAACTTTTAGGGCAATACTACTAAAAGGGAGCTTTAAATTTGATTAACTTGGTATGATTATATTGAAGGACCCTCTAAGTAAACTTAAAACATTGGTAAAAGGTCCAAGTCTGTATCTCTTATAGTTTCCATGGAGTAGCAATAAGCCCTATCTACACACTGAGAGGTAAGGGACAAAACAGGCTGTCCCAAGAAAAATAGAATAAATAAAATTTGTCAGTGAATAAAAAAAACAAAAAGAATGCTAGTCAGAGGTCTTTAACAGTGGTAAAAAGACCAACATAATTATATAAAACAACTCCAGGGCATGCCTCTTGTTTTCTAACAGTATGGTTTTTTTTCTTATTTTGAAGAACATTTTTTAAACCAGAAGAAGATCCAAAGCAGGTATTTATGAGTTTTTAAAAATGTGTTTTTAATCATTTGACTAAATAAGTAATATACTATTAGTCTTTGAAACTGCTTGACTATAAGTCAATAATGAATTTTAAAATTATTTAGATATTGCAAAACGATTTCCAAACCACTATGTAAGGAGTGGATTTGTGTACATTGCATTTGTCAGTATCCAGAAACATCATTCATATGATATAAAATAGTTAATGAGAAATTAATAAAAAGATAAAATCTAAGATAAAATTTATATTATAGTTTTTATGCTATTTTCAATATTTGCTCTTAAAAGATTTTGATAACTCATTTTTGTTCCAAGGACAGCCAATCATTGCCTAACCTTATCAGTGATGGATTAACAGGACTGCAATTATTCATTCTGAAAACAGCAAAGCAGACAACCAACTCAAGTTTACAAACTTACAAAACGGGTATGATAACCCAGAATTATCCTTTTCACAAGAGTCAACTCATACATTAGAAAATTATCTTGCAGAAGTGAAATCTTTGACTGAATATATTTTAAAAAACAAAGCAAAAATAAATAAACAGAAGATTTGCAAGGAAAGATTTAAAATGCAACAAAATTAGTCTCGCAGATTATAACGTTCAGATTGAGAATAATAGTTTCATCGTTTTGTATGATGTCATCCTTATGCCCCCTTCGTGCAAGTTATTTTTCTAACAAAAATGTCTACATGCAAGATAAATATGTTGACATGCAAAATAGTTATGTCAACATGCAACATAACTATGTTGACATGCATGAACATTTTATTCAAATACGAATCATAGAATATCCCAAATATCGCCCACATGTGACTCCCAATGCAACATGCTAGATCCTACTTATTTATGTCGACATCCAAGTAATTAATGTTAACACGCGAGATAACTATGTTGATATGCAAGTAATTTATGTCAACATGCAAGTTAGTTATGTTAACATGCTACTTATTTATGTCAACCTGCAACTTTGTTATGTCAACATGAACTTATTTATGTTAACATGCAACTTAGATATGTCGACATGCAACTTGTTATGTAAACATGCAACTGAAATATGTTGACATGCGAGATAAATATGTTGAGATGCAGCTCATTTATGTTGACATGCAACTTAGTAATGTTGACATCCGAGATAAATATATTGACATGCAACTTATTTAAGTCAACATACAATTTAGATATTGACATCGGAGATCGGTATGTCCACACGCATCTTGTTGACTTAGATAATCTATCTTGCATGTCGACATATATATCTGGCATGTTGACATAAATAAGTCGCATGTTGACATAAAGAAGTTGCATGTTGACAAAAACAAGTAGCATCTAACATGTTGGAAGTCACGTTGGTGATATTTGATGTTTTGGGTTTTTTTTATTCTTATCTGAATGTAATTTTCTTGCATGTTAAAATAGTTGTGTTGCATGTTGACATAACTATCTTGCAGTTCAACATATTTATCGTGCATGTCGACATATGTGATAGAAAAATAATTTTTACGAAGGGGACAGAAGTTTGCCAATATAGTTTTGTGTATCCAGTGTGATGTGCTTGAATCTAATGCATGAAAGCGTGTATATTATTTATGAGATTGTCAAGGAACGATGAATAAATGAACATTTTTCAGTATATTTATTTTTACCCCGTCAAATAATGCAATTAAACTAACTTTTTCTGTAATATGTTTAGAATTTACGTTTTTTAGATTATAAAACATTATATAAAGTAAAAGTTGGAGATATGAATTGAATGACATCATCAGTTATGGATATTGTAGATACGTGTAATAAATATATGATGTTATAAAAATAATATTTCTGATCTTCAGAAACCGGTGGAATCTTTTATTAATATATCTATTAGTATTAAAATTTTCATGCAAAAGCATTTTTAAAACATTTTTTGTTAAAACTTTCAATTAACTGTATAGATACCGATTAGCTTGCATAAATCTGAATACTGCTGTTGTGTTTTTCTTTTATATATTTAGTTATTAATATATCTGATGTATAAGTCAATTATCACCGGTGATTTAAAATAAAGTAAATGTGTGTCATTCTGAGTTACTTAATTCAAATTATGCAATAAAGAAACTTGCGTATCTGGAAAAGGGTAGTTTTTCGAAGAGAGATGATCATACATCTTTGAAATAACAAACGAAAGGAACAACCCTTTAAAATTGGCAAAATACATATTGTATCCAAAGATGTCAACTTCACATTTTGACATTACATTGTTTAATTTTTGTTTTTTTGTTTTTTGGGGTTTTTTTCTGTTTTTTTTATATCGTGTAAACAATATTGAAAGTTTAAGATTATCGAAAACTTTGTAAACAGTAAAGCTGACTTTTATGTTAACCTTTGTATGGTGGCATATTTCTGCCCCCTACATTCAAGATAAATTATGTCAACATTCGAGATATTTATGTTGACATGCAAGTTACAAATCTTGCATGTTAACATAACTTAACTTGCATGTGAACATACATAAGTCGAATGTCAGCAAAAGTTATCGGTCTTTAACACCATTGTATATGTACATATATATAATTTAGTTCAGTGAATGCAGAAAAGAAAAAAAACACGTTTTAACAACGCTTTTCTTCAGAATCTTAAAACAAATTATTGCTTTTTAGCTCACCTAAGCCGAAGGCTCAAGTGAGCTTTTCTGATCAAAATTTGTTGTCTGTCGTCGTCGTCGTCGTCGTCGTCGTTGGCGTTGTTGATGTCATAAACTTTTTACATTTTCATCTTCTTATCCAGAACAACTGGGCTAATTTGAATCAAACTTTGCACAAAGCATCTTTTGGGGAAGGACTTTCATGTTTGTCCAAATGAAGGGCCAGGTTCCCTTTAAAGAGGAGATAATTTAGAATTATTAAAAATTGTTTGGTATTTTTCAAAAATCTTCTTCTCAAAAACCAATAAGCCAGAAAAGTGTAACGTGTGGAAACATCCTCAGGTAGGCTGGACAAGCTATAACTTGTGTGTAAGCATCCTTAGGTAGTGTAGATTCAAGTTTGTTCAAGTCATGATCCCCGGGGTAGAATTAGGTCACAATTGGGCGGGGCGTGTGGGTTGATTTTTTTTTTATAGGAAATAAATTTGATTATTCTCAAAAACTCAAACGTTATAATATATGGTATTACTTATATGCAAGCATCTTGACGTATGTTGATTCCCAATTGTTAGACTGTGGCCCCTGGACAATTGAGGGTCGCTCAAGGGGTTCAAAGTTTGATGTTGGTTTATATTTATATGAATAGTTGATCTTCTTGATCTTCTTGAGAACTGCAATGTTCATTTGCATTATGACCGTAAAATCATCAAGTTACAAAAGGGGCTCAGCATTAAACATAAAAATATGTGGAGAAAATTTTGAAAATCTTTTTTTACAGGATATGTTTTACTACATTGTTTAGATAGTTTGTATATGACTCCATAAAGCTGATTTTCTCATGACTGTCGTTGCTCAGGTGAGCGATGTGACCCATTGGCCTCTTGATTTTGGCTACCAATTAATAGTATTTCCCATAACTGTGAGCTGTCAACTGCTTCCTGCTTACTGCCAGGTGCTCAAAATTTAACGATTACTTATAGTAATTAACTGCTTATTGCTAATGGTTTTCTTGTTTCTGCGCATGTGCATCTGCAAAGGCTATATAAACAGGGACATTCAAAACGCAATTGAGGTTAAGGTGATTCTGAATTTATAATATTATTATATTTATCCTCGATATCTTATGTTTTCTATTATGCGGGGCGTTGATTACGTCCAGGGCATTGTTTCGGTTCGGGTTGTTGATAGTGTTCCGGGTTTGTATTATTCCCAAATGTTGTGTTATTTCGAACGTGTGCGAGTTCCGGCGCTATATGAGTCCCAAGAGTTATTTCAATCCTGAGTGTTGTAATGGTTGGTCGCGTCGAGGTAATTCTCGGACTGTAGTTCTGGGATTGTGAAACTTGGCCAAGTAATGTCCTTTACTTCGCGATTGGATGGCGCTGCCGTGGCGTGGCTAGGACGAGTTAAGAAACCCGGATTACACCACTTTATAATATGGTATTTTATGATATCATTATATTGATCCTCGGGATCTTTTTTTTCCAACATGCCCAAACCTGGTGGGTGCCCTAGCCAAGATGTTATACTGGAAAGTCTTCTCCTCTACATGGGGAGTAGTCCGTATCCCAACTGTATAAAAAGAAGAGGCGGAAAGAGAGCTTCCAGACGACTACTCTTTATTCAATACATAATTACACTTTTATAATATGACATTCTAACAATAAATATTAATATCAATTACAATGAAATTTAACAAACATTACAAAAACCCTTGAAATATAAATATTAGGTGTACCCGCTGAATCAATTAACTTTGATTTTCAGAATGCGCGCAAGTGGATTTATATTACATGTATCTTGCCTGTATAAAAGAGGAGGCAGAAACACAGCTTCCTGTTGACTACTGAGGATCTGTGTTTTCCCCACCTTCATTTTATATGCAGGGAATTGCGCTATAACATTCCAGACATTAGGTAATTGAATCCACTACCGTTAGTTGGAGTGGCGGCTGTAGATTAGATGCATCTATAGAACCGTAATTATAACTTAATAATAGTTTAAAGCTTGATAAAATTTTAGATCCTTCTGATGGTTAATTTGTTGACAACCTTGAGCCTCCTTCATAACATGTTAAAAATTATTTCATATTCAATTTACGGTACCTGTGGAAAAAAATTATCACACAACCAAGAGAAAATTCTTTATGCATTTCTTCTAGCCCCCCCCCCCCCCTTTTCCTCTTTTCTTTATGTCTTCGAAGATAGAAGATTGGACGTATGGCGTTTTTGTATTACCTGATTCTGTTGTCTTTTTACTTTTCTTTCTGTCTGCTAAATGATTAAGATATTTTCGTTTAAAAAAAATGTTGTAGTTTAGAGAAAAAAAATCTTACTAATATTTGGTAAGTGTATTTAAATGTTAATTTCTCTTTTCATGTACTTTAACTAAGTTATGCAATGTCATATAATTACATGTATATGTGTCCGTTTTATCGACGGTCCCTAATAGTTATTGCAATATACTTAAGGTGGTATGGGACATCTGTCGATATGAATTTGGATTAAAGTACAATATAATTAAAATACTTTCACCGATGTAGAATTTTCTAATTTTACAATATTTATAAAAAAAAAATTCGTTTTAAAAAAGTTTGGAAAGGTAAAAATTTTAAATGCCCAACGGGATTCGAACTCATGACTTACAGATTCGTAGTGAACCCTCTAACCCACTGCGCTACGCTGTTAGGTGACAATTTTTGGAAAGAAACTATTTATAAAATTACACTTGATTTTATTGTATATTTCGATGAATAGTACGTCACAACATGGAGGTGTCCCATACCACCTTAAATTCCAACTGGAAATCGCACACCATAAAACCCTTTTTTGTATAATTGGTTTTTTTTTCGTTTGTTTTTTTTTTTTTTGGTTTTTTTTTTTTTTTTTTTTTGGTGGGGGATGGGGGGTGGGGTTATTTCTTGTAGATTTATTGGTATTAGAGCTCACATTGACTACATCAAGAAATTAATTCATGCAGCTAATTACTGAATCACCATCAGAATGTTATTTCTTTACATGTATAAAACAAATTAATTACGCATAGTCTTTTTTCTTACTTATTCCTTTATCAAATAAAACCTTTTCTTAGATTATTGATTACCGAATTCATTAACATATTAATATGAATCAAAAGCATAAATAATGTTTTTAATTTTTTTAATTGATGCATCCCAGCTTATTTTTTTCCGAGCGTTGCCTTGCTTAGAACAAAATATAAAGGATAATAGTAAATAAGTAGTTTTAACTGATAAACTCCATATACCCATCCATTAACGTGCTTGTTTCCAACATACATCGGTAAACTAAGTTGAGCTGTGGTGGACATGTTACATGAAGAGGTCTAGATACCAAAGTGGCAATGCAGGCAACCACCGCGTGTCAATGCAAAACAATTTTCACAGCACATTATATACATGAAAATAAATCATGGTAATATGGTGTTTTCCGTTTATTGATGTTTTCTATTGCATCTTTCGTTTACAATATGTGACACCATTTAGATAGATCCTCTCCTCATACATATGTACTATTAATCTTTCTGTGTAATGATGCAATCTAAGTAGAGGTTGAACTTTCATAAGATTTTTGTGGTTTAATACACTGTTACAAGTGTCTGTGAAAAACTTTGGAACGTTCGTGTAATATACTGACATCGTATCACAATTAAACTTTATAATAATTGGATTCCAGTTGGCGATATGAAAAATATTTTAGCGTTTTCATATGTTGAATTGTTTCCGGGAACATTTTCATGCGTGTTCACTTTGCCGATCATAAATACACACAGCGGAGTACGTGCAGATCAAACGTATATCAACGCATCCAAATATTTGTATACACAATAATATTTTATTATTTACTGTACTTGCAATCGATGAAATCATTAATCTTAGGTGTTCGGGCACGTGTATACTTGTGTATACATTCTTTGTCCAGGTGACCTCCTCTTTGTGATTTTCCTGTATATTCTGTGTGGATTGCAGGGTTTTTCTGACAGGAGTGAACAAAAGACTGTTACATAACATATACACGGTTCTAAGCATGAGTTTATAACTGTAGCCCGGCAGGAATTTGTTTTTCAATATGTGTGTATCTGAGTTAGTAAAACTGATTAGTAAATTATAATTAATTAGTAAAATAAATCTCTAGCTAGTTGTATATCGCAAACCTTGTATGATGAAGAATAGTATTTCACTTACACTCATTTACTTAATATATCTATTTTGTAAGACTCCTTCTTAAATCCTTTAATTATCACTTGAATTAATAAATCAATGAATCTTGAGGTACTAATTAAGCAAACAACTTAAGGTAAAGTCGTTGTAAATGCTACATTATTACAAACCATACCAAATAACCGTACAACCTGAATTTTAAAGTTAATTCATTTTTTTTAAATACCACGCCAATATATATATACACAGAAAAAAACATTTCATAAGTCTACAGTTGATAATAATATTAAGAAAAAAACCACTTATAGTTTGAGTCTAATATAATAATTGTTTATTTATTTACATACATTTTAGACTTTACTACAGGTATATATGTGTGACTGTATCATGATTCGTGTATTTCTATACTTAATTTGTACTGTTAACACAATAATTGGAGAGAGAGAGAGAGAGAGAGAAACAATAGTTGTTGAACATGAGTTAGAAATTGATTTAAAGCTTTATATAATCTCTAAAAAGTCAGGGTCTGCTATAATTGTTCAGTCAAATCTATTAAGAAGAAAAAGCCAAGTTTCCCATCTCTTATACAAATCATCTAATCTGCAATTTCGGGTAGCTATATTTTTTAGAGTTGATATATGTGTTTTAATATCTATAAGTAATTCATGGATTGTTGGTGTTTCATTAAGACATCTTTTCCTATAAATATAGGATTTCATAACCAAGAAGATAGAATAAATGTCTGTAGAAATAGGATCAGGGTGTAGCCCGAATATAAAAATTAAAGGATTTCTTTGAATTGTAATTCTCTTTGTTTGACAAAATTCAAAAAATTGCTGAATGAGTTCTTGAACAATAGGACACTCCCATAGTGCATGAAAAATTGTCTCATTGTGTAGTTTACAAAAGTTACATAACTTACTACATTCCTTTCCTATTTTAAATAGATATCTGTTAGTTGTTAAAATGTGGTGGTTAATTCTAAATTGCAGCCATTGTAATTTGGTACTTTTAGTGTTGACAAAAGGTAACTGGTATATGGTTTTCCACTGTAAATCTGACAACATAAAAAATAATCCCCATTTTGATTTATTGAAAGATGTAACATTTTCCATGTTTAGAATGTTATACATAATCTTGGATCCTTTTCGGGGTGAGCAAAATGATTTAATGTGGAAAGGTATAAAAGGCCTTGGGTTATCATCTTTTTGGGAGATTCCATGATAATGTAAACTAGTTAAAATAGATTTCTGTAGGCCAAGATATGTAAGGAAGTTTGTTTTGACATCAACTTACTCTGGAGGTCTTGTAAACTTAAAAAGGACCCATTTTCATCCAGAAGATCATTGATATAAACAACATTCTTCTTATACCAGTCAATAAAGAAAAGTTATTTTCCCCCCATTGTAATGTTCTTATTGTACCATATGGGTTGTGTAATAAATTCTTGCCACGTCAGTAATTTCATTTTATCTTGTATATTTTTAAAAGCAATAAATGTATCCCTCCAAAAGGAGTTTCTTACTAAATTAGTTATACAGGATATAAAGTCTGACCCAGTCTTAAGCATAGCGTCCGTATTAATTGATTAATTTAATAAAATATTCCATTTTGAATTTGGGCTATTTATCAATCTTTTAATCCAGGATGACTTTAGACTTTGGATGTAATTATTTATTTCAATCATTTTTAGACCACCATTTGAGTATTCTTGTGTAATTTGTTTTCTTTTTATTTTGTCCACCTTGGATTTCCAAAGAAAATTAAACAATAATTCATTTAAATCTTTAATAAATTTACTTGATGGTGTTGGAAGTGAAATAAACAAATGATTCATTTGTGATATGATAAGAGAATTGATCAAAGTAATCCTACCAATAGGAGTTGTATGTCTTTTGTTCCACTGATTGATGATTTCTTTAATTTTAACTAACTTTTTATCATAATTGAGTTTTGGAATATTTGCTAGATCCACGTCAAATTGGATGCCTAATAATTTAATTTGCGTTGTCCAATGAAAGTTCATTTCATGACATAATTTTTCAGTAGAATATCTTTTGCTGCCTATCTAAACTAATTGGGTTTTTGATATATTAATCTTGAGTCCATAGATTGTATTAAAATTATGCAATTCATTAATAGAGGTTCTGAGAGTTTTTTTTCTGAGCCATCTAGAATTAGTACAGTGTCGTCGGCATATTGAGATATCAGATATTCAGTATCATCTATTACAATTCCTTGTATGTTCTTATTATTTTTTATCTTATAGGCCAAAATTTCTGCACACAGTAAGAATAAATAGGGGGAGATTGGGTCGCCTTGGCGACATCCTCTGCTAGGTTTGAAATTTTTTGAAAGGTATCCAGCTTGTGTGACCGATGATTCTATATTACATTGAAAAGTAGATATCCATGATTGAATGGATGCTCCAAAGTTTAAAAAATCTAAACATTTGTGAATAAATTTCCATGAAACAGTATCAAATGCTTTTTCAAAATCAATCATTAATAATACACCAGGGATATCATTTTCCTCAGTATATTGCATACGATCATATATCAGTCTAGTATTTTCACCAATATATCTTCCTGGTATGAAACCTGTTTGATCCGGACTAATAAAAATATCAAACATATTTTTAATTCTCTGAGCAATACATCCAGAACCTATTTTATAAACAACATTTAGTAGTGTTATTGGTCTCCATTTTTTTTTTTTTAAATTACTTTTACCATCTTTTGGGATACAGGTAATAATTCCTTGTTTCTGTGTGACTGAGAGTTCCCGAACTTTGTACCCATAATTTAGAGATCGAACCACAAAATGTCCTATCTTGTTCCAAAAAACTTTATAGAATTCTGTTGTAAATCCATCACTGCCTGGACTCTTATTATTTGCCATATTCTTTACAACTGTTGTAGCTTCTTCAAAGGAAATTTCACCTTCTAAGGAGTCTCTTTATTATTAAGTGTTTTTATTTCAATGTTTGTTAAAATTTAATTAAGATTATAGTCAATATTTTCATCATTTGTATTATATAAATTCCTATAAAAACTTTCAATTTCATTCAGAATTTCCCTTTGGTTTGTAATTTGTTTCAAATTCTCTTCCTCTATTATTAGTTTTGGTATTATTTTATTTGTATAATGTGGATTTTCCAAATTTAAAAAATAATTTGTAGGTTGTTCTCCTTCATCTGCCCATTTAGCTCTAAATCTCACCATACTGCCTATAAGCCTATGATTTCTTAAATTTTCTAATTCCTTTTTTTTTCTCATTAATTAGACCTATATTTTGTTCATAGTTTTCTTCTAATCTATTCATTTCTGTTACTATTTTTTTTTCTCTCTCGTTATTTCTTTTTTTTTATAAAGCATGAATAAGATATGGTTTGCCCCTAATTTCCATTAAAAGAGTTTCAAGGAAGAGCTGATCATTAATTGTGAATTGTATTTCAGAATCAGATATAGTGTACATACAATTTCTATTATAGACGGGCAATGCATAATTTTCTTTGATTTGCATAATTATGGTATTAATGGTTTTAATGAAATCTAGATCATGCAACAAAGAATTATTAAATTTCCATAGACCTTTTCCATGAGTAAAGTTTCCAAGTTTGAGAGTTAGAAAAACTGGAGAATGGTCAGACTTGTAACTTGATTAAATATCACTTTCTTGTACCATATTTAGCAAAGAATTTGAAACCAGAAAAAAATCTAAACGTAACGTGCCTGTTTGAATGGATGAGGTTTGCGCCATGTATATCTTAATTTTTCAGGGTGAAGTTCTCTGAATATATCCGATAGGTTGTGGTGAGAGTTTATTTCCAACAGTTTGTCCCTAGCTTTATCATTATTGATATGCACATAATTGTGATAGTCTTTGTCTGGGTTTAAAACAAGATTAAAATCCCCAACTAAAATTATATTATCATTCTTAAAATTACTTATAGCTTCTGATACCATGTTATAAAAACCAGGGTTATCTTCATTAGGACCATATATAACAGCTAAGCTTGCACGTATATTACCCAATTCAATATCAAGGGCGAGGAAGTTACCAGAATTGTCGTTTACTGTATTATGGACTTTGTACTCAAAATTATTATTTATAAATATTGCAATACCTCTAGACTGAGAGGTAAATGAATCAAAATAAACATCGTATCCATTATTCATTACGTATGTCTGTTTCCATATCAGTAGTAAAGTGGGTATCTTGTATGCACAAAATATTGCATTCTAATTTTATATAGTATTGTAAAACATCTTTCCTTTTCTTAAAATTATGCAGACCCTGACAATTTGCTGATATTATTTTAAGCTCTGACATTTAAGGTGAAATGTAACGATGCGAATATTTTACCTTAGCTGTATGTCTTGTTGAGTTGTCCTCATGTTC
This sequence comes from Magallana hongkongensis, assembly GCA_016163765.1. Lineage (NCBI taxonomy): Eukaryota > Metazoa > Mollusca > Bivalvia > Ostreida > Ostreidae > Magallana > Magallana hongkongensis. The sequence goes on along the minus strand of WFKH01011925.1, from coordinate 33,426,154 downwards.
ACCAATAGAAAGTAAGAATAGATTGATAGGGAGAGTAGATAGAGAGTGCATACTGATTAGATATAGAGATCTGTGCATTGTTAAGAGAGAGTACTTAGGTGTTTGGTTATTTACAATTTACAAATTTACATCGGATATGCCACCCGAAATCTAATTACAAAACTTGTCAAAACAAAGTTTAGAATTCCGGTAATGGAGTATAATATACTTAAGCTTCGGGCGGCATTCTTATTTCCGTAATAATAAGCGTTTACGTAAAAACAAAAGAAGAGTGATATTGTTTATCAAAGAAAAATTGTCATTTTAACACTTTTACAAACTCCAGAATGTTTTACTCAAGAATCAGGTTGGCGACCTCGTTCACAAGACCCTCCATAATGGTAAAGCGTTGAAGCCCAATGTGCTCCCCCATCCACCTCGTAACGACTATGGCAACGTTCATGATTTGATTTTCTTGCATGTATTTGAGCAGACGACGACCCGCTCCATGCTCGCCATCGTCATGATAATTTTCAATTAATTTCCCTTGTTCCTGGAATCGGTAAATGAGTATTCTACTGTCTACACTGGCGACATATGGGTCAATGCAGACTTTTTTGTAGAAATTTTGGGCCTGATCCATAGAGCCAACTTTGGTTCCAGTTGCGTAGAATTCCGATCCATTCTTTTATATGGGTTCGGTATTTTTGGTGACGATGTCATCCAGTTGTTCACTCTCGGCCTGACCAATTTGCAGAACAGCTGCATTGGAAAGTAATGGTACCTCCTCGCTGTATTTTGATCCGTTTGGCAGAACAATGCTATTTCTAGAAATCTTGACCGGGATGTTTTGTTTTTTAAGGGAGTCTGATTTATCAAAGAGTTTGTTTCTTGCGGATACAAGTGAAGGGGGCTGCTGGGGAGTGATGTAAAATGGAAGGGAAACTCTTGCAATTTTTTTAATTTTTTGGGCATTTAGAATTTCGTCTTTTTGTTACGGTCAGTCAACTGGGCTGTGATTGATACCGGTCGATCAGACTTTTTATGATGAACTCCATTTCTATGAATTCTGACGAAGCAGACATCTACCCCAAGTGTTTGTTTTATGAGCGCTGGCATAGTGGCAGCTAAGTCCTCGTTAGGGGTATACTTGAAGTTATGTATCAGGATGTTATCCCGCATAGACCTGGATCGAAGATCAGTTATTTCGTTGTCCATTATGGACATCCTCCGATCCATTCGGATAACCACTGATCGTTAAAGCTCTAACTCTCTGCGCAAGTTGATGTTTTCCGTCTTGAGTGTAGAAATATCATCATAATTACACTCCGCTTGCTTGCCGACGTATTTCAGGTTTTCATTCATACATTGTTGATTATCTCGCATCTCCTCAAAGTTATTTTGCAAATTTTGCAAAGAACGTGACACCGTTACATTTACTTCTGGCGAGGCGTTTAACGGTACTTGAGTCGAGGTATGAACCGGTTTTGCAAGCTGTCGGGAGTTGGTCTTTGTCTGTGTCTGGGTTTTGGTCGCACTCTGCTGTGAACTCTTCTCAGATTTTTTCCTTAGACTGTTTGATTTAATTCCAGGTTCCATTGCATGTGTCTTTGTTGCACCCTGATCTCGTTGTTGATGTACAGAATCACACATGAATCAATGACACACACACACACACACACACACACACACACACACACACACACACACACACACACACACACACACACACACACACACT
>WFKH01011925.1:33340715-33406426 GCA_016163765.1 Magallana hongkongensis | reverse complement strand
TCTCTCTCTCTCTCTCTCTCTCTCTCTCTCTCTCTCTCTCTCTCTGCATCATTCGCCTATTGTGTATTCCTTTTTTTTACTGTCTGCCTTTCTGTTTCTCCTGCAAATCCCTATACATATTTTCTGTATCTATATCTTCCTTTCGCTGTCGTTTATTTTAGATATGAGAATAATGCATCAAAAGGTAACGAGTTCATTAAACAGCCTTAAACATATAATCGGACTCAATAGATAGGTGCTTCGGTATGGGTGAAAAATTATTTCTTAAGATGAGACAATTTTACTTTTTATATACTTTCATACATGTCACTTAAATACGAGATAAGGTGTTCATAATTAGCAGCACAATAAGCAGACGGCATTTCAAGATTATCTGTATTGCTTTAATGAAACCTAGTTAATGTACACCGACCTATATCTATATTTATGTCACTACATGTAATAAACGTGTTAATGATAAGATATAACTATAGTAAAAATTTCAAGATTGCAAGTGCAAGTATATGTAAAACAAGTAGTATCGTGATTATTGTGCAATTATTTAAAGGAGAAAAAGGACATGTAAGCGTCATGTAAGGACCAATCTGGGCCTAAATTACATGTTGCATCACGTATACACAACGTCTAGGAAACGAACTCTTGTAATTATAAGACCTTGATTTTATCATTACCCTCAAGTTTTAATCACTTGTTTAAAAAGTGGTTAAATTTTCAAATTTATAAACATGCACTTTCGCATCTGCCTTTAATGATAACTTACTTAAGTAAAATAAATTTGAGGACGTGGTGTCGAATTAGCGTTACAAATATGCAATTTGTTACGAACATGTAATGTATATGATGTATTTAAAATGTGAAATGCAAATATCTTTTGCCAGTTTGTCACTTGTTTCTTTGATATAATTCTAACATATAAAATATACTTGCTACTAAAATAAACTTTCCTTATAATTGACCGATTTTTGATACGTAAAGGAGTACTTAGTAGATGCCCTATGAAGTAAAGAATCAACTCGTGTAAACTGTTCCTTGCGTTTTGGCGATTTTCCCCTTCTAGCTCTGGTTAGACTGTTTTCAAGGACATTCTTACATAATATACCACAGATATGATATCTTATGACTTCATACTATTTTACGGTGTAAATTGTCTAGATAAAATAGTTCGTTTAGTTTTCTTTATTTTACATATTAATATGTTACAAAAAACACACAGCAGTATACATTATACATGTATCTACATTATATCTACAGTACTTATACATTTCTGATATCTATATATACATTATCTTGAATTTAATTTGATAAAATTAACATGAGTTTCTGAAACTTGCACGTACATTATTAAAAAAAATTGGACATTCCTCTATACACTTTGTACCTTCAACAATCAAAATCAATTGTTTAGGTTTAACTGATTCATTGTTTTTAAAATTTTCTGTAAAATTAAAACACTTTTACAAAACTAACAAAGTTTACATAATATTGAATACAAAATAGAATTAAACATTTCGAAATTCTCAATATTAATAAATATGTTAAACGACTTTTGTTGTTTCATTTAAAAAAATGTTACGTTCGATCAAATATTGGTGACAAAGTTAAAAAACTATATTGTTGTCTGTCCTGGTTACCATGGTATTAAGAGGATAAGATGAAATTGACTCCCATTGGATGGGATACTAGTCCATCGCAGGTTAACTCTCAGCATAAGTTGGAACCTAATTCCAGCTGGGTGGACTGAAACAATGTAAATAGTGAGCCTTATATGTTCGATTCTTTATTTCTACTTTTTAATATGTGCAATAATGTCAAAACGTTTATACAGTAATTTAAACACATTATTTACATGTATAATTAAAAATAAATAATTAGTTGAATTCATGGAAATAAATAGTTCCTTACTTAATGAGCTCTGTCTGGGACGACGGGTAAGAGAATCCACGATTGATCAGCGAGAGAAAAAAATCAGAATTATATAAAAGGAATAATTATATATAAAAAGATATAACAATGCATGGTGGGTTTTTTTTTGTAACGCAAAAAAGTATTTTAAGAAGTATGAGTTGTTGATACACTTAAATTTATGCAAATAAGAATCGTCTATCTCAAAGTAAAGATAAACGAATGCTATCAATTTCTGCGTAAAGTCGAATCAAACAGTCCGAAACCGTCTTACAGAAGTACATTTAAGTCTAATAAGGGGTTATACTGACTCAGAGATATCAAAACTTTCTTCTGGCAACGTCTCAGACTAACCAGGTCTGCCTTGACAAACATCCTTTTTGGTTGATAAAACGCAAAGCTATAGTCCTGTCATTGGAAGATGGGTTTTTATTTAGAAAAAAAAGTACTACATATGTGGCAGCAGGTAACGCAATCTACGATTTAGAGGTGCATTGTTTCCACGAGGCAACGTTGTCTTGCAGAGACAAGTTATTAATTTTACTAATATTCTGGTGTTCATTTTTATTTTGAGTGTGTATAATGTCAGGAATGGTTGCATTAAAGTCTTATGGGGTACCTGGCGGATTTTTACAAACTGTTCAATAAAAATATGCATCATTATAAACTAGGGGGAAAATGACGCTAGCGTAACGATAACGACCGTAAATCATTTATTTTTCTGAGCAAAGTTGTGCACATCAGACTAATTTTTTTAATTTTAAAAATGATTCAAAAACATAGAAACACAAAACCAATATATCTGGTTATTGTTTTGATTAATTTTCATAGTTGATTCTGTTCAACCAAACACTGTCTTTGAGCAAAGCTGCGTTGCGTAGACAAGTTGTTCGGCTATACTAGACGTTGATAAAAATGCTCCGTATAAACGCAAGGTCACTTGTTACTTTCATATCATATAATCGACCTTCTAGCGGCCGGTAATAAATAACAGTTTGACGTATCGATTGTGTTTATTTTACATAATAAAAAAATATTTGGTGAACACTTTGGTCAGTGCAAATATTTACTTCTACATGCATCAATTGTTATGATAAATGATAAACAAAAGTTCATTTTTTTATGAATTTGATTTCACATAAACAAATATTATCAAACAATTTCCAATGAACTTCACGTTCCAAATGGTTTAATTAGCAAAACAGTTTACAACACCTGTTTTCACGGGAAAAAAAAATAAAAAATAATATAGGAAAACACTCTGTTTTATTTATTTGTTGTGAGAAGAATATTAATCGTATTTTAATCAATGTGTTATTACAGATTCAAATCCAGTTTTACGTGACGTAGATAAGATATGGTTTTTCATTGAATTTAATATAAAAATCATATCTATCAAACATTTTGATATCTAATCAGATATGTTTACTACTCAAAACCTCTATTCACTTCAAAAATGATGGTGCCATTCAATTCAGTTGAATAGAGGAACATTCAAATGAAATTATAAAACGAAAACGCAAATTAGACGATGTATGTACTTTTGAGCATTGCTGTATGAACCTGCAATGTGGAAAATATACGATTTCTGAGTAGATGATTTGCTTCCTGCCAATCCACTTTTATAAGTCACTACGCAAAAATTAGCAACTAATTACATATATAAGGTATTTTTGACGTGGAAATTAATGGTTTTCAAACAACAAACATAAAAATATGTATTTACGAATTTCAACCTCATTAAACCGATTTCTTTCTTTTGTGAATTGAAAGGCAAAAGTGCAAAATGGCTTCTTTTTTTAAAAAAAAGCATGCCGACAGAGATGTCCGTTGGTGCAATCCTTTTACATGCAACACTCAACATGACACTTAATCACGCTGATCTAGGAAGTCATAAATACATATATTTATCCAAAATTTTCCTCTCATTGATTTTGAATATGCACTGGATGAAATCGATATTGGCTCACATGTCTTCTAAAACTACACACGCTACTCTCGCTGATGTTGATGACACTTTGATTTTTTAGATATGAATTTGTGTTCCTGTTGCTTGGAAGAAAAAAAAATTAAATATTGCTCAAAATGTATTATTTTTGTCATGTTCAAGCCAACAAAGCAATAATAATGTTTCACTTAAAATAGACACAGCAGTTCAAAAGTGATATATACAATTACAAAGGGAAAATGAAGCTTAAAAGTTATTCTAACACAATTACTAATATTTGATGTTTTTCGTATTTTTGCGTTTCTCATTTGGAAACATGCACGCATCCTACCTTTTAAATGGACAGTTTCTTTCTTATACAATATCTAAGTTCAATATCAGATAAAATAACGATACCTTTCCTCTCTCTGCATCATTTGCCTATAGGGTTTCTTACCTCTTTTTTGCCCCGTTCCTGTGTCTGTTTATCTCTGGCTAATCTCTTGACACTTTCCCTCTATCTATATCTCTCCTCAATGTCGTTTATTGTAGATTAAACATGTTTGGGTTTTTTGGGGGTTTTTTTGTTAATTGAAGAACATTTAGCACATTATCGAAATCATTAAGCTATATACATTTTTATGATTTTAGATTTATTTATGATGTAAATTTTGCGTTTTATGTTAACATGAGCAAATGTTGCTATTTTGCACTTATATACATTTCACTTAAAATGAGGTAAGATGTTTATAATAAACAGCAAAATTAGCAATTTATGTTTGAAAATTATATTGCTTAACAGAAATTCGATAATTTACACGACCCGTTATCTATATCTACGTAAATTTATGTAATAAACATGTTAATGATAAGATACATGAATAACAATATCAATATTTTTTCAAGATAAGTTAAGCGCTTGAAAGTGCAATGAAATGTAAGACAAGTAGTATTGTGATTATTGGGCAATTATTTTAAAGGAGAAAAATGACATGTAAGTATCATATAAGGACCATTCTGAGCCTAAATTACATGTTGAATCATATATACATAATGCCGTCCCATATCCATTGTATAAAATTCAGGGAACACTTCTAATTAGCAGACCTTGTTATATCACTTACCTCAATTTTTAAATCACTAGTTTAAATATTGCTTAAATTATAAGGTTTATAAACATGCACTCTCGTATCCGCCTGTCTTGATGACTTATTTAAGTAAAATAAACTTCGAGGACCTGGTGTCGAATTAGCGCTACAAATGAGCAGTTATTTGTTACGAGAATGCAATGTAAATGATAGATTTAAAATGTGAAATGCAAAGATCTTTTGGCAGTTTGTCATTTGTTTGATTGATATAATTTTACAATATAAAATAAACTTTCTGCTAAAATAAACATTCATGATAATAGACCAATCTGTGATACGTAAATGAGTACTTAGTAGATGCCCTATGTAGTAAATAATTAACCCTTGTAAACAGTTCCTTGCGTTTTGGCGATTTTCCCCTTCTAGCTCTGTTATGACTGTTTTCAAGGACATTCTTACATTATCTACCACAGAGATGATATTTTAGGAGTTCATACTATTTCACAGTATAATTTGTCTAGATAAATTAGTCGATTTTTTGTCTCTATTTTACATATAGATATGCTACAAATAACACACATAGAAGTATACATTATTTCTGAAGTACTTATATGTTTTTACTAACTATGTATACATTTTCTTGCATTCAATTTGATAAGATTAGCATGCATTTCTGAAAATTGCACGTACATACATTGTTAAGAGACTTTGAGTGTTGAACATTCCTCTATACACTTTGTACCTGAAACAATCAAAATTAATTGTTTATGTTCAACTGATTCATTGTTTTTAAAATTTTCCGTAAAATCAAAACACTTTTACAAAATTAACAAAGTTTACATATTAAATACAAAATCTATGTAAACATTCCAAAATTCTCAATGTTTAAAAGTATGTTAATGAAGATTTCAGTTGTTTCATTAAAAAAAAAAATTAAAGTTTTATCAAATATTGGCGATAAAGTTTAAAATTTATATTGTTGTCCGTCCGTGGTGCTAATAGAGTGAGAGGAAATTGACTCCCACTGGATGGGTAACTAGTCCATCTCAGGTTAACTCCCAGCGTAAGATATTACCCAATTTCAGCAGGGTGGCCTGAGACAATGTAAATAGGGAGCCTTGTATGTTCGATTCTCTATATATACTTTTTAATATGTGCAATTAATTTCAAAATGCTTCTAAATTATTTTAAACACATTGTTTACATGCATAAGTTAAAATAAATAACTTGTTAAAATCATGGAAATAAACAGTTCGTTAATGTAATGAGCTCTGTCTGACACGACAGGGAAGAGAAACCACAATTGAATAGCGAGAAAAACAAAATGAAAAATATATAAAAGGAATGATTATATATAAAAAGAAATAACAATGCATGGTTTTTGTAACGCAAAAATGATTTTAAGAAGCATACCTAGTTGATACACTTCAATTCATGCAGGTAAGAATTGGCCATCTCAAAGGCAAGATAAACGAATTCTAACAATAGCTGCGTAAAATCGAATCAAACAGTCCGAAACCGTCTTACAGGAGTACATTTACGTCCAATAAGAGGTCAAATACTGACTCAGAGATATAAAACCTTTCTTCTGGCATGGATACAAAACGTCTAAGACTAACCAGATCTGACTTGACAAACGTCCTTTTTGGTTGATAAAACCAAAATAAAGCTATAGTCCTGTCATTGGAAGATGGGGTTTTAATTTAGAAAAATCTGTACTATAGGTGTTGCAGCAGGTAGGGCAACGTACATTGAATCCACGAGGCAACGTTATCTTGCAGAGACTGGTCATTTATCTTACTAATATTCATTTTTATTTTGAGTGTGTGTCATGTCAGGGGTGACCGTATTTAAGTCTTATGAGGTACTTGGCGGATTTTTACAAACCTTTAAATGGAAATATGCATCATTTTAAACTAGGAAAAAAAACACGCTAGCGTAAAGAGAACGGCCGTAAATCATTTATTTTTTCTGAACAAAGTAGAGCATATCAGACTATTTAAAAAAATGATAAAATACAAAGAAACACAATACCAATACGTTTTGTCATTATTTTGATAATTTTCATAGTTGATTTTGTTCAACCACACGCTCTCTTTGGGCAAAGCTGCGTTGCGTAAACAAGTTGTTCTGTTATACTAGACGTTAAGTCACTTGTTACTTTAATATCATATAATCGAGCCGCTAGCGGCCGGTGATAAATAACAGTTTTACATATCGATTGTGCTTATTTTACATAATAAAAACAAAGATAATGGGTGAACACTTTAATCATTGTACGTATTTAATTCTACATTTGGTTTTATAATGGAATAGTTAAATAGTTCATCATTTGTACTGATAAATGATAAAAGAAAGTTTATTTATTTGATGAATTTGATTTGACATAAACCAATATTATCAAACAATTTTCAATGTACTTCACGTTCCAATGTTGTAATTAGCTATACAGTTCACAACACCTGTTTTCACGAAAAATAAAACAAAAAATATAGGAAAACACTCTAATTTATTTATTCGTTGTGAGAAAAATATTAATCGTATTTTAATCAATGTGTTATTACAGTTCCAAATCCATCTTCATGTGTTGAACATAAGATATGATATTTCATTGAATTTAATACAAAAATCATATCTATTTACAATTTTGATATCTAATTAGATAAATGTACTACTCAAAACCTCCATTCACTTCAAGAATGCTGGTACCATTCAATCCAGTTGAACAGAGGGACATTCAAATGAAATTGTAAATGCAAAACTCGACGATGTATGTACTTTTGACAACGATTGTGAGTATTGCTAGGTGAACCTGCAATGTAGAAAATATACGATTTCGGAGTGGATCAACTGCTTCCTGCTTATTCACGTATATAAGTGACTAAGCAAATGCTTAGCGACTAATTACATATGTTACACATAGATGTGTGGTATTTTTGACATAAAAATGAATTTTTATCGAACAGCATGCATAAACATATCTATTTATGATATAATAACCTATTTAAACTACTTCTTTTTTCTTATATAAATGGAAAGGTAAAAGTGAAAACTGGCTATGTTTTAATAATCCAAGCATTCATAAGGAGATGTCTGGTGATGCAACCTGTTTATATGCAACACTTAACATAGCACTTAAAGGGGATGTGCGGCCATCTTGTACATTTGAGCATAAAAATGTAGACATTTCTTAAACTGGCTTGTTTCTGTCCCAAACTGACTAAGCTGTTGTCAAAAGATAAAAAAGCAATAAATGTGACGTTCTACGTGTTGTTTTGTATGCAAATTACACGAGAGCAAAACAATGCCTTTTCAATCACTTTGAACTGCGCGGCTACAAACTTTAATTCAAGATTTAAAAATCTGAAAAAATATGAAAGAAGGTCATTAGTGTCCACTCTACAACCATTTGTTGAGAAAAAGGTCAAACCTTGCTTATTTAAGTTGTAACTCTGTCTCAAAACAGGGCAACCTATTCTTAAAATGGGTTTCAAAAACCATCAATTCGCACGAGATATTTTTGTCTGTGTCTATGGGAGTACATTGAAGTTATATTTTCATCGAAAAAGATATGTATATTTTTCATTTAAGGCAATTAATTTTTGGACCCCTACCTTTGGAACTGGTATAGAGATGTCTGTCACATTCAACACAGATTGTTTTGAATTTACAATAATTTTTTTTTCTATGAAAATATAACGTCAATGTGCCTCCATAGAAAAAGGAGTTCTTAGTATAGACTGGATTTTTCTTGCTCTAAAAATAGATCCCATGCCGACTTATAAAAATAGGGTACCTTATTTTGAGGCAAAGTTACTTCAATAATGTGCAAGATTCAACTTTTTATCAACAAATGGTTGTAGAGAGGACACCAATGAACCCCTTTCTTATTTATTTTTTTTTTTTTAGATTTTTAAACTTTCAAAATAAGTCTGCAGCTGCACAGTTCTACAGCAATTCTAAGTGAACCTCATATTTATTGCTTTTTCATTTTTTGACAACATTTGGCCAGTTTTGGGCAGAAATAAGCAAGTTCAAGAAATGTTGACATTTTTGTTCTCAAATGTACAAGATGGCCACACATCCTCCTAAATCTCGCTGATTTAGAAAATCATTAATAAATATTTTTATCCCAAATGCTTCATGTTATTGATTTTGAATAAGCACGGGTTGAAATCGATATTGGCTCATTTGTCTTCTAGAACTACACACGCTACACTCGCTGGTGTTGATGACACTTCGATTTTTTAGATATGAATTTGTGTTCCTGTTGCTTGGATTCAGAAAAACAGAAACAAAATGTTGCTAAAAAATGTATCTTTTTTGTCATGTTCAAGCCAACAAAGCAAGGGTAATGTGTTACCAAAAATAGACACCTGTTCAAAAGTGATGTATACAATTACGAAGGGAAATTGAAGCTTAAAAGTTATTCAAATTATTCCTTATATTTGACATTTTTCCCTATTTTTGGCGTTTCCTATTTGAAAACATGCACGCACCTTACTTTTAAAATGTCCAGTTTCTTCTGTATACAATATTTAAATTCAATATGATAAAATAACGATTCTTTTACCTCTCTCTGCATCATTCGCCTATATGGTTTTTGCCTCTTTTTGTCTGCCTTTCTGTGTCTATTTTTTTTTTCGGCTAATATCTTTACACATTCCCTCTATCTATATCTTTCCTCAATGTCGTTTATTTTAAATTGAACACGAGTGATTTAATGAGTTAATTTGAAAACCTTTAACTCACCATCGTACTCAAAAAGATGTATACTAAGGTATGGCTTAGCATTGTTTATGATGTAAATATTGCGTTTTATGTTAAGATGAGCCAATTTTACTTTTTATACACTAATATACATTTTATTTAAAACTGAGATAAGGTGTTTAATATGTTTTACGGTGCGACCGTTGGGGCGAGCGCAGCATGTGATCAAACAATGAATTATGATAAATCAATAAAAATGAAATTAACAACGTAAATAAATTTGATTGCAAAATAAAATAAAACATACCTATTTTTTCAGTAAATTTCCATTATCTATAGTTTATAAGATTTCATATGTTATAAGATTTGTTATTTATTTATTTATAAGTAGAACAATAGTTTAATCTCAGATACAATGTTGTTGAATAATAAAGATTTTAATATTAATGTTCATTGCACTGTATCTCCTCTTTTAAAGTGATTGTAACGTCAGTTCATCCCCTTTTTTGCAGTCGACATTTTTTCTTATTAATTATTAATTTTTTTTAATTTACGCTTAAAAATATTTGCTTATCATATTAAACGAACGTGGAGTTGCCCCCCCCCCCCAACACACACACACACTTGGGATTGGGAGCATGTAATAAATGGAAGTGAAAATAAAGAAACCATTGAACTGCTAAAGAGCTGAAGTATTAGAATTTTCAGAATTTTGAGAATTAACTTTTTTTTCTTTTTGCTTGTAGAGATTTTTTGGATGAGGCTGTCATCCCCCCCCCCCCAAAACCCACCCGCTTTTAAAAAAACCGATGCTACGTGTACGTTACTGGAAATTACCGTAATTATAGTGAATACAATAAATGTGAGCATTCATCCAAATGAGTGCAAGTTACAACTGTTTCCTATATCTGAAGAAATGTCCTCATTCAAGATTTTGAGAGGATTTTGGTAATTTCAGCAGATTTACAATAACTTCAGTTAGAGTAATTTACCCTTATTGTGACGTCAAAGTTCACGTTTAAGTGTCGTCTGACTCATTAAAACTCCCCTGAGAAATAAAAGTAAGCGAAGAATACTGTTTTATTTACTTCAAAAGCATGATGTTCTTAAAATTACACATCTTATATGCTTCTCAAAGTTTTACTTTGATTCTCGCGAGAACGCGAGGACTTGGAAACCATTGGTACTATGAATTGTGGGTCCAAATTTACTGACGCCGAAAAAATCTATCGGATCAATGTGCAAACCTTTGTGACGTCACTCGATTATTTTTTTTTTTTTGATTGAGAGTGTACTGAGGTGAACTTTAGAGGTAACTGACTGTATGTCGTATACATCGTTATTGTTTTTATTGTCTTGCTGATTCTCGTGAGAGTGAAGTGATAAAAATTGCCATGATTACAGGGAACTACTGGGACGATTAAAACAATGCATTACTGGTCCGATTTACTGACGCCAAAAAAATCCGTTGAATGAATGTGCAACTGGTCCGAATTTTCTATTCACACACGCCTTGCCGTTAGAGCTCGCTTCGCGCCGGCGCTGCGCGCCGGCGAGCTGCGCTCGCTATAATAATCAGCACAATGAACAATTTCTATCTCAAGATTATATTGCTTAACAGAATTTAGGTAATGTACAAGACCTCTATCTATATCTATGTAACTACATGTAATAAATGTGGTAATAATAAAATAAAACTATATTAAGAGCTTCAAGATAAGTTAAGTGAAGAGCTTGAATGTACAAGGAAATGTAAGACCATTAGTATCGTGATTATTGTGCAATTATTTTTAAGGAGAAGGAGGACTTGTAAGTACCATGTAAGCACCATTTCTGAGCCTAAACTACATGTTGCATCAGGAATACACTTAGTCTTCTCTTATACACTGTATGTAATTTGGGGAAACGAACACTTGTAACTAGCAGACTTTGGTTTTATCATTAACCTCAATTTGTTAATCACTTGTTTTAAAAGTGCTTAAATTATCATATTTATATACATGCACTCTCGCATCCGCCTGTCCTAATGACTTCCTTAAGTAAAATTAACTTCGAGGACGTGGCGTCGAATTAGCGCTACAAACGAGTAAATATTTGTTTTAAAAAATGTAATATAAATGATATACTTTAAAAAAATGTGAAATACAAATATATATAATTTATGCAGTTTGTCATTTGTTTGATTGATATAGTTCTTTCATATATAAATAAAAGGTAACAAAAAATAAATATTCCCAATGATTTTTGTTTATTTTACGTAGAGTAATAGATACACTATGAAGAAAAGAGTTAACAGACGTAAAAATGTTCGTTGCGATTGGATATTCCCCGACACTACCTTAGATATGACTGTTTCATTGAATTTTCTTATATTTTATACCACAAAGATGATATTTTACGATTTCACACTGTTTTACGGCAACAGCTTTCAAGATAAAATATGAAGTTTAATTGTTTTTATTTTTCATAGAAAATGAAACACACAAGGGTATCAATTATTTCTACAGCGATTTTATATTTTTACTATATATGTATACGTTCTCCTACATTTATCTAATTTAGCGTGTATTTCTTAAAATTGTACATTAATACACTAATAAATTCGGTAAACATTTCTCTATACACATTGTACAATGAAAAGTGAAAATGAATTGTTCAGGTTCAGAAACTTTCTAAAACCATCACATTATGATGAATCACGTTAATTTTAGAATTTTCCGTAAATGTCAAACATTTTTACAAGGTCAAATATTACAAAATGTTCATTGTATAAAAATATGTTAATGAAGACATGATAAACTCGAAAATAAATGCCACAGTTTTATCATATATTGTTAACAAATTTAGAAATAGCTAAAAATAAAGGTTCATTATAAACTATTTCAGAAGATACAATACCAAAATTTCACAAACGTTGTAGTTAAGTAAAGTTTTTGTACAAGAATAACTCCCTTGTATTTCATGTTTTTCGAATTATGAGGAGCTACTTTTCTTCAGCTTCTTGAGATTTACGGAGTACAATGCCATGTGTTTGTAAATATATTTGTAGTAAAAGTTAGAACAGCATAATAGTTGACTTAATATAAACAAATGCATTTGTAGATACATAAATGTATACACTCAGGAATGCAAAGCAATTGTACGACCACGACAATCAACAATAAGGGAAGTTCAGATAGGTCATCGGATATTTTTACTCAGAGTGAACGTACAGTACCGATCAGACCCAACCTAACACCAGAGTAAACCCAGACTAAACCCCGGGTTTACTTTTGGCGTTTACTCTGGGTTTACTTTTTGAAAATTTGGGTCAACTCGGGGTTTACTTTGGGTTAACTGGGGGCTTACTTTGGGTTTACTTGGAAATTGCTTTTCAGGTCAACTATTGGCACTGCAGTGTGAAGCAGACCCGTCTTTTATCTCGTTATCCTACTGACTGTAATTCCTGCTCCTAGGATATTCTGAATACACAGTTAGCGTCTGCTTTCAGGGGTATACTTCTGACTGGGTTTACTCTCTGTGTCTACTCTGGGTTTACTTTGGGTTTACTCTGGGTCCACTCTAGTAAACCCAAAGTAAACCCAGAAAGTAAACCCAGGGTTTAGATGGGGTTTACTTTCTGTAAGGTTGGGTCTGATCGGTAATGTACTGGTGTAAATACGGGATGGACGAGCACATAATGACAACTAATTAAATAGCCAATCCAGCTAACGTCATTTTATTGTAAGGATGATAACTCTTATTGTGACCAGGCAGCCACAAGTGATCGTACATGTGTAACTATGGCATGGACGAGCACATACTGATAACTACATAATACCATCTATTTGATATAAAAATGGATAATTTTAGTATGAAAGAAAGCGTTCTTCGTGTAAACAAATGAGTTTATACTCCTAATCAATCAATCATGACCATAATGATTATAATACATCGACTTACAGTTTAATTTTTAGAAGCGGTTTTGATAGCTCGTTTAACAATTCAAACACTCAAATCTGTATCAAACACTTTACTAAATATAAGGTTCCCTTATTTCTAAATTAATCATAAGTGTTTCTTTCCACGGTAGTGTATTCTTAAACAATAACATTAAACAGTTACACGTAACTTTAAAGCGACCCCGGTCCGGTTCACTGAGTCTAAAATCGGGATAAAATGAATAAATGCTAAGAGAACGTGTAGTTTCAATTGGACAACCTTTAGAAGTATCACGGAGGTCTTTACAACAATTACATTACCATTGGCATTCTTTTCCAAAAATGGGTAAGGGCATGCTATGGAACAGTTTTCTCCTTGATATCCGTCCAACATTGATTGAAAACTATACAAATTACTAAGAACAGTGAAAAGAGCAAACCTTCACATAGTTGGTCTCTATGATTCCACATGGTGCCATGAAAATATCCTTTGAAATAACTAAAAAAGTATGTGGAATTATATTGTTTAACAATTTTTTTTCAATTGACAAAAAAGGAATTTTCCGTAAATGACGTGATAATATAAATGTGTACGTATACAATTTGTAAAAATACAAGTTGTGTTGATCGACAATACATAAAATTCATACCTTTCACATCTTAAAGATGTTACAGTTGCTTTACATGCAATGTAGACGGTTGATATATTTTTTTAAAAAGTATTGCAAACATATGCCAAGACCTTGGCTGATGATGTCACGTACTTTCACTCAAGATTGTCAGTATTCTTAGTTGTATATACAGGGGTATTATCTCCTTTTAGAATTATGAATATATGTTTAAGAATGTTACTTCCCTCTCCCTGTTATTTCTGAATGCAGTTTGTCTAATGTTGTGTTGTTTTCACTGCATCGTCAGTATATGTATACTATTAGTATGATAGCAAACAAACTGAGGTGAGTAAATTTAACACAGTTCTTTAATCAGTAATGTTTTATGACTATCCCATAGATATTTATTAAATTATTTATTTATTTATTTTTTATTTGTAAATATCATGCATGTCCCAGAATTACAAAACACATGTATACAGATTTGATGGATTGTTTGAACTGACTAATTGTGGCTTCAAAACTTGTTTCGATGCCAGTTTTTTCCCCTATCATTGAAACTTTGAAATGGACTGCTTTTCAAATTAATAATGGGTGTACACGATATTAAGAAACACGACTTATCACAATTATCTCATAAGTTAAGTTTGCTATAAACATTTCGTATATGTATTTATACACAAAGAAAACCTTTGTACATCTTGCATTAGAAAATGAGAAATGCTAAGCATCACGCATATAAGTATAGTATATCACTGTTACAAACTTAAAGGTTTTTTCTTGACTACATTTTGGAATAACAAGAAAACAACAAAAATCAGGATGAGGTCCTAAAACAGACCAATTGACAAAGCACATTGGCTTTACACGGCATGTATAGCTACACGTCTCCCGGTGAAATCAGCAATTTTCAAATAATATGGTTGTATCAAGGGTACTTTTCTTATATCTAGGATCCAAATATCTAAACCTTCATATTTTGTCAGCGCAATTGACCAGTAAAAGTAAATTGATGTGCATGACCAATTACATGTGTATCTAGCGGATGAATTAAGCAATTATTGGATTTGGACTTATGTCAGCCCCTAGAATAATTCTTCATCATAACGTTTAATACAAACTGTAATAACCAATTTGTCAATTCCACCAGGCTAGCTAAACGTAGCAGTGTTATCTTAGACGTCAACCCAGGACCAAATCCGGACTAAACATGAAAGTTGTAATATTGGATCCTGGTTGTAAGTAATGGTTAATAGCTTCAAACTGTCCATTCTGTCAGATATTGTACAGTATGAGGCGCGTGATGTACGACAGCCTGGCGGGAAAAAACCGATTCATTTTACTCACAGGGAGTTCATATTTTAAATTAATCTTGATGGAAAGGCTTTATGAAGCTAACTTTATAGCAAGACGGCCTGCTGCGCGCCCAATTTTGACTGTAGACCACAGAGTAAAGCGACTAGAGTTTGCAAAAAATCATGCGCATCGGCAAGTCCATCACTTGAGATCCGTACTCTTTAGAGACGACTCCAATTTGTGTGTGAATTTTAATGATGAAAGGCGTCAAGTGTGGCGACAGATAAAAGCATTTCGGTGACTGCTGTGTGGCTTGGCATGATCGCGTTGGTAGAGGTTCTACATGTATTATCATGGTTTGGGTAGGGAATTGTATTGGAAATGTATACGGAGTGATACGTCATCAGTAATGGAACAGTGAACCAAAACCTTGAGGCAAATACTATTTAAAAAATGAAATCACCTTCAAAGTCTGGTTCAATGCTATTGAACAGGTTTGGGATGTTCTAAAGGGGCAGATTCAGCAGCGAGATCTTGCTTCGTCCAGTACTGCAGTTCTGTTGCAGGAATAGAATCCACAAGTTTTTTAAGGCGATTTATGGCTGTTAATCAATCAAGGGGAGGCTACACAAAGTATTCAAAGTATTATAAGATATCGATATAGAAATCGCAAATGAAGCTTTTCTTAACCTTTAATTTTTTTGTGGAATATTCATAATTATATCCTTATTATACTTTGAAGTCACATCTTGAAACGCGTAAGACAAAAACTTGACTAGAGATACTTATATCAATGAAATATATAGACCCACTTAAAAACAATTTAATTTAAATCAATCAACTGACCAGGTCGTGTTAAGCATTTCAAGACCTTACTTATGCAAAGTAATATCCGGACATTATTTGAATATATGAAAGCATAACATTTCAAAATCAGTTATATATACCTGTAAAATGTATCCTACTACATGTATTTCGTCTCGACAAAACATTCAAAATGCTTATGATGATTAAGTGATCCACTTGTGAATATGATGGGTCTGTGGCTAGACCCATCATATTCACAAGTGGCTAGACCCATCATATTCACAAGTAGATCACTTAATCATCTTAAGCATCTTGAATGTTTTGTCGAGACGAAATACACGTAGTAGGATACATTGTACAGTTATATGTAACTGATTTTGAAATGTTATGCTTTCATATATTCAAATAATGTCAGGATATTACTTTGCACAAATAAGGTATTTGTGTGCTTAAGATAAAGCGGATACAATTTGAGTATAACAATAAGAAAAAAAATTCAATATTAATATTAAGTTAACTGTGATATTTTCACTTGCAGTCACTTTATGACCACCAGAGTTTTAGTATAGTACTTTAAACATCTCATAAATCCCTCAAACAAACGTCCTTCCATATTTATTTCGAACGTTAAACATGCATCCACTTTTTTGTAGTAACCCCTCCCAGAAGTATTCTGTCATCCTGTACGTTTATTAAACTATTTATTGCCGTGGCTTTTTTTTTTTAGGTATTTTTATTTTTGATAACATAACACCACCTAATCTGATTTCCAAGGTTCTAGTACGATTAGACTTAAAACTTGTATATCTTAGCATGACGCCGTATCAACAGTGTTTGGTTTTCTGTGTGCATGTGATCTTTTCTTTTCAAATCATTTTTATGCATTTCAATGATAAACTAAGACCCACTATTGTTATATACCGTAGAGACGGGTTTATTTTTTTGAGGGACACAAAGCTGGCCGATTTGGGCCTCCAGGATATCCCATTAATTTTGGCGAATAAAATTTTGGTGAATCTTTGTCCCCCTTCATTAAAAATCTACTGTTGTTAATTTATTTTTACATATACATGTACTTAAGCAAAATCAAAAATCAAAAAAACAAGTCACCATTACAAGGCGGTGAAATTCCATGTCCAATCCTGTCTTTACACACTTTAACAAATTCAACATAAATAAATAGTACTTAATACCTATGTATATGCTTGAAAAAAAGTATACTTTCTATTACCTTATTAAAAATCAATCGAATTTCATCATTGTTAGTGAAGAAATCATTAAACAGATAATAATCTGCACCTGATTCTATAATGGATCACATGTCTCATAAAAGAACAAAAGCTTGCACCCCTGTCACGGGGATTAATTACACAATAGGCCAAAATCATTTCCTCGCCAAAAAAAAAATCAAAACAAAAAATACCCCCATAGAAAAAAGAGCTATACGGTACCAAGGATTGTGGTTTTTTTGTACATTAAATTTAACAGTACTCAAGTAAACTTATGAAAAAGTTTAATAATTCTTGATGAAATGAGATATATAGTTTAGCTGGAACTAGTTCAATTTGTAATTCTGAAGGAGAAGAGATGCAAGTTGTATAAAATGCATTCAAAACCCGTCTATGTCGATCAGATAGATTTTAAAAGAAAAACAAAATCAAAGAAATATATGTCTAGTAGCAAAATGCCTGTATATAAAACCACATGTTAAAATTGTAAACTTTCTTATGTAAATATCAAGCAAGATACAGGTACACTAACGCAATGAATTGTGGTTCCATAAATTAAAAAAACAATCTATATAGGGAAACATGCACACGAAAAACATTGAAACGATCACTCATATGGTTTTTAACTGATCTATTCACTGAAAAATTATTTCTTCTAGGTGACAGATATATGCCCTAAATCATTGATATATATGTGTCTGTACGTTGCTGAACAAGTTGGGTCAAGGGATATACATGAGTACAATCTTATCTGATCATAGATACCGTTATATAAGCCACTGCACGGTGATTTTGCTATCGGATATTTAAATATCCCAAGCTGGATATAGGAGATATATTAAATATCATTTTGAGTAAAACAGCTAGACTGCAAGGACGTGTTAACTTATTTACGGTAGGTTAATTAAGTGTTAAACTTGGCTGTATGTTTTAATAAGTATTTTTGTACTCATCGATCTTTCTTTCATTCTCTCTTTCTTCCTTAATGTCAAAGAAAGTGTAAAAGTGTATTGTTTAGGTTTTGTACCATTAGATTTAATTGGTAAGTTTTAAATCTAATAACTCAGAAGGATAAATAAACGTGTAGTTGTACTAAATGGGGTATCTAGTATGTTCAGTACGAAATAAAAAGATATAGTTTACAAAAAGTGAAGATATTATTTCGGAATCCACAATTTAAACATTAAACGTGTCTTTTTTCACTCTCAAAAATTTGAATTACAGACATATGCGTACATTAACAGGTATCGTGTTCAATTTTGGTAGCATGAATTGAAGATGAAAATAAACGCCGTTGAATGTAAGGAAAAGTCGCTCAAAAGTACAGCTCCGATGTCAAGTAGACGAAGTTTTAAATACAAAATAACATTCTTTATAGAAATTTCACAGGAAGCACGACCAACTGTTACTGAATGGGATTTTAATAATGATTATTTTTTTTTTTCACTGGTTTTCATGCAGAGACATTTTAGTTTTGTACTCTATGTAACACATCATACACAGCATGCAATTCAATCCTGTGATTTGCATAGATAGCGAATTAAGTTGACTGTTATGTTTTTGGTCCACACACCATACTGGTTTCTCGCCGCCACCTCAGTGGCTATTAACGATAAGTTATCGGTGTACAGATATTTACAATTATTCAGTTTTGGTACAGTTTATCAAAAATAAACACTGTGAATGTTGTACAGTTCACATGCCCTGATACGGCAGAAAATCAAACTTCTTTATTTGTCAATACATACATGTTGATATTGTTGTACTTGTACATGTGTAAGATTGAAAACGTTTAATTCGTTTAGATAGCAGTGTTGAGTTTTTGGGAGCATTACCAATTTCTGAGATGGTTGACGGACTGTTATTGTCATTTTTTCATACTTCCTACCATCGGTATAAAATATCAATTTATCAAAAATTATCGATCTTCATTAAATTCGTTCCTTACATATTCGACATATTGTTAATTGTTAGAGACTGTGTATATCATTTTGACTGAAACTTTTTCGAGAATTTGTTAATATATAAGTATCTTGAGAGACACGTTTTGCACGTAACTATAGTATATAATTGTTATTGACTCAGTTGTTTTATACAGTACATACAGTATGGAGAAATGATTGTGCTCAAAATATAGATAAATCGATCGTTTCTCAATCAACCGATACAGACACGAGTCAAGATCGAATTCGAGTCCAGATTCGCAATTCATGCCACGATCATCGACGTCCAAGTAACTTAACGGTGCTACAAAATTCTTATAATACTACTGGAGTGATTTATGGACTGTATGGTAGTCTGTATCGTCCGAATGATAGATTACACGACTCAGAGAAACCGTATTTATTCTGTAGATGATTGTCGCAAGGTAGTTTAGGATTGCTTCGCCAAGTTTTTGCTGTAAAGTTACACTTACCCTCTTTGAAGGTCTTGTATGATAATGGCGTGATTGATTGAGGTTTTACTACACTGTCAATCGTTCGGTGTTTACCTACAATATACATGTTTAAACATCATAGATTCTTCTCTTTCCGACAGTACAGTCCAGTGGTTGAATACTTACAAAAATCGTGAGAGGTCATGAATCTAAATTGATTAAATTGCAACTTTCGTATTTGTTTGAACCGGTTTTTTTTACATATGCCCTATTCAATTTATTCTTTTGAAATAAACTAGCACTCTCAGTAGATATATGAAAAGTCGTTTAAAGTTACTGCTCAATAGACGCATTCAAGGAGATTTAAATATGAAGTAGCGTAGATAAACATTAGTTAAATCGAATTTGCGTTGAAGAATCACTCAGATAGCTCTGTAGGGGTTCATTAATTTACAGCTATTCATATATATTTGGTGGTTTTTTGTTTTTGTTTTTTTTTTTGCTGTCTGCATGTTTAACTACCAACGTATTTCACTTCTTTTCTCTTTTTGCCAAAGGAAGAGGTACTACTTGACTAGCATGGATGAAAAGGATCGGGTGGCACATTCGTCAAGGTAAGAAAAAAGAAAAAGATATGTACATACATGTATATGTAAAAAATGGTGTACCTTGTATCACAGGATGGTACAACTATTTCACCACTACATACCTAACAGCCATTATTAATGATTGTAAATAATTTTGACCCCTTTTCATATTTTATTGTAATATGACTTAATTTGTACATGTATTAAATTAACACACTGTTTTGATAATGCACACTGAGACATCGATAGAAATATTGCACGAATGATGTCTTAACTAATAAATGTAACATTAAATGGCAGCCCTATTGAGCCAGTAAATGTATTTGTAGGACATGAGTTTTGTGGGTGAGGAACGAGAGAGAAGAGTGAAATCGCCTCATTCTTTTTTATCTATGATAAACTGTGGTCCGTTATCGTTTGTTTACCTTTATATAGAGACCGATTTATGATATCGATTTACCACGAGCCCCGTGACTCTACATTATTTTTCTTTCTTACACCTACTTGAATCAAGATTTCACCCTGCACGATCCCAAGTAAGACAATCTATTGATTTTACTTGCAATGGGCAAACACTATAATTCAGGTACATAAAACTTTGTTCAGTTCGCTTTTTCCAGTTTTGCTTTAATTATGTAAATTAAAAGAGTTCAAATCTGTTAATTAATGCGAATTTGTCTTCATATCAGCTACACCACAATGTTGTGTAACAGTTGTCTAGGTTTTGTTTCTAAAAATCAGGTAGAGATATGAAAACATAGCATACACATGTACACACACATGTACACATGTATCGGCAGCCCTGTCTCAGATAGGAGGGTTGGAATGTGAATTCGATTTTTTATGTGCATAAATTAGCTGTTTTTAATGAAAAAGCCCGTCAAAAAAAACCCAAACAAACAAACACAAACAAACAAAAAGTGTGATTTAAAAATAAACAAAAAAAAAAAAGGCAAAAGGAAAATACAAAATTATCCAAAAGAAGATGTTATGGGGAAAACAAATCTTATGTAATTACGCTATTGGACTACACGAGTTTTTGGGGGATAGACAAAGTAAACGTTTCAATGAACATGAAAGCTTTTCAAACACCGGGTACCTCTAAAAATAAAGGGTTGTTAAAAAGGGTATTTGGGATTAAATAATTAATTTACACAATAGAATTTGAAGAGTATGTTGTGTACTTTACAACGTCTTGATTAGTTCAGTGTCAATACACCTAGTACTTGCAACACCTTTCATACGGAAATCCAATCAAGGGTGCAACTATAAAATCAATAATTGATGATAGGAATATTTTTCCATAGAATATTTACTCAATATGTATATCAAAATATAGGGCTCACTGACAGGTATGTGGTCATTTTAGCTACAAGTATTGGAAACTCTTGAAGAAATAAAAAAAAAATACATGCATATTTAATAAATAAACAACGTTCTTTAGTGAACATGGCGTTATGAATAGCAATTGCTCTGCTGGCGTATTCCATGATGCGCGCCATGTTCATTAAATAATCATTGTTTATTACTTATATTTGCATTTTACCACTTGCAAATACCCTGTATTAGCCTAGACCTTGACATTTAGCTATTGCATCAAAAATAAACGTTCAGACTGTAATGTATTTTTTAAACTCACATAGATTTGTTAACAGAATAAATAATATGTTACATGTATAACAGTAATTCCTTTAAAATGTTAATATAAGACATGTTTTAAATACAGCAATATTTTAGGGAGTTGGAGAAAAACACATGATGTATCGTATAGTGGTTTAAATCTATAACGTCATGGAAAAGTATATGACGTCACACCTTTATGACGTCATAGTACGCCAACAGTAAGTTACATAAATCATGGTATAGTAAGGAAGAGTTATCTTTCCTTGTATATTGAATTTTGTACAAATAAATATAAAAATCAAACACTTTAGTTTTTTGGGGGGTACATTTTTATTATACAATAATAAATGACATTTGCAATTGATTAAAATTAAATATAAATATAACTAAAATACCTTTTATTTTATTTTAAACTTTAGATAATTTATATTAAACACCACATATTTTTGTTTTTAGAAATATTCACTATATATACGAGTAAAAATTATTATATAATTGTTGAGAATCTGAGAGTCTGTGGGGGAATTGCGCATACAGTCAGAGCAATTGCAATTATAGAAAAATAATTGCGGCTTCTCCAAATGGGCTTATAGTGTGAAAAAAAGGGCTTATAGTGGGAAAGAACAATGGATATGCAAATATATATGTATATTTATCATAAATTTAGACATCTAACCCCCCCCCCCCCCCAAAAAAAAAGAAGGTATATTATTCAATTCAATCAATAAACATTCAAGTAGAATAATTTCTGTTAACTTATGAAAGTCAGATGCATGTGCATCTAAGCAACCAAGTATCTGTACATGCAAAATCAATGCCTAACTTTAAAAGGTGGTCGAGTATTTATTTTTTTATCATATTGATCACTCTGAGATTATATTTATCATACTTGTATGCGACAAGTGAATATTTTGTTTCAAAAGTATACATTCATCGTGAAATTTAAACCGCATGGAACTATCTTAAAGTAGAATGGAAAAATGTATGTAGACTTATACTAGGCACAAAGCATTTTTTTCTGAAAACGGAAAGAGGACAAACCTACCTCAACATGTTACATAATATGTAAATAGTTGAACGAAGTCTATAATCTTTAGATGCGGAGATTGGATCTTTAGGTGAATTTTCACTGTCATTGTAAACTCTCTTCGAAAAGAATTCAAGGGGCCAGTTCGATAAAAAGATTACCTTTCTCTAGGTCAATATAAGACGATTTCCTTATAAAAAAATATGTTTTTTGGTTTTTTTTTTTTTTGTTTTTTTTTTGGGGGGGGGGGTCAGTTCCCTTCTCTATTTTTTTTAAGAAATCGAAAATCTCCCACATGCATTACTACAAATATACGTGCATGCATATATAGAAGTTTATTTCGACGCGATATAAATATAAAATATCTATTTGTAGTTCAGTCATATTTGAACGCAGGATCTGGATGCAAATACATGTACTACATCTGTACCATTTATTTTGGTTATTGACATCGTCATCGTCTATCAGAATGCAAATGTACAATATTCATGTTTATGTACAAATCGCAGGCGCTTGACTATTCTTATAACCAAAAAATACACCCTATAGCTACTTAAAAGAACACAGGTAGGGGGTATATTATTTTATTATGAGATGAATATATAACGTCAGGTGCCTGTGATACACAAGCATGTAGATAAGACAGTAATGGAATAATGCACACGTGTTATGTTTTAAATGTACATGTAACTTGATATAAATTATGTGTCTTTTTTCCCCTGACAATGTGAACTGTCAAAAGTAACATATTACGAAATGCATGCTTCGGTTGCCGTTCGGAACTCTGTATAAATAAAGCACATAGATATACATGTAGGTTTTTTTCGTCTTATTCTTACTTAAAATTCGAGAGGACCACACTAAAACTATTTATTGAATTAGATATAGTGCAGTGCTTTTTTTTTTCTCTCAAAGAGAAACTAGGCCCATGCACACATTTAAATCTTGGCTTACCGATTTCAACGCGACCGCAGTGAGAGATGTGCGACTACAAGGCATTACATTTCCGTTCGTTTGAATTTTGTGACAATTTAATTAATATATTTGACATGATTTTCCAGAAACATGTATTGTACAGCTAAAAAGCTGACACTGAAGAACAGGCCTGTGGTATGGGAATGATGAGCCTAGTGCACGGAACAGTAATGAAAAGTGCGTGCGTTTAACAATTTGCAGTATGACATTTGTATAAATAATATGCTTCCGTGAAAAATCAGACTAATCAAAAATTAAATGTTTCTTTAATTTTATTTATGAAACGTCAGTATGTGTACTTTTCAGTCATTTTTATATATATTGGTAGCATTTCGGGCATCATACTTTGGATTGATCAAAAGAAAATGCATGTCTGTCCCTATGTACACGTGGCCACATCGTGCGATCCGTTTTGACTCAGTTTTTCCCAAATGGGTATGTAATATTATAAAATAACACGAATATAAGGTTATACAATTGGTAACCATTTGAGGCATCATGCAACAGTAGATATATAAATTCAAGATAAAGCGATGTTTTGCCAGTTTTACTAGCTTGGCACATGTAAGAATCACTGATCTCATAGTGACTTGTAACATTTCTTTGAATTGACCCTAAAATAACTCGATCTTGTTTGACAGAAATTCAACATTTGCTATATATGGCGACGTTTTTATTTTGTAGAGATAATGAATTGCAATAGCATTTGGCGTTTTAATTGGTTTCGTATGGTAGATAATTTTTTTTTACGAATTTAAAAATTAATGATGCAATGTGTAGTAGATTTCAGTTTTGTAATACACAAGGAATAGTATTTAAAAAAGCTATTCAAATGTTATCGATTTAGTTCGCAAAAAAAAAATAAAAATCACGGGGTGTGATAGAGGCGGGAGAGATATAATTATGTTTGCCATAGGGGTCCGGGGCCTATTTATGCTAATTTTGCTGTGTGAATTTAAGAAGTTTCAATTGTCCAGGGGTGAAGGGGCCGGGTGGTCCGGATCCCGACCCTCTCCCCCTTTCTCTCTAGATCCGAGCACGAAGCAGTTACATTTGATTCATACTTTTTAATCGTATGTAGTATTTTGTGAAATATATGCAATATTTATGCCTTAATTCTTTTGTCCAACTTTCCATTTCATAGTGTTGAATATGCAGTTTAGGAATCCCATTCTAACCATGGTTCAACGAATTAAGGGATCAGTAAAAATCACTATAGCTGCACAGGTAAGTTTGTGCATATAAGGACATGCATTAAAAGGTCGTCGGGATGATTTCACGACGTATTTTGTAGCATGAGTTCCCTACTGGCATGCGTCCTATACAGTTCCGAAATTGTCTTTAAAATATCTGGTAATTAGTCATTTACTGTACAGATATGTACATGTATATGGATATTCTGCGGTCAACTTGAAACCGATCGATTTTTTAGTGCTTTTGAGTAATACATGAGCTTTCTTTTTTATAGTATTTCGTCGTGTCGCTACATGGCCAATATTAACAAATTACTGCCTTGATCTTGGAAACTGATGCTACAAAAAACAAAAACAAAACAAAAACAAAACAACAAAACAAAGGGCCAGCGAGACCGGACCCAAACACTGCTGTTGTGAATAAACGGTGCGCCAGAAAAAAAAAATCTATTAGTACCTGCACCCCTGCGAATGTGTTCGGGATGTTTTCTTTATCGTTGCAAAGAATGTAATAAATCCAGAGGTGCTCGAATGAAAGTTCATGAGACTTCGCCGAGATTGGTTCAGTTCCTGTGAAAATTCGAGCGGAAGTATAAGTGTTCGGATAATATTCTCAAAATACGTAAGTACTGGCCTTTTTCATATCATATCTTACTTTGATTTATGTTAAAACATGAAAATCTATTAAGATATATGTCTTATTTCATCATCTAACGGTTATTTTAACTAAACGATGATTTTAGAAAAGAGTTATCGTTCGTGTTCAACAATTCTACACGTGGTTGAAAATGTAAACATTGGGTTGCTTGATAAAATCATAGCCATATTTTATGCTTTAGTGTGCAATACCATGCTTTTAAAAAAAAAGAATTGGTGTCTGTTTTGTATAAAAACTTAGTATATCGAGTCATTTTTCAAGTAACATTCTGCATAAAATAGTATAGTCTTTTTTACTATTGATGCTATTACCAGGTCAGGATCGAAAATTAATCCTTAGAGCAGATCGCTACTAAGCATGTTAATTGTTGCAACATAAGAAAAAAACCTATATTATCTATTGTCACATTTATTTCTAGAACTCATTTTATCCACCAATGAATGAAGATAAAGTTTAAAATCAGTAAACGTCTAAAGTTTATATTTGATTACAAGTACCTAGATTCTAGAACATAGACTATAAACACGAGGCACGATTTTTACTGCGAAACTGAAAGGATAAACTAAAACCACGTGGTCTAAATTTAAATGACAATATCATTCGCAGGGGTGACCTGGCCCGCCTAGGTGTGCCGACTGAGAGGAAGTCGCCTATTTGTGGATTCTTATAAAATACTTTGTTAGGGCTTTTGGTAACGAATTCCGTGTGTTAAAATTAATTAAACTGTTTTTTAGTTTTTGAAATAAAACTAGAATCTCTCTGTTATAGAGATAGGTAAAGTTAGCTACTAGTAACTGGCTACTAGTAACTGGCTACGAGAAGTAAGAAAAGCTAGCTACTAGTAACTGGCTACGAGATGAAATAAAAGTTGGCTACTAGTAACTGGCTACTAGTAACTGGCTACGCGAAGTAAGAAAAGCTAGCTACTAGTAACTGGCTACGAGATGAACGAAAACTTGGCCGCTAGTTACTAGTTACTGTTCAAATGACAAAACATACATGGGATTTCTATTTGTGTTCTTAATATGTACATTGCACTATATTATCCACATGATTTATCATCTTTTGGGATATATTTACAAGAGATGTTAAATCAACATTTGACTAGGTTATCTCTTATTATTTATTATCTGATTATACCTTAAAAGTATTCATATTCCTCTCATACTCTCATCAGTAATTGGTGCATTTCGTTTAAAATATCTCTATATTAGACAATATTGTCTATTTGACTCAAGTAGCAGTACATATAGATTGAAAATATCAACAAGTGTTATTAACTATAACAATCTATCATGTCATCCGCATGATATTACAACAAAATTATTCAGATATTTCTCTTAATATCGTCAGCTACCAGTGTATTTCTTTCCAAATATCTCTATGTTAAAGACAATTTTTCCATGTAGTTCAAGTAGCCGTACGTAAAGATTGAAGACATCTTCAAGGGTTTTTCATATCAGCATTGTATCAGGTCATCCACATGATATTACGATACAATTACACAGAAATATATTTTTATTTCGACAGCTTCTAGTGCATTTTGTTACAATTATCTTTATTTTTTAGGGTTTTGTCAATATATCTCAAGTAGCTGTATATATAGATTAAAAATATATACCACTCTTGCTAATTTCAACATTCTATAAAGTCATCCACATAATATTACCACACAATTTCTGAGATATCTTTCGTTATGTCGTCACCTACTAGTGCATTTACTTACAAATATCTGTATTTTATGGCGGTTTTGTCAATATATTTCAAGTAGCTGTATATATAGATTAAGGATATGTACCAGTGTTGCTAATTTCAACATTCAATAATGTTACCCACATGATATTACGACACATTTTCTCAGATGTCTTTCTTATGTCGTCAGCTACTATTGTATTTCGTTACAAATATCTTTATTTTTTAGGGTTTTGTCCACATATCTCAAGTAGCTGTATATATAGATTGAAGATATCTACAAGTTTGATTAATTTGAACATTCTATAAGGTCACTCACATGATATTATGACACAAATACTCAGATATCTCTTTAAATCTCATCAGCTACTATTACATTTTATTACCAATAATTTTATTTTTGAGGGATTTGTCAACATATCTCAAGTAGCTGTATATATAGATTGATGATATGTACCAGTCTTGCTTATTTCAACATTCTATCAGGTCATCCACATGATATAACGACACAGCTACTCAGATATCTCTCCTAATCTCGTCAGCTACTAGTGCATTTCGTTACAAATATCTCCATTTTTAACAGTTTAGATCATATAACTCAAGTAGCTGTATATATAGATTAAAGATATCTACAAGTGTGGTTAATTTAATCATTCAATAAGGTCACCCACATGATATTATGACACAGTTACTCAGATATCACTTTAAATCTATTCAGCTACTAGAACATTTTGTTACAAATATCTTTATGTTTGAGGGATTTGTCAACATATCTCAAGTAGCTGTATATATAGATTGATGATATGTACCGGTCTTGCCTATTTCAACATTCTATAAGGTCATCCACATGATATTATGACACACTTTCTCAGATATCTCTTTAAATCTCTTCAGCTACTAGTACATTTTGTTACAAATATCTTTATTTTTGAGGGATTTGTCAACATATCTCAAGTAGCTGTATATATAAATTGATGATATGTACCAGTATTGCTTATTTAATCATTCAATAAGGTCACCAACATCATATAACTCAAGTAGCTGTATATAAAGATTGGAGATATCTACAAGTGTGGTTCATTTAATCATTCCATAAGGTCACCCACATGATATTATGACACAATTACTCAGATATCTCTTTAAATCTCTTCAGCTACTAGTACATTTTGTTACAAATATCTTTATTTTTGAGGGATTTGTCAACATATCTCAAGTAGCTGTATATATAGATTGATGATATGTACCGGTCTTGCTTATTTCAACATTCTATCAGGTCATCCACATGATATAACGACACAACTACTCAGATATCTCTCTTAATCTCCTCAGCTACTAGTGCATTTCGTTACAAATATCTCCATTTTTAACAGTTTAGATCATATAACTCAAGTAGCTGTATATATAGATTGGAGATATCTACAAGTGTGGTTAATTTAAACAATCAATAAGGTCACCTACATGATATTATGACACAATTACTCAGATATCTCCTCAGCTACTAGTGCATTTCGTTACAAATATCTTTATTTTTTTAGGGTTTTGTCAACATATCTTAAGTAGCTGGATATATAGATTAATGATATGTACCAGTGTTGGTAATATAAACATTCGATTATGTCATCCACAAGATATTACGGCACAATTACTCAGATACTCTAGATAGCTGGATATATAGATTAAAGATATTTACAAGTATGATATATTTTAACATTCTATAAGGTTATCCACCTGATATTATGACACAATAACTCAGATATCTCTTTAAGTCTCGTCAGCTACTAGTGCATTTTGTTACAAATATCTTTATTTTTTTAAGGGTTTTGTCAACATATCTCAAGTTGCTGGATATATAGATTGAAGATATCTACAAGTATGGTATATTTTAACATTCTATAAGGTCACCCACATGATATAATGACACAATTATTCAGATATCTCTTTAAGTCTCGTCAGCTACTAGTACATTTTGTTACAAATATCTTTATTTTTGGCGGTTTTGTCAATGTATCACAAGTAGATGTATATATAGATTGAAGATATCTACAAGTATGGATTATTTTAACATTCTTTAAGGTCACATACATGATATTATGACACAATTACTCAGATATCTCTTTAAATCTCGTCAGCTACTAGTACATTTTGTTACAAATATCTACATTTGTAACAGTTGAGTTCATATATCTCAAGTAGCTGGATATATAGATTGAAGATATCTACAAGTGTGGTTTATTTTAACATTCTATAAGGTTACCCACATGATATTATAACACAATTACTCCGATATCTTTTTAAGTCTCGTCAGATACTAGTACATTTCAAAACAAATATCAACATTTTGAACAGCTGAGTTCATACATCTCAAGTAGCTGGATATATAGATGGAAGTTATCTACAAGTGTGGTTTATTTTAACATTATATAAGGTCACCTTCATAATATTATGACACAACTACTCAGATATCTCTTTAAATCTCGTCAGCTACTAGTACATTTCGTTACAAATATCTACATTTTTAACAGCTGAGTTCATATATCTCAAGCTTAAGTAGCTGGATACTTTGATTAAAGATATCTGCAAGTATCGTTTATTTTTACATTTTATAAGGTCACCTACATATTATTATGACACAATTACTCAGATATCTCTTTAACTCTCGTCTGCTACTAGTACATTTTGTTACAAATATCTACATTTTTAACAGTTGAGTTCATGTATCTCAAGTAGCTGGATATATAGATTGAAGATATCTACAAGTATGGTTTATTTTAACATCTATAAGGTCTTCTACATGCTATTATGCCACAATTACTCAGATATCTCTTTAAATCTCGTTAGCTTCTAGTACATTTCGATGCTAGTAGCCAACTTTTATTTCATCTCATATACAGTTACTAGTATCTAGCGTAAGAGAGATATCTGAGAAATTGTATCGTAATATCATATGAATGACTTCAAAGATTGTTGTAGTTAACAACATAATTATATATATTCAATCTATATAAACAGCTACTTAAGTTATATGGACAGAACAGTCTAGAAATTGAATATTTGAAACGAAATGCGCTAGTACCTGACGAGATAACGAGAAATATGAGTAACTGTGTCGTAATATCATGCTTATGACATACAAAGATTTTGATATTAACAACACTTGTAGATATCTTCAATCTATATGTACAAGTAACTAAGTTATATGGACAGAACTATCTAAAAATAGAGATATATGTAACGAAATGCAATAGTAGCTGTCGAAATTTAAAGAGATATCTGAGTATTTGTGTCGTAATATATGCGACCTAATAGAATGTTGAAATAAGCAAGACCGGTACATATCATCAATCTATATATACAGCTACTTGAGATATGTTGACAAATCCCTCAAAAATAAAGATATTTGTAACAAAATGTATTTGTAGCTGACGAGACTTAAAGAGATATCTGAGAAATTTTGTCATAAAATCATGTGGGTGACCTTGTAGAATGTTAAAATGTGCGATACTTGTAGATATCTTCAATCTATATATCCAGCTACTTGAGATATGTTGACAAATCCCTTAAAAAAATATAAAGATATTTGTAACAAAATGCACTAGTAGCTGACGACACTAAGAGAGATATCTCGGTAATTGTGCCGTAATATCATGTGGATGACATAATAGAATGTATAAATTACCAACACTGGTACATATCATTAATCTATATACCCAGCTACTTGAGCTATGTTGATAAAACTCTAAACAAATTAAGATATTGGTAACAAAATGCACTAGTAGCTGACGACACTAAGAGAGATATCTGTGTAATTGTGCCGTAATACCTTAGGGAGGGCCTTAAAGAATGTCTAAATTACCAACACTTGTCCATATCATCAATCTTATATCCAGATACTTGAGATATGCTAACAAAACCCCCCAAAAATAAAGATATTTGTAATAAAATGTACTAGTAGCTGAAAAGATTTAAAGAGATATCTGAGTAATTGTGTCATAATATCATGTGGGTGACCTTATTGACTGATTAAATGAACCACACTTGTAGATATCTCCAATCTATATATACAGTAACTTGAGTTATATGATCTAAGCTGTTAAAAATGGAGATATTTGTAACGAAATGCACTAGTAGCTGAGGAGATTAAGAGAGATATCTGAGTAGTTGTGTCGTTATATCATGTGGATGACCTGATAGAATGTTGAAATAAGCAAGACCGGTACATATCATCAATCTATATATACAGCTACTTGAAATATGTTGACAAATTCCTCAAAAATAAAGATATTTGTAACAAAATGTACTAGTATCTGAAGAGATTTAAAGAGATATCTGAGTAATTGTGTCATAATATCATGTGGGTGACCTAATTGAATGAATAAATTAACCACACTTGTAGATATCTCCAATCTTTATATACAGCTACTTGAGTTATATGATCTAAACTGTTAAAAATGGAGATATTTGTAACGAAATGCACTAGTAGCTGACGAGATTAAGAGAGATATCTGAGTAGCTGTGCCGTTATATCATGTGGGTGACCTTATTGAATGATTAAATAAGCAATACTGGTACATATCATCAATTTATATATACAGCTACTTGAAATATGTTGACAAATCCCTCAAAAATAAGATATTTGTAACAAAAATTACTAGTAGATGAAGAGATTTAAAGTGATATCTGAGTAAGTGTGTCATAATATCATGTGGATGACCTTATAGAATGTTGAAATAAGCAAGACCGGTACATACCATCAATCTATATATACAGCTACTTGAGATATGTTGACAAAACCCTCAAAAATTAAGATATTTGTAACAAAATATACTAGTAGCTGAAGAGATTTAAAGTGATATCTGAGTAATTGTGTCATAATATCATATGGGTGACCTTATTGAATGATTAAATTAACCACACTTGTAGATATCTTCAATCTATATATACAGCTACTTGAGTTATATGATCTAAACTGTTAAAAATGGAGATATTTATAACGAAATGCACTAGTAGCTGACGAGATTAAGAGAGATATCTGAGTAGTTGTGTCGTTATATCATGTGGATGACCTGATAGAATGTTGAAATAAGCAATACCGATACATATCATCAATCTATATATACAGCAACTTGAGTTATGTTGACAAATCTCTCAAAAATAAAGATATTTGTAACAAAATGTACTAGTAGCTGCAGAGATTTAAAGAGATATCTGAGTAAGTGTGTCATAATATCATGTGGGTGACCTTACTGAATGATTAAATTAACCACACTTGTAGATATCTTCAATCTATATATACAGCTATATACAGCTACTTGAGTTATATGATCTAAACTGTTAAAAAATGAAAATATTTGTAACGAAATGCACTAGGAGCTGACGAGATTAAGAGAGATATCTGAGTAGTTGTGTCGTAATATCATGTGGATGACCTTATAGAATGTTCAAATTAATCAAACTTGTAGATATCTTCAATCTATATATACAGCTACTTGAGATATGTTGACAAAACCCTAAAAAATAAAGATATTTGTAACAAAATACAATTGTAGCTGACGACATAAGAAAGACATCTGAGAAAATGTGGCGTAATATCATGTGGGTGACATTATAGAATGTTGAAATTAGCAACACTGGTACATATCCTTAATCTATATATACAGCTACTTGAGATATATTGACAAAACCGCCATAAAATATAGATATTTGTAAGTAAATGCACTAGTAGGTGACGACGTAACGATAGATATCTGAGAAATTGTGTGGTAATATTATGTGGATGACTTTATAGAATGTTGAAATTAGCAAGACTGGTATATATTTTTAATCTACATATACAGCTACTTGAGATATATTGACAAAACCCTAAAAAATAAAGATAATAATTGTAACAAAATGCACTAGAAGCTGTCGACATAAAAAGATATTTCTGTGTAATTGTATCGTAATATCATGTGGATGACCTGATACAATGCTGATATTACATGTAACAACCCTTGAAGATGTCTTCAATCTTTACGTACGGCTACTTGAACTACATGAAAAAATTGTCTTATCATAGAGATATTTGGAAAGAAATGCACTGGTAGCTGACGAGATTAAGAGAAATATCTGAATAATTTTGTTGCAATATCATGCGGATGACATGATAGATTGTTATAGTTAATAACACTTGTTGATATTTTCAATCTATATGTACTGCTGCTTGAGACAAATATTGTCTAATATAGAGATATTTTAAACGAAATGCACCAATTACTGATGAGAGTATGAGAGGAAT
This sequence comes from Magallana hongkongensis, assembly GCA_016163765.1. Lineage (NCBI taxonomy): Eukaryota > Metazoa > Mollusca > Bivalvia > Ostreida > Ostreidae > Magallana > Magallana hongkongensis. The sequence continues at coordinate 33,372,530 of WFKH01011925.1, read as the reverse complement.
ATGAGTACTTTTAAGGTATAATCATATAGATAACCTAGTCAAATGTTGATTTAACATCACTTGTAAATATATCACAACAGATGATAAATCATGTGGATAATATAGTGCAATGTACATATTAAGAACACAAATAGAAATCCCATGTATGTTTTGTCACTTGAACAGTAACTAGTAACTAGCGGCCAAGTTTTCGTTCATCTCGTAGCCAGTTACTAGTAGCTAGCTTTTCTTACTTCGCGTAGCCAGTTACTAGTAGCCAGTTACTAGTAGCCAACTTTTATTTCATCTCGTAGTCAGTTACTAGTAGCTAGCTTTTCTTACTTCTCGTAGCCAGTTACTAGTAGCCAGTTACTAGTAGCTAACTTTACCTATCTCTGTTATAGACCTAGTTTTTGTCACTAGGTTTCATCATGCGTTCAGTTATAAATAAATGACAGGTGCGTTCAACATGTGCATGTTGAAGTTCGTAGGGCTACGTACATGTATTGACGGGTATTCTCATGCCATGATTGTCATTATATAGGGAATATTCTAACTTGAATAGGCTATTTAGTGTAAGGTCATATACATGCACCTTTATATCCCACAGCCGAGCTACCAAAATTTCAATTTCATTATTTGTGAATATATTAACATTATTCTTTATTTTCGTTACATTTGTAGTTAGCGGCTGCAAATGATTTATTACTCATTTCATGTAATGTATCATCTTTAAATATACACTATACATTTTTTGAGGCATTTTTGAGTTTACAAGTTTAAGAGATGCCGTATTGCCCTTAGATCAAAACTCTAACGACGTAAGCTGGTTGATTTAATTACTTCAATCTCAAACGCACCCAGTAGTTTATGTGGATCAGTCTGATTACCGGAGTTGTCAATTCTTTATGGAATCGCATAAGTTCTGTTGTCGATGTGATTTTTGTAAAAAATAATGTTTCAGAAAAAAATTAAAGCTGCATAAATTATATAATAATGCTTATGTATTATTTTATTAGAAAGAGAGGAACATAAAGAAAATTTGCTGGTTTTTCTTGTTACAAATTGCATAATACACTAAATAACATTATATTTTTCTCAAGGAGAAACTGTGCTAAATATGTGGTTTATAAAAAGATACAAAAAAAAACACACACAAAAAAAAAAAAAACAAAACAAAAAATGATCAAATTTGAGTGTTTTGTCTTCAGACACAACTATCCGATGCTTTCAAGAGTACCTATTGTGTAAATTAAGATATACATTAGCCAAAATACCTTTGTTTCAAATCGGCACGTTACTTTATGACTTTTCCCCATAAAGTTTGTTAGAAAAAAAAACCAACAACAAATGTACTTTACGATACATAACTTATCATTTTTCCTACATTGCACACTTTAATTTTTATTTGACACAAAATCGCAATTTTTCGGGCTTTTCAGACATTAAATAAAGTACGGTAACATATATCATCCTAAATATTTATTAACCTCCATTATAGTTAATTCCATGTACTTTTAATGAATCATTATGTAACTCCATGCTCCTTTGGTGTTCCTGTTTGGCGTTTTTAAGGTTTTGGTGTCTTTTTGGGTAAGTTGATGCGCCTTTTCCAGGAAGTCCGGAGAAGTTGCCGTTTGTTGCATGACCGAAACCGAAACACCACCATCATGATGTAGTAATTTATTGTCTTACATTCTGAATTTTGAAGAAAAACTTTAGTTAATTTATATTTTGTAATTACGACTACACGTTAAATGAAGAATGGATGGTTTTTACAACTCGTGCAAACGCATGCGAATAAATATGGTGATATTCCTTATGATTGGATCTTGTGTACAGGTAATCTTCAGTTCTTGTTGGCCCTGTTCTATGTTTTGTGTTCGATGCCACTTACGCTGAACTTTTCTCTCAAATTCAGAAAACTTCAGCACAACATTCTCTGCACTTAAACTGTCACATCAATGCTATTTTGGAACATCAACAATGATAAAAGATCATAACGTATATATATACATGTAACTCCTCTGGCAGTGATGACTATATTACATAGTATTTCTTAACTATAAAAGAGAAAAAAGTAGTTATACATAGAGTTGTATATGCTTCCCAAAGTAGATCAGAAGTTAACATGATGTTATGTCAACAATAACATTTATTAATAAGTTAATTGGTATCCACCACCCCCCCCCCCCAAAAAAAAATGTAAAAAAGAAAGTACACCCTTTGTTCCTTATTCTCTTTAAAATGAGTGCTATGCTATAGCTTTGCAGCCTCAATATCAGTTGTGACAGTTTTAAATGAATTGATTTTTAAAGAAAATGAGATACATGATTTATAAAAGAAGAAAAAAAATACTACCTAAGAACCAAGAATAGACAGTCTCATATATTCATGTAATTGTGTTATGTTAGTTGTTACAGATCATGTGTAGTTTCACTTGTGTAAAACCTCATTAATCTCACTGTCAGGTTATTGTCCCCTTTTAAAACATTTGTGGCAACCGACTGCACTGTATCATCAACTTTCAAAATATACTTTCTTGTTAAAATCACTTGGAGTTTGCGTGTTACATTTAGTAACATTAGCTTAACTTATTCTTGTGTTGTGATCCTAATAAGTTGCCATACTTCAAATACTTAGTCGATCATGTTCGATTAAGTTTGACATATTAGAACGTTTATTTATCGAATCAAGATACATATAGACATTAGACATGTTTGACATTCAAATTTAAAATATCTTCAGCCTGAAGAGATCTGTCAGTCACATGACATATATGTCATATATGTTAAGACAGCTGTCATATCAGTAGTCATCTAGACAGCTGTCATGTTAGCCAGTTGATCAAAGTATAAGCATATGCACGTTTTAAAATAACTTATGTTAATATTTACGATGGAAAAACGATAAATCGTGAACATAGTGAAATTAAAACCATCGTGATTATTTGCCAATCTACAGTAAGTGTGTCAGCTTAACAATACAGCTCAAAGTACCATATCTTGACAGGAAAAAGAAAAAAAACCACAATTGTCAATGCAGATTTGCATTGTAGATACAGATAGTGATTTAAACATGTATTGTATACTTAGTGTGTATTTAATGTGATAAATGTATCATTTACCAGGGTAAGTTTCACGAGTTATTCTTTGAAATAATTATCAAACTTTTAAAATTTAGAATTTTGTGTAAGGTGTAAGCTTACTTACTATTAGGAAAAGTGAAGTAAACAAAATTAAACTTTTTAAAATATTGGTCCAGACATGCACAATTATGACCACGGGCAGGGATCCACTCTCCCCACTTTCCAATTTAAGTTATTGACAATTACATTTTTAATTATGAATATTACTCCATGTCAGTATTTTTCTGGTTGCCCACTTGATGATAAAGACAAGCGTTACATGATCCAAGTGTAAGTATGCATTATGAATTACCTTTGACCTCATCTTCCTATGCAACACAGTTTGGACTTCCTTCTCACAGTATATTGATAATAAAACAGGATGAAAGGTTATTCTATCATTTTAACGCTATAAACATCTTATATTCCTTTACTACTTGACATGCAACATGCATGTACTTAAAATTAAGAAGAAAATAGTATTTATCTACATGATCTAGAGTAAGAATTATTTAATATCACATGACACTGGATCAATAGATATAGAGTTTTATGGATGGGATACCTAATTACCATAAAGGAACAATTTTATCAACATGTTTTAATTAATTCATATATTTCCACTTCAGATATTAAGAGCTATTACTGATTCCTGTTTGGCATCAAAAAGATCTGTACAGTTTGTTAAGGACTGTCCACAAAATGAAAAAAAATGGAGAGAGGCTGCAGCCAGGAAGAACTGTCTAGCTTATGCCAGCAATTGTAGTGAACCTGAGAGGCTTGTGTACCACTGCGTTATCAATGCATTTGTGAATCAAACTCTAGAAGTGTGTGCCTATGAGAGGTTTATAATGTTAGGTAGGTTTTATTAAATAAGTAAAGAAGATGAGTGGATAAGGCGTGTAAAATGCCTATACACGGGCGGATAAGATACTAAAAAATTAAAATATCACTAAAACTGATCTTTTTACAAAAAATTAACCAAAACAATATATATTTAACATAACATCGATTTTTAACCTTTAAATATGTTCAATACTTGGAATATGTTGACTCAAACAGGTGTATACGAATCAAAATCTCCAAATACGACGGTTGTTCGGAAATTATTGAGACATTTACTCTTACTCCCTTGAGAAAAAAAGGTGAACCATTGAAATTTCAGTAATAAGTTAACCAGGGTACAATTTATTAATGTGAAAATTGTCCAGTCAATGGCATCATTAAATCATTTCTGGTAAGCTGACAAACTTGCTTATGTCCAGTGACCCGGTGCAACCCAAAACTCATCGCAACGTCATTTTAACGCGTGTCCTTGCCCCTATGTTTTAAACGTCTTACAAACAAACGGAAAACACGAACTATTCTTCATTTCTGATCTATTTTGTTCATTTTAAGATATCAACGTTTAAGTATCTTCTCTATTCTTGACTGTTTTGTGAAAAAAATCGAGTTATTCCCACCCAAAAGTCAATTTTCTCTGAAACGTCTGTTAAAGTCATTCTGTATATATATTTAAGAACTGTTGAGATAAGTTTTTGTTTAAAAAGGAGTAGATCTTTAGTCATGTTTCAATTCTAGTTAAAAAGATAGTAACAAAAAATCCGATAAAATGAAGTTCTTGACTCCTTTATACTTAATAGTTTGTGTTTAAGCAATTACTTGGCCTGTAAAGGTCTATCTCCGTATTTCAACTCGAACACTAGTGATACTTGCGCACAAGTTAGTCACAATAAATAACAAAATGAACATATATAATTTGATTTACTTTCCTATTAATTGTTGGTCCACCGACACTAAGTAAGTAATTGTTTTAGTTTAATTAATCTCCGAGTTCATGAATGCGCCGGGTACCCCTACCACCAACTTGTTTATGTACCGTCGTAAACAAAATATTAAAGATTTCTTAATATTACTTTGTTTAATTCTTCAAATTTTATGCCAATTTTCACCCTAATTCGTCACTTAGAAAGGAAAATAACAATTTCCGAACAACCCTCATAGTGTCATTTTTAGCTCACCTGAGCTGAAAGTTCAAGTGAGCTATTCTATTCACATATTGTCTGTCGTCCGTCTGTCTGTCTGTCTGTGCATCGGTCTGTCTGTCTGTACGTCTGTAAACTTTTCACATTTTCAACATTTTCTCAAGAACCACTTGGCCAATTTCAATCAAACTTAGCACAAAGCATCCTTAGCCTAAGAGGATTCAAAGTTGTGAAAATTAAGGACCAAGCCCTCTTACAAGGGGAGATAATTAGGAATTAAAGGAAATTATCGAGAAATTTTCAAAAATCTTCTTTTCAAGAACCATTTGGCCAGGAAAGCTGAAACTTGTGTGGAAGCATCCTCAGGTAGTGTTAATTTAAAGTTGTGAAAATCATGACCCCCGGGGGTAGGGTGGCGCCACAATGGGGGTCGACTTTTTACATAGGAATATATAGAGTAAATCTTTAAAAATCTTCTTCTCAGAAACCGTTAGGCCAGGAAAGCTGAAACTTATGTGGGAGCATCCTCATGTAATGTAGATTTAAAGTTGTGAAAATCATGACCGTTGGGCGGTAGGCTGGGGCCATAATGGGGGGTCAAATTTATACTTAGGAATATATAGAGTAAACCTTAAAAGATCTTCTTCTCAAAAACCATTTAGCCAGAAAAGCTGAAACTTATGTGGAAGCATCCTCAGGTAGTGTATATACAAAAGTGTGAAAGTCATGACCGTTGGGGGGTAGGGTTGGGCCACGATGGGGAGGGGCGATTTTTAACATAGTAATATATAGAGTAAATCTTTAAAAATCTTTTTCTCAAGAACCATTTGGCCAGGAAAGCTTAAACTTATGTGGGAGCATCCTCATGTAGTGTAGATTCAAAGTTGTGAAAATCATGACCCTCGTGGGGTCGGATGGGGCTACAATGGAGGGTCGATTTTTAACATAGGAATATATAGAGTAAATCTTTAAAAATATTCTTCTCAAGAACCATTTAGCCGGGAAATCTGAAACTTGTGTAGAAGCATCCTCAGGTAGTGTAGATTCAGAGTTGTGAAAATCATGACTCCCGAGGGAAGGGTGTGGCCACAATGGGGGTGGGTAAATTTTTACATAGGAATATATAGTAAATTTTAAAAATCTTCTTCTAAGAAACCATTTGGCCAGGAAAACTGAAACTTGTGTGGAAGCATCCTAAGGTAGTGAAGATTCAAAGTTTTAAAAATCATGACCCCGGGGGGTAGGGTGGGGCCATAATGGGGGGGGGGGGGTCAACTTTTTACATAGGAATATATAGAGTAACCCTTTAAAAATCTTCTTTTCAGAAACTAATTAGCCAGGATATCTGAAACTTGTGTGGAAGCATTCTCAGGTAGTGTATATTTAAAGTTGTAAAAACTAAAATATACGATTTTCCATCAAAAATCCTTAAAAAAGGTGTTGAGTCAGGGGGTAAAAGCTAGGGTCGGTCGGGAAAGCGGAAACAAACAATTTTTTTTCTTAGGCCAAACTTGTGTGGAAGCTTCCTCAGGTAAGGTAGATTCAAGTTTGTTCAAATCATGATCCCCGGGGTAAATGTAGGGTCACAACCGGGGGTTGGGGGGTTGGGGGAACACTTTTTACATAGGAATATATAGAGAAAAATATTTTAAAATCTTCCCCTTAAAACCATTTGCCTAAAAAAGCTGTAACTTTAGTGAAAGCAACTTCAGATAGTGCAGATTCAAATTCGTTAAAATCAAAATCTTGAGTAGGGTGGGGCCACATTGGGGATCCAATTTTACAAAAGAAAACATTTTAATTATTCAAAAAAACTGAAATGTTATAATATATGGTATAACTTATATGCAAGCATTTTGACATATTGTTGATTTTTTAAAAATTTTAGAATTTGGCCCTTGGACGATTTATCAACCTCACAAGGGGTTTAATCGAATGTAGGTTAATTTCCCATATATAAATAATTGTTTAGAATCTTTTTGAGAACTGAAATGCTCAACATGTGATATGACTTTAAAATCATCCTGTTAGAAAAGGGACTTAATTATAAACATAAGAATATCCAGGGGGAAAGAATATAGTTTTATTTATACAGGGTCTATATGTATCATACAACATTGTCTAGATATTTTGTAAAATGACTCCATCAAACTGATTTTATCATGTCTATTGTTACTCAGGTGAGCGATGTGGCCCATGGGCCTCTTGTTTAGAACTTCAAGGCCTTTTCTTTTATAGAGTGGGTCTGTGCTCCATATTTTTCTCATAGTCTAAATAAGGTCTAATGGAAAACCCGATTTCAATCAACATAAACATGGAGAGATGACCCACTAAGCATTAAAAAAATATCATTTTGTATCCCAACAATTGAACGTTTTGAAAAAAATAAAAAGTCCGTAAATTTGTGGCCAAAGCCATACATAGTATTTCAACAGCCTACTTTGTTGTGTCTGAAATGGCTCAGTGGTTAGAGCACCAGACATTAGCTAACCTTATATAACTAGGGTTTTTATGTTGTGGGTTCGATACCACCAAAATTTAAGGCAATTTTTTTTTCTTATCGTTTGTTAAATTTATTTAAAACTGAATACAGTCAGAAATTGTGCTTTTGCAAACTTATATTTTAATATATTTGAATAGATTAAATTGGAAAAAAGTTAATTCAAAATTGTATTTCACGACTAAACCGAATGGGCATTTGTGCTATCTTATTCCCCCATCTTCTTTTGATTATTTAGAAAAAATTGTACAAATTCAGATCTGCCTTCAATTATAAATTATTTTTTTCAAGAAATCAGAGTAAAAGGAAACTTCAAGCACCAGGAGATATTTAAATAATGACCATGATGTGTCATTTATGACCAATGTGATTAAATAAGTGCAAAATTTTATTTGCCAGATATGAAACATGCAATGTATAAAACCTATCTAAGTAATTCCATAATTTCTTTTATTACTTTCTATTGTATGTATTTTTATATCGGGAAAAATATACAGATTATGATATCTTAATGCTTTCAAAATTGTGGTGATGGTTACCTATTCATTTCTTGAATCAAATGATTAGCAGGGTTTGAAGTGTGAAGGCAGGTTCGATCAATTTAGTTTAGTAAATGATAGGTCGCCAAGTCAGGTTTAATGTCTGTGTACTACAGTGGTAGCAACGTTATTGTTGACAAACGACACGCACGATTCTGATACACGAACTATCACGCACGATACACGAACGATTACGCAGGATTCCCGGATGATTACAAAGGATACACGGACGATCATTAACTTACGTAATTTTCACGATGCAAGAACGATAATGATAAAAAAAACGCAAACAAACTACTCTACACCATTTAACACGCAAAATCAAAAAAAGTTTTTAAGATTAAAATTAAGAAAATGTATTGCTTCAATTCGTATTACAATGCTTGTGTTTTACTGAAAAGTGGCATGTACTGTAGCCATGCACTGTTTTATTTTTACGAGATAAACGATAGGATAGGATCCACACACCAATTAAATTGTTTTGTCTCCATAACGAATATTAAGTTATATCATAAGTTAAAGAAAATTAAGTGTAAAAGAAATGAAGATAATGCATAATGTACACTTTATTTACATACGAGTTGATGTTATACCCTCGGCTTTAAAGTTTTTGGAGCAGGACCTGTATCTAAGTTATTACTCACCCTACCTTCACCAAACTTGCATCTGGACATCTAGGCCATTAATTTTAGATGCTGGAGGAGGTTAAGGTTTTTGGCGCAGGTTAAAGTTTTTGGTGCAGATAGCAATTTGTAAGTAACTACTGGTCCTAACTTCATTAAACTTCCATGGATGGTGCGTCTTATAATTATGATGCACCTGACAGGCTTGAATGCTGACAATGATTTTGGATGCTGGAGGAGGTTAAGGTTTTTGGAGCTGGTTAACGTTTTTGAAGGATGTGCCCTTTGATGACCATATAGCGAACTACGTAGAAGCATTTAATAGGCCTTAACTCGAGAAAAATTTCTACATAATGATTTGACTGACCTTTGTCCAATTAGATCGTCGTAGCTGGGCGGAGTTGAGACAATACCGCTCGTGACTTGAATGAGAGAGAGAGAGAGAGAGAGAGAGAGAGAGAGAGAAAGTGAGTGAATTGAGTAAATTATAGTTGATGCCAATGAAGAAATCATCATTAGTTATAAACTGGCAGACAAATTAATTAAGATCTATATATTATATGTACATCCTTTATTATTGTAAATTTAAAGTGTTTTAAAGAACGATTGTGAAAATTCCTTTGGCCATCAACAACAGTGTCTTCATACATGTACATGTATAGGCAGAACGTAACTAACCAACTAAATTTCCTGGCATGGAGTCCGAGAATACGGGCATTAAATATTTTGAAATGCGAACCAAAGATCAGTTATGAATTTAGATATAGTGAAACAGAAAGTCAACGCAGGCAGATGCTTAGTGGAAAATAAAACAATGGCGGACAAATTCGTCCTTAGGTAAAGAATGTTTCATACTGAGTAACCATGAAGAAAGTTTTTGTACAAAGTAAAGTTACAACCTATGTTTAATTTCAGGAAGATTCGGCATACTTTGATTAGAATACTAACGGTAACACTTGTAAAGAAAACAGTTTCTTAAATATTTGTACAGTATTCGATGTTAGACATTACTTCATCCCATTATCTATATATAGACATCGTTGTTCCCCGGTTAAAGAATTTCAAAAAACTTCAAAGTTACATAAATTTATAAGATATACTAGACCTTGATTTGTAATTTTATAAATATTGATAGATAGTTCGCTCATCTGCTTCATCTACAATTTACTTCATTAACTCTCTCTCTCTCTCAAATTAAGGCACATGCGGTAATGTCTCAACTCCGCCCACTGCGATCTGATTGGACAAAGGTCAGTCAAAACATTACGTAAAAACTTTTCTAAAATTAACGCCTATTAAACACTTCTACGTAGTTTGCTGTATAATAGTTACTACTGGTCCTAACTTCATCAAACTTGCATTGCTGATGGGTTTTATGATACTCATGCTCTTGACAGGCTTGAATGCTGAATCTGAGCCATAGGTTTCGGATGCTGGATGAGGTTAAGGTTTTTGAGCTGGTTAAAGTTTTTAGAGCAGGTGCCTTTTGATAGACAAATTCTAGTTATTATTGGTTCAATCTATCAAATTTGAATAGATGATGCATCTTGTGATTCTGATGCACTCTGCAGGCGTGGATGCTGATTCTGACCTATAGGTTTCAGATGCAGGAGAAGGTTTAGTTTTTTGGATCAGGTCACATGTTTATAAAAAATAATAGTAGGAATTCAAACTTGCATTGTTGATTTAACTATATACATGAAACACAGAGGTAGCTTCAGATACAGAGAGTGATCTTTGTTATCTAGATGCTTAGGTAAGTTAAAGATGTTGAAAGAACTCAAATTGGGTTAGGCTCTTGGAGCTGGTTATAAAATGAAGTAAATTCTGCTCACACCTAATCAGACTTAAACAGTAAATATAATTATGGCTGTGTAAATAGAGGTAGCTTCAGATACAGAGACAGAGCTTGATCTTGATAATCTCGATGCTGGAGCAGGGGTAAGTTTTTTAAGGTAGTTTGACAGTTGGAAAAAAGCTGTCCTTTCTAACTGTCATGGATCATGTAACTTTGGATTTGAAACTTAATGCTTAGCAGCTTCAGATACAGAGCCTGATCTCCATTATAAAGGATGCTGAAAAACCTTGTCCTACTTCACTCAAACTTGCTTGATAGATGTGTTTGTTGTTATAAGATATATCGTGATGAATCCAATGATATTGTACTGTATGATATGATACGGTATTGCAGGGCCTGGGAAGGGGCTGTGCCAAGTGCCATAAGCGCATACCGCCGAATAATGGCGTAATGCATATATGGTGCGCTGCGCCAGGCGGCGTGTCACGCAGTTATTTCGTAAAATGCGCAAACGCAATATTTCGTAGTTTGTGATTTTATCTATTCAGCGTTTTCAATGGAATTATCCGAGGAGTTCGGAACGGAATGATTGAAACGCCATATAAATCCTAGACATGCTGCCGGCAATAAAAACTAAGCTTTCATTTACCTACAGACAAAAAACATATAAGGCCACACCAATTTAATAGCTTTTTCTTCGGACAAATGACCTAAAAAAAGTCGACGCGGGCGAGCGATTTGATAATTATAATATTATTATTTTGATATGACATAATTTCCAGGCGGTACATAAAATAGGTGGAGCGAGCGATTCTATATTTTTTTTTTATTTTTTACATTTGTAGAGTAAAAAGGACTAAAAATCTATATAAAGTTAAATAATCATGTGAAATATCAAACATTAAATGATTTCCATCTATCTGCATCCAGTTATTGTTGATCAACAATATATTTACAACCTATTGACAGTTTTTTTTTCACTGAATTAAACTTTTGAAAATGTTGTTTGTTACATACATGACTTTATATGATAATTTTGCATTTTTTGGCTTAGTTTTAATGTAAACGTATTGTTGATTATTGTGATATAGAAAATAAGTCTAAATAAATATAGGATGAGAACAAAGTATTTATTCAAAAGGCTTACAGATGTAGTTAGTCTTTCATGTTTGTGTGATCATAACTATAAATAATAATAACCAAAACATTGAACAAATTTACAATATAGAAAGTCTTTGACTGATTCACAATAAATACAAATAGGAGGAATATAATGTCTCAGTGAAGCATTGAAGAAGCAGGTGTCCACATCTCAAGAGCAGGGTAAAGCTCTTCTAACCATTAAAACCAAGCTTTTAATTCTTTGTTCCTGGAACAAGGGAAACACCAGAAGTGAAGTTAATCTTCCATCTTTATTTTTTGAAGAAGCTCCTTATAAATGAAATATACCACATTCACAGTAGTTATAAATATTGTTACACAGCTGTTATATACATACGTATATTATATTGATAAAGACAATTTTGTTATATATTTCATTCATATGGATTTAATTCTTCTTTTCTAAACTGAGTGTTATTTTATGTTTGAAATTTAATTTGTTTGATCATTGTAGAAAGACATAGCCGCATCTGTTTGTGATCTCTCATGTTGACATCTCTCTCCTCTCCCCTATCCATTTCTCACAGTGATCCCCTGTTTATTGCCATTTGTTTATTTTCGTTTATCTGATTGATGGTCAGATCTTAGACTGGTGTGTCTTTGAATTTATTATGGTAATTCCCTCCTGTATCCTGTTCTGAGAATTTATGTCTTTGAGCGTTCTCCAAATTTTGGTTCTATTTTAAAGTTATTTGATTGGTCCATTATAGAAAAAGGGGAGGAGTTGTCAAAGATGAGACATGCGGGATAGATAATTATTTGACACTCTCACTTTGGATTTCTTTTAAAAATGATGTTTGTTTAATTTGTGATTTTGGACTTTAATAAATTCTAAATTTTTAAACCGGATATTTTTATTTACGCTACGTTACGTAACCAATTTACGTAATCACAACACAGCAATGATATAATCAAGTTGACATTGTTCATTATTTCATCTGATAATGATAGTTCACAATATCACTTACTTGGTCTATTGTCAATTTTTGTTGTTGTAAATGTAATTGCCACATTCTTCGCACAGAACAATGTTCCAACCCTTTTGATTATTGCATAAGTCTATATTTTGACGGCCAACTTAACTTTAAGAATTAATATGACCTGTTGGCATCATTAGTATTCTAACAATAAACCTGTGTTAAACTTTAGATAAGATATAGTAAATATACATGTGTGTTGTCGATTCTAAGATCAAAAAATGCAATAAAAATAACGTACTAGTCATCTCTATAAAATCATTTCTTTATTCTTCTGACTCAACCCCTGCTTTATATTTTAGACGGTGTGTGTGTCTTCCCCACACGCAATGCAAAAGTATGTAATAGAAGGGGTTAGAGCCAAAGGAATCTCAAAAAGTGTTATGATTTTGTATATACTTACATCCAAGCGTATCCAAAACCTTATTAACTCCAACGTCCGAATGTTTTGCTTCTAAAAACTGGGCTGGTATATTGACCAATCCATGCTGTCATCCTTATTTCATTTACCAAGTTTCTCGAAGAGTTTAAATTAGTCGATAAGACATCAAAAGTCGTATTTATGGCAGTGCTTGTAGTAGAACCCATCCTCGTTTTCTGTTGTTTTTCAACTTTGAGATTCGAAAACAGCTTATTTTATTCAAGATAATCAACGTTTATTCTCTTATTACTAAGGATTAGTAAATTTCCGGTGAATTCTAAACGCAAATGAGATTGAGAATATGAGTAAAAAATAAATTGGAGCGGGAAACGGAACGAAATTTTCCGGACGCGGGAAATTTAAAATAATATTATTTTTGCACTTTTGTTAAAATACGAGCGCGCGGGTCCGACGAACAAGAAATCTAATTGGTGTGGCCTAAGATATTTATGCAGTTCCCCACTAAGCTGGCACAGATTGCTCTCACTTTGCCGTTTTACACTGCAAGTTGTGAACGAGTGTTTACCTAGCAAAACATTATTCTTACCCAGCAGAGAAATTCTTGGGCACCCAAAAATTATGATCGGCTTCTTAGAGATCGGTTAAACAAAGAAGAAAATATTGATTACAGTGATCATATGGTGATGTTTTCAAAAAGAATATGGAATTCTTTGAAAAAGAAAAAGCATATTATCTCTGTTCAGTGATGATATGTCAATAAAGCAATCAAAACATTTTTTGTTTTGGCTTTATTTACATAAATTTTATTGTAAAATATGCATGTAATGTATTATCATAAGCTGATACAGTATTTCAAATTAAGTACGACAATTGTATTTTTTCTCAACCCCATAAATTTCAAAATGGCCCCATCATTTTATGCAGCATGGGGCCATTGGCCCAACCAGTTGTATGTCCTTCCCAGACACCGGTATTGTATATATGATACAAATTGTATCATATAATATTGTAAAATTATTTGCTTGATAACACTCAATTTGATATGTCTCTATCAATTCGTCGCTGAATCATTATTATCAAATTATTATCAAGCAAAGATTTTAGTTTGAAGCCATAGCCGAAAAATTGAGAAACACAATATTATATTGGACGATCTATTTTTGGTCCAATGTAGAGAAAATCAAATGTTATATTGTCCTCCTATGTCATGTGCAGGTGAATATAACATTCTGTTTTTTCTAGATAGTTGAAAATGAGCCAATCAGAGAGCTAGGAATAAATCTATCATATAATAAGATATATTTATTTATTATATAATAATATATCATACTACTAAGCATGCTAATTGTATTAAACTTTTGCATATTTAGAAAGACCATAAAGCCTTCTGCCAAAATTAGAATAATCTGAATTCATGTCCCCCAGGGAAGGTGTTCCTGCTGCAGGATTGGGCCAAAATGATCATATAGTATAATTGTACATAATGTTTAAAAATCTTCTTTACTTCCACTGACACTGAATAGAAATAGCTGCAGGTCTGTAGCTCCCGGTCTGAAAAAATTCAGATTGACGACCTGGGAGCTACAGTGCCTCCCATAGTAAAAACCTGCGATTTACGGCGCACAAAAAACGGCACTAGTTTTGGACTGATTAACCTTATTATGGGAGGCACTGTAGCTCCCAGGTCGTCCATCCGAATTTTTTTAGACCGGGAGCTACTGACCTGCAGCTAGAATAGAAAATGACTTCATATTTAGAAAAACCAAGGGAAAGCTGTCTTCTTGAATTTTAAGAAACCTAATGCAGGGGTTCTGACTTCGGGGGGGGGGGGATGTATGGTCACAGAGTATATATTTTAAAAAATCATATTCTGTTGTTGTTCTTATGCTGATTTGAATAAAAGCTGAATAAACTTTTAGAGGAGAGAATGAAGCTGTCTATCAAAGTTAAGATATCATGTAAGCCCCAATTTTTGACTCCGGAATGATCAGAGCTCAACTAAATCAACTAAATGCATACCGGTATAATGACATTCATGACAGGTCTGTGTATGGGCCATGGTACACGGGTGACCACTAAGGCCTGTGGGCCAATTGTTTATAATACTATGTGATATCTAATTATGATTTCTATACATTATTATATTATCAGGTTATTGTGCAGAATATAGTTTTGGTGGAAACAGAATTCAGCAGAACTCTAAAGCAATCTGTTCAAATATTATGCAAAATTCATGTCCAAATGGATATCCCTCAACAGATGCATACAAATGTAAGTCATTCTCATTTCTTATTGTTTCCTGGATGCAATATGTCACTTCTATCAAAATTAAGCAATAAAAATGAGGTATAACAATTTTTTTAGTGTTGTGCTTGATACATGTTGATTGCACCCAAATATCAAATTACCTTGAAAACTCTTTAAGTCTATTTGTTATCCAGGTTCATTCAAGGGTGTATGGAGATTTACCCCAGGCTGTATTCCAATTACACCGAAGGCTGAATGGAATACAACTCGGGGTAAATCCCCGTACACCCTTGATTGGACCTGGATAACAAATTTAATTCCTATATAAACTAAATAAATCCGTTTCCCTATGTCCAATCAAGGGTGTAGTACACTTTCAAGATATACCATGTAATACGTACTCGGGTTTTTATGTAATCCTCAAAACATGAGATCGTAAAGCTGTGGATAAAAATTAAGATAACAAAGTCGAGTTTATATAAAACCAACATCGTTAATTTATAAAATATAATGAACAAATTCAAATTAAGGTTTGTTATTTACAAAATTATGATTTGTAAATGATATATAAACAGATCCAATTGAATCTCATGTGTTTTCCTTGTGACAATGCATGGGACGTCACAATATTTACTGACTGGCTCAAGTCGGGTGTACGGAAATTTACACCCGGCCTATTGCCAATCAAATCTCATGTTACAAGCTGCATAAGAAATAAACATTTTTATACCCCCGCAAACGAAGTTGATGGCCACTACAATGAGTCTAAAGTATATAAATAAACACCGGCCACTATAAAATTAATGTTGATTGTTTTGTTCAACTGATCTGTTCATTAACTATTTTAAATTAGTAAGTTCTCACTTATAACAATGTACATGTATAGTGAAATGTTGCCAACTCTGACATCCAAATTTTCTGTAATTTTTCCCCCAATCCCAGTCATTTCTGAATGGTGTTGCATGTACATACACCGTTCTATAACATTTTTGAATTAGTTTTTAGCTCACCTGAGCTGTAAGCTCAAGTGAGCTATTCTGATCACATTTTGTCTGTCGTCCGTCTGTCCGTCTGTCCGTCCGTCCGTCTGTCCGTCTGTCCGTCTGTCTGTAAACTTTTCACATTTTCAACATCTTCTCAAGAACCACTGGGCCAATTTCAACCAAACTTGGCACATAGCATCCTTAGCCCAAGGGGATTCAAAGTTGTGAAAATTAAGGACCAAGCCCTCTTACAAGGGGAGATAATTAGGAATTAATGAAAATTTTCAAGAAATTTTCAAAAATCTTCTTCTCAAGAACCATTTGGCCAGGAAAGCTGAAACTTATGTGGAAGCATCCTCAGGTAGTGTAGATTCAAAGTTGTGAAAATCATGACCCCCTGGGGTAGGGTGGGGCCAAAGTGGGGGGGTCGACCTTTTACTTAGGAATATATTGAGTAAATCTTTAAAAATCTTCTTCTCAAAAACCAGTGGAAAAAAATGATTTTTATTTATACAGGATCTACATGTATTATACTACATTGTCCAGATAGTTTTTATTATGACTCCATTAAGCTGATTTTATCATACCTATTGTTCCTAAGGTGAGCGATGTGGCCCATGGGCCTCTTGTTTCCTTATGTCACAAATGAGATAATTTTATTGCTATGCCCTGGAAATTGCTAAATCATAACGGAAATAGTTATATTGCCCTCCCAGAAACAGTTATATTTCACAGGAAACAGTTATATTGCCCTCCCGAAACTGTTTTATCACCCTCGCGTGCAATAATTCTGCATATTAATTACGTCGGGTTCGACATTTAGCTAATCGAACATAAACATTTTCTCGAAAACAAAAATGTTCGGACAGCGTCTGCTATTAAGAGGAACTTACTTTTAAATTAATTGTTTAATTTGAGGGGTCATTATTGAAAGCACCGATCGACATTTTACAAATCATTGATTTGTAAGATATGAAAATGCATTAATTAATAATTAAAATAACGTTACACTTGTTAATAGGGTAAATATTTTCTTTATTTTTAAAAATGTTATATAACATGTATTACATGTCTTCTCGGGCGACAATACCAGACTATTTGTCCCTCGGTGACAGGAAAGCCCTGGAGTGTTATGTCGCCCTCTGCCTTCGGCATCAGGCGACATAACACTCCAGGGCTTTCCTGTCACCTCGGGGCAAATGTTATGGTATGTCGCCCTCGAAGCCATGTTATATATGTATAATATTGTTAGGTTGTGCTCAGCAAGGCGTTTTTATTATGAATATGCTCACAAGTCATTTTCTGTATTGTATTTTGCTTCTTTTGAAATGCATTTATTATAGTTATATAGATTAGAAAGTCCATGCTTCCAGGGCTACTGGACTGCAAAGACTCTTTGTACAATAAATTCCAGTATAATGTATGTTAATTTCTGATATAGATCAAAACTGTTATGAGTTAACAAAGAAGACAATGCCAGTACCACCAATGCTAACTACTCCATCAATAACAAACTCAAGTCAGTACATGAATAGGTATGATCACTTACAGACATTTACTGCAATTCTTTTGTAACGCTTCATTGTTATTTCAAATGTGAGTTATTTATTTGTGAGAATTTAAAGGCAAATTTCTGATTTATGAACATAATCTTGTTTATGACAATGCAAATATTAAATCATAAGCATTTGCAATGATCATAGGGATGTCAGAAATATTTCACCGGTTGTTGTGTTTTTAAAAGTTCACTCAAAAAACATTTTTTTTTCTTCTGTGGGTTTATACATATGTATAAGGAAATACTTCTATTGCAAATGTAAATATCATGGATTGGAAATTAAGACCTTGGGTTTTAGTATGTATTGATGGAATATGATTCTCCAAACAAACTACAATTTAGCAAGCTTTGGTAAGCATTCAATCTTTAAACAGATTTGAGTGGAAAACAATCATTAAATGTATATGTGGCGTATTTGGAGTAAAATTGTTGATATAAGTTGGAGTAAAAATATACATCATACTTCTTATAATTAGACGTTTCACAAACTCTAGGTCCATAAAACATGTTCTGTATTTAGTTATTTGTCTCTAAACTTTGCTACACGTCTGATGAATATTAATGTGATCCGCCATTTATAACGCCACTGAGCATGAGTGCGGGAAAACCTAGCATTGAAAACACGATGGAAGAACAGTTTGTTTACAAATTAGAATCACGTTAGATAATTCTTATATCAGATGATACTTGAAGCATTATTATTCCGATATTCATTAATGTAGAACGATATAAATTGTTAACTATGTGTAATAAAGATGAAACATGATTTTATCATTATTGACACGGTAAACGGAGTAAATACCCCTCTACCTGAGGGATGCATGTACTGAGCGTGTTTTTTATTCTTTATTAAAAAATTCCTCTAAACGAAAATCCACTTGTGGTGTATAACTTATAAAGTAAAGACATGGAACACATGCAGCACGAACCTGACTAGCAAAACCCCTACAACTTCATGATGGAAACTTAATTTTAATTCGGCTTTTATTCCTATTCCATCAATCTACATGGTCTCCGATGACAATCTTCCCTTTGTTCCTATCCTTGTCAGTCTGTCTCTTTTTTTTTCATTGCCAAAATCTATCAAACTTAACGGTATAACTTTTGTTCTCGTCATCGCCATTGTTGTTAATAGACCGAGATGGATGTCACGTGACCCATTTAAGGCGGGCTATTCAAATCTTTTGTATTTTTTACCTTGCCGGTAAAACATAAAAAAAATATTTTTTTTTGATTTCTTGTATCTTTGTTATGCAATTGACTCATAAAGCGTAATTTGTGTGAAAGTCATATCTTTAAGTAAAGAAATGAAGCAAATAATCAGATCTTATAATTGTTATTCACTAAAAATACGCCACATATACCTTTAAAACAAGTGAGCTTTTCTAATCAATTTTTTTTCTGTTGGCTGTTGTCGTTGTTGTAATCGTTTCACATTTTCATCTTCTTTTCCAGAACCACTGGGCCAATTTTAACCAAACTTGGCACAAATTATCCTTGGGGGAATGGTTTTCAAATTTGTTCAAATGAAGGGCCAGGTCCCTTTAAAAGAGGAAAACTTTGAAATATTAAAAATTTGTTGGTATTTTTCAAAAATCTTCTCAAAAACCAACTGGCCAGACAAGCTGTGACTTGTGTGGGAGCATCTTCAGGTAGTGTAGATTCCAGTTTGTTCAAATCATAACCCCCGAAGGTAGGGTGAGGCAACAATAGGGGGAGCATATATCTACAGAGGAATAAATAGCAACAAATCTTTAAAAATCTTTCTCATAATCCAATTGTCCAGAAAAGCTGTAATTTGTGTGGAAGCATCCTTAGTAGAGTAGATTCCAGTTTGTAAGGTCACAATGAGCGGGGTGGGAAGGGGGTGGAAATTTTTTACATAAATTTTAATGTTCTCAAAAGTTCCAATGTTATAATAATATAAGTTACAAGATAACTCGCGCAGGCGCGGAATTAACACTTTACACAGTACAATGCTTATGAATATGTTGAACCATTGTTTGGTTCAATTTTGTATATACTGGTTTTTTAGCTCACCTGGAAAGGAAAATTTAAATTGCAAAAATTAAGGGCTAATTCTGTTCCACATTTGAGCTAATTACGAAAATAATCATAAAAGGGGGGGGGAGGGGTCAATTAGTTTAAAATTTCAGATTTGTTTTTCCATATCTCGAAAACGAGGTTCTTTGTTAGAAGCAACCATTTTTTATGCATGTTTAAAGGGTCAATCTGACAGCTAGAGGTCAATTTGATTGTTATGCAACAGTTCACGTGCGAAGATAATCTTTGAAACATGCAATATATATTGGTGCCGATTTTGTGAAGTAAATTGAGGTTAAATATTTCAATGCTTGTGACAATGGGAATGGTCGCCTGTATTTTGAAATATTTACGTATCAAATAAGAAAAAAAGACTTCGGTAAATCAGGCACTGACTGTTAACCTACGCAAAATCTGGTGTATTAACAACATACTAAAAGACAATTCATTTAAGTGGTAATTCGGTATGATCTCTGCGCAATGGTTGATTAATACAATATGTTTTGTTAGGTAGCTAAACACAGTTTCGTATAAAATCCAGGGGGGTTTTTCTCAGGGAAAAAGCATGATGGGTAGGGATTTTCCTGCTATTTTTATGCGGTATACATGAAAATTAATCTTTATATTCTCAATTGTATAATATAGTGGTTTATCTTTCGAATACATGAAAATGTATGTAGAATTAAAAGAAATAATTTTGTGAGGCATTAAAATAAAGGGAGGTAACTCCAAAAACATCCGGAATTTACACGTGCAGAATTTCATGAATTTTTTCGCGGGTAATATAGCTCTTTAAAAAGCTGGCGAATTTACCCTGAACATACTATAAAACAATGCCTAAGGACTTGCTCTTGAAAATGTACAGAAATTGAAATGGCTGATTTGGTTACATTCTGCTTTTAGGGGGAGCTTAAAATGCATGGGTGTACTGCATTTTGAGGCATCCTTTTGTCTATTTTCCGCATGTTTTGAGTGCCAAATAAATTCTAGCATTGTTACATGTGCATTATTCTTAAATATTTACAAAATTCACAATTTTATCTTTCTATTGATATATAGATGTATATGTAACATGTTTTTACAATTTATTTTTATAAGTGTCAGTTTTGCTTGTCCCTCATCTGAAAACGTCCTTATAACATTACCTATTAAACTGTGTTTTGCACACTTAAGATGCTTAGTATTTTCTCGAGTCAGAGTCTAAACATACATTTTTTTCGCTGATGGAAATATGTTTGTATGATTTTAAAAATGAATTGTGCTCTTTCTCTGTTTTAGTGCATTTTTCCTCTGTTTTAATTATTGTTTACAATTTTCTATTTACTAATCATATTTGAGTGTCAAGCTTCGAGTTATAAACAAGATACAGAGCTTTGCTCACGATTCTATGTCTGTACACAGCGGTGAGCCCATGATTTTGTTCGTTTACATTTTATAAGCTGAATAGGAAATACCTAGTTTAAAAATCTTAAGTTGAATCTACAGGGTGATCCATAAATTCTGAAACAATTTTGAATGTCCATTACAATTTAAAAGAACAAATTTAAATTCAGTGAAACATATCGTATGAATATACAAGGATTACACTTTTAGTTAGGTTAAGTGCCGTTTGCGTGCCTTACATGGCAGAGCAGGGAAATTAAATATTAGTATCAAAATAACAAAATTACGTCTTATGCTTAATTTGACGTTTTTCGTTTTGCAGGTACAGAATTAGGTTTTTAAAACAAATTGCCATCGCACCTTGTTTTACTCTTCTGTTTGGTTTCTCTCCACATTTCTTTCAATTAGCAGCTGTGATATTGAAGATTTTAAGGTTCTATTTATTAAATTGATAATTTAATAACATCAAATGAAAGATCCACACCCCAGGATTACACAAGGGTTATGAGTAACGCAGTAGTAAGCCACATCTGGGCTAAGTCCTAAAGAGAATGAAACATTTTTCAATTTTGTTTTAAACCATTCGACCATTCTTGATGTGTTTAGGGTACATTTTTCATGCTTTGTTCTACTATTGTTATCAATTATGTTTTGTTTTATTAATGAATACACTTATTGCTTACATATTCAGGTTTTTGCAGACGATCAGAGAACCTGGACAAAACAAAGATCATGATTTTCCTTGTTGTCCATAGTTGTCCTTAGTTCTTTCACTATATAAGCCTGTTTGGTGAACTATATTTTTCTTCGATTATCGATCTTTAATTCTTTACTACCCTACTACTCTAAAATGTTTTTTATGTCTGCAAAAACCAGTTCATCATAGAACGGATTATAGTTTAAGGAGAACGAGTCTCAAAGTACAGTAGCTCGATTTTGTAGTCCTTTGGTAAAGATGGGGCACTATGAAAAACCCAACACCAATTTTATGACGTCTTTGCTTCTTTTTCAATTAGATTCTATTTGTATTTTACTATTAATATAAAATGTTAGCCACAGGAGATTAGAATGATACCTTATTTAACTGTTTATCCCATCGGGTAAGAATTTTACGAGGTTTTAAAATAGTATCAGAATTTATGGATCACCCTGTAATAAACTCATGTGAACAAAAACATGACTCAAACCTAGCAGAATTGTGAGCTCTGTATCTTGCTTATAATTATACGACTGACGCTGAAATTTTGATTGATCATTAGAAATGTCTTACTAAACATGAAATACTTGTACAGAAAAATTAAAAGGATGATGTGCTAACGCTACTTTCTGGGAGCCCTTCGTATTTGAGTTTTCAAACGAGTAAATAAAATCGACGTATTTTAAACAGTTTCCACAGTTCTGACACATTATAATTATGAGGATATCTGCATTATCGTTGTTTTTAAGAAAATATTGCAGCGGAAAATCATCTTGGTTTGTAGCCATTTGTTGTTTTTGAATAAAGATGAAACATATGGGTGGGCCTTAGTACATTAGAGTGATAAGCCTGTCAATACATTGAATAGCTCTTTAACATATTACGTGACAACATTTTCCAGTCGAGTGTTTTCATCGATCAAATCACCCCTGCGAATGTTATTGTCATTTAAATTTTAGACCACGTTTTTTTTATCAAATATGGAATCTAGACGTTTATTGATTTTAAACTTTATCTTCATTAATTGGTGGATAAAATGAGTTCTAGAAACAAATGTGACGATAGAAAAAATAGGGTTTTTTCTGATGTTGCAATAACTAACATGTTTAGTAGCGATCCCCGCTAAGGATTAATTTTCGATCCGCGCCTGACCTAGTTATAGCATCAATAGTGAAACAGACTATACTATTTTATGCAGAAAACTCATTAAAAATGGCTCGATATACTAAGTTTTCATACACAACAGACACCCATTCTTTTTTAAAAAAAAAAGCATGGTATTGCACACCAAAAGCATCAATCATGGCTATGATTTTATTAAGCAACCCAATGTTTATATTTTCAACCACGTGTAGAGTGGTTGAACACGAACGATAACTCTGTTCTGAATATCATCGTTTTAGTAACTGCTAGATGATGAAATAAGACATACATCTTCATAGATTTTCGTGTTTTAACATAAATCAAAGTAGGATGTGATATTAAAAACGACCAGTACTTACATATTTTGAGAATATTATCCGAACACTTATACTTTCGCTCGTAATTTCACAGGAACTGAACAAATCTCGGAGAAGTCTCGTGAACTTTCATTCGAGCGCCTCTGGATTTATTGCATAATTAGCAACGATAAAGAAAACATTCCTAACACATTCGCAGGAATGAAATGAGTAAGGTTATAAAACTTCACATGATCACGCCAGGTAAACAATAATCGTTTTTAATGGAGAGGTCCATGTAAATTTTTAACTGTGGCCTTAGCGACTTTTGCCACAGAGTTTAAACACTGCGTACTCAAACTTCGAGAATATCTGGCGACCCTCTATCCGTGAATCTTTGATAACTTTCAGATATGAGATAACAGCTGTGAAAATAAAATGTATCTTATTGGCATGGTATGAAAATTACGCTAATTTAAGTTAATTTTTTTGTTTTTCATAAATACCAATACACCAATCAAAAAATCTTCCAGTAAATGGTAACCACCTTATGTAGTATTTTCATCATATAAACTAGATATGTATTGCATTGCCTCTGAGACAAAATTTAATGAAATAGATTGTTGGCATCCTCTAATTGTATAGATTCAACTTGTTCAAATTGAGCCACATTGGATGGTTGAATTTTTACATAAGAAAGATTTTGTAATTTAATCTCAAAAAATCATTATTATAACTTATAGTATCACATATACTTATATGCACGCATTTTGACATATTGCTAATTCTTAATTGTTTAGACGTGATCCCCTGGACAATTTTTTGGCCCCACAAGAGGTTCAAAGTTTGATGTAGGTTTACAGATTTATATAAACAGTAACAGCTGTTCTAGATCTTGTTGAGAACTACATGCTCAATATCTGATATAACTGTTAAACTATCCTGTTACAAAATGGTCTCAATCGTTTACTGTACATATACATATCTGGAGAAATATTTGAAAATCTGTTAATTCAGAATCTATTCAAACGCATTGTCCAAATATTTAATTTTTTATATGACTCCATAAAGCTGATTTTTGCTCAAATGAGCGTTGTGGCCCATGGGCCTCTTGTTTAAAATTGATTTTTTAGATGATTAATTTGTTTCAGGACAAAGCAATTGCAATAGAATCATTTTTGTTTTTTACAGCGCAAATCCAAGTGATAAAATCTTACCAGAAGGAATAATAGCTGGGATTGCTGTTACTCTAGTACTAATGTTTATTATTCCTGTCATCATTATATATACATATGTCACTAGGCGAATCAAAAGGAGAAAAAAGAGGTGTATGCATCCAGCGTCAAATAAGATGGAAAGGTAATTTAATTATGTCTATAATAAAGTGTATTTATTATACCCCCGCAAACGAAGTTTAGGAGGTGGGGTATATTGGTTTCACCCTGTCCGTCTGTCTGTAGACGCAACTATGTCCCCCCTATAGAATTTTTTACTACTGTATGGAACAGTCTGAAACTTTGTACATATGTTGAACACTATCTGAAGATGTGCACCTGCAATTTTTTTTAAGATCAGAAAAGATTTAATGATTTTATGACAGTTTTCATTTTCCTTGTTCCATATATTGTACACTGATGTTGAAAAGTAAGGGAGGTCATCCTTACATATTTTATTAATTAATTAATTAATTGTATCAAAACACTCTAAAATATATTTATTAAAAAGTGGCACGCAAAACAGCTGCCATTGTAACTGTGAAGCTAGATTAACAAACGCCGAGTAAGCAGCCATATCCCGGTAAATTAAAAAACTTGCTAGCAAAGTTTTAATATATGAACTGTATTACATTTTTCATTTATGTAAAATATTGATAAGAGTCAATGTAAATCAAGGTACTGATAGTACTAATAGACGGTGGCGTGAACTGTAAGATATAAGCTTTAAGGTGGGACTGACGTACTCTCTATCAAAATAAACAATAAAATCAAGCATAATTTCAAATATAAAGTGTATACTGCTTCAACACAAGTTACACTAACTTATAAATGAATTTTATTGTTTGCAACTAAAGGTGAAATGTAATTCCGTGTACTTTAAAAAGTGGAAAGTCTACACAGACATCTAGATGGCTGACTTCAATTCGAAAAGCCATTTAGCTTTGTTAAAATGATTAAATTCACTACATCATTCAACAAACGCCATAACAGAGTGGTTATTAATAAGATATTAGAGTTGTGAACCGCACATCCTGAAATCGAATTCCGCTCGGGATTTTGTTTTCATTTTTGAATTATTTTTGGCTTTATTGCTATTAAAACATTGGCATACAAGTTATACGAATTTAAAGCTACAAACGCTATAATTTGCGTCAATTTTGAATGATGGGGAAAATGAATGTGATTGATTTAAAAAGCATCTTTATTACAAAAATACCTTTATGCTGTTAATTATAATGCCCAATTTGATCGCGTAATAAAGATATCAACTTTTAAATAATAAAAAAATAATACAATTATACAATCATGTATATTTACATATACCAAGTATTATTCCCTATATTTCTTACGGTAACCTATAGTTTATTCATAGCTCTATAGAAACAGACACACTGAAATCTACACGCTCCGTTTATCGATTGGTCGAAATCTATAGGCTGAAAGTTACAAGAAACTGACAGGACTGAAATTTACACGCCCTGTTTATCGATTTGTCCAAACCTTTAGCGACCTAAGAAAAACCACGGACTGCACGAAATAATCATGATGATGTCAGACTCAAATTCCCATAGGAGACGATTTGGCTGTTTCTTTTAGTTAACGTACTTGCTCATCATGATAACGCAGGTTATGTATTTTTTCTGCAATGTCGCTACCTTCATATCCTGAATGAATCACCAAAGAAAGCGTTTTATTGTTTAATTATATTTCAAACTAACAACTGTTAAAGGAATAAGTGGCGTATTTGGAGTAAAATTGTTGACATGATTTGAGTAAAAATATAAATCATGCTTCGTATAATTAGACCAAAGAAAGCGTTTTATTGTTTAATTATATTTCAAACTAACAACTGTTAAAGAAATATTTGGCGTATTTGAAGTAAAATTTTTGACAAGATTTGAGTAAAAATATACATCATGCTTCTTATAATTAGACGTTCACAAACTATAGGCCCAAAAAACATGTTATGTCTTAAGTTATTTGTCTCTAAATTTTTGTACACGTCTGATGAATATTAATGTGATCCGCCATTTTTAACGCCACTCTTCATGAGTGCGGGAAAACCTAGCATTGAAAACACGATGGAAGAACAGTTTGTTTACAAATTAGAATCACGTTTTTCATGCCTTAAATTAGATAATTCTTATATCAGATGACACTCGAAGCATTATTATTCCGATATTCATTAACGTAGAGCGATATAAATTGTGATAAAGATGAAACACGATTTTAGGATCATCGACACGGTAAACTTAGTAAATACCCTCTCTCCCTGAGGGATGCATGCACTGAGAGTGTCTATTTATTCTTTATTAAAAAATCATCTAAACGAAAATCCACTTGTGGTTTATAACTTATAAAGTAAAGACATGTAACACATGGAGCACAAACCTGACTAGCAAAACCCCTACAACTTCATGATGGAAACTTAATTTTAAATAAGCTTTAATTCCTATTCCATCAATCTTCATGGTCTTCGATGACAATCTTCCCTTTGTTCCTATCCTTGTCAGTCTGTCTCTTTTCTCTTTCATTGCCAAATATGTCAAACTAAACTGTATACCTATCTTTCTCGTCGTCGCCATTGTTGTTGATAAACCGAGATGGATGTCACGTGGTCCATTTAAGGCGGGGTTATTCAAATCTTATGTATCTTTTACCGTGCCGGTAAAAATTTAAAAAATATTTTTTTTTTATTTCTTGTATCTTTGTTATGCGATTGAATTGTAAAGCGTAATTTGTGTGAAAGTCCTATCTTTTAGTAAAGAAATGAAGCAACTAATCAGATCTTATTATTGTTAATCACTAAAAATACGCCACATATACCTTTAAGCATAATTATACAAATTCGAAACAGCTATGTACTTATGCAAACAATAACGGCCACTTGATTTCCCGCGGACATGCGCAATTAGGTCGGTTTTGGTCTTTCTTCATCAATAATCAAGGAAAGGCATTACTTTCATGTCAGGAAAATAAACAATTAAAACTCTATATTTTTGTAACGGAATGGAATTTACTACTGTACTTTACAGAATAGAGATAACTTATAAGTAAACAAACACATGCGTTTTCACTGTCATTCAAAATTGACGCTAATTATAGCGTGTAAAGCTTTAACCTTTTTTTAGTCTAATCAATGCATCTTTAACCAGAATTATATTATTTGAACTTAGTCTTAGGCTGGTATGGGACACTTTCATATTGCGCCATACTTCCTATCGAAATAAACAATGGAAATATGTAAAATCTAACCTACTTTTTTCTTGTTTTTATACATGTATTAAATGTCAACATTCATCAGTGTAATGTTCAATGATTCTATGGTTTTCTTTAGAATGAGGCGTAAATAACATAATAAAGAAAAATGAAGGAAATATACGCGGCTATGTTAAGGCTGCCCGAATTGATATGTAGAAAGTCACTTGTCTGAACTTCATATGATATGACGTCATAATTAACTTTGACGTCACGATATGCATTCCTTTCGATAGTTCTCAGGAAATGTATCATAACGAAATAAGTGAATTTTACTGAACATTATAAAACCGCTTGATTCCTTTACATAGACGCTGTTTTAAATACTAGGTATACTAAATTCAGTATTATCATTACCTAGTATAAAAAAATCGGCAGTTTAAAAGTCTCGTATTGGGTAATTGACGTTTTATAAACTAATGGTTTGGAGACTCGCCCTGCTACGTGTAAACTAATGAATGGAGATATTTTATGCCTGTAAAAGACAGCTTGGAAAGTGAAAGATCAACACAATTTTTGTATTTTTTGCGTGAAACTGGGAAAGAAAATAAGTACCAATGTGAATCATGCTGGGGGAAACCTACCAATTTACCAAATTTTGTGTAAATCGAGCTTAACTAGTAATAATGTGCCTAATTTTGATGATGGGGCGAGATGTTTTGACAATATTTCAAATAAACGAAATATTAATATGAACCCCCAGCAAGAACTGCAAAATACATTACTTATCGAAGGGTTTTTCCTAAAAATATATTTGATTTAATGTCATTTATCACTTGCGCCGATGCGATTTATATAGATCATATGCTGTGTTAGGATACGCACGTCACGTGCTGAAGAACAACATATGACGTCACAAAATGCATCAAATATATTGTTGGATATCGCTGTAAATTAATGTAACAAAGATTTAAAGAAAATTAAAATATTAAAACAAGATCGTTTTCCGATATAAATTTAGCTTCGGGCAGCCTTAACATAGCTGCGTATTTATTTATCAACAATGATACACGCAGAGCAAGTCAGAATGGCACAATAAGTAAATGAAACAATGTCAGCAAAAAGTAATAAATTGGGACATCATGATTGTTTTTGCTTTGAAAGTGATGCAACAAATTTGATTGTTTTACCAAGAATTAATAGCAGGAAATTGATGAACTTAAAATTATCAGGAAAAGGTGGTCATATAAAATTTTAAAAAATATAACTTTTTAGCTTAACCTTAGCAATTGCAAAAATGCTAAAATATTTAATGTGAAAACAATTCATTCACATAAGTAAATTCTAAACACTAATGTACATGTAACTGTATCAGCATAGCAAAGTACAAAATATATTACTATCAAAACAAACCATATGTATGAACAAAAAAAAAATATTGCAAAATATGTACAACAAAAGTCAATAATAGAAATAAAAAATACCGCAAACCAAAACATCCAGAAACAGCTTTTTGATTCATAATATTGTCGTTCTTGTTCTTTAATTCTTGTGGATTTAAAATTTACGTAATAATTTAAACATAATATATGCACGCAGGCAAAAATCATATTTGATAGCAAAGAATTATATGAGCCCTAGTTTACTTTCCCTTCTAACTTCAAGATTGCCGACCAATTCGATAGATGCGCAATCTGTTTAGATTTGCTTAGCTATATTTTGTCAAACAAAACAAGCAATGATATTCTAATTAAATACAATTTCTAATTCTCTCACAACCACGTCGTATAAGGAGTTCTAAGGCAATACTTTACTATGTATGCTGTTATGTATATATATTTATCTATTTATTTGTATTTATAATGCTTAAAATATCTGATCATGATATGATGTAAATTAGTTCTCAAACTGAAATCGGCACACAGGTAAACCATTGTCTGTACAGAGGAATACGTAACAGAGTTACCGTTTCTTATCCGCTAGGGACCCCGTGAGAAACACTCTTCCGGCCAGGACAGTAGCAATAGGTACTGATCGAATGATTTCATCCCCAAAAGAAATCAAAAACCAATGAATGGAAAAATGATATTCGCGAGTGGCCACAAGTAGAATATGGCGATATCTACAATTATTATACTCCCGCAAACAACGATCAGGTTGTATTTGTGTCTGTAGACAAAAATGTGTCACCCCTTAAGAATGTTTTACTACTGCATGGAATAGTCAATAAATTTGTACAAGTGTTAAACACCATCTGAAGATGTGCACCTGCAATTTTTCTTAAGATCAGACTAGATTTAATGATTTTATGACAGTTTTCATTTTCCTTATTCCATATATTGAGTCACTCAGGTGACCTATTGCCAATTGTCTTCGTCCGTCGTCGTGCGGTGTGCGTCGTGCGTTAACAATTTTACATTTTCAACGTCTTCTTGAAAAGAACAAGGCCAATTGTTTCCATTTTTGTTGTGAAGCATTTCTATGATAAGAGAAATTAAAATTGCTACATTCATGGCTCTACCACCCCCGGGTCGTCAAAGGCGGGGTCAAATATGCCCAAAAAAGCCAAATTTTCAAAAATCTTCTTCTTTTCTCCCACACATGTGAGGAAAAATCTGAATGCATGGTTATGATGTCAATGAAGCTCTTTACCAAAATTATGAAATTCATGGTTCAGACCCTAGAGTGGGGCCAATATGGCAATAGTAAGAGTAAAATGTACTCCCATATATATTTGTTAAAAACTAAATACATGGTTTTAATGTCCATGAAGTCTTCTACTTAAATTTGTATAATTCATGACTCCTGGGGGACAGGGGTTCAGGCCCTAGGGCGGGGCCAATATAGCCATATAGTGAAAATTTACTAAGTCTTAGAAAGTCTTCTTCTTTACTACCCCTATTGTTTCATTTTCTGATATTTATACAAATTAAGTTTTGACAAATTATGATCCCTGGGGGTTGGATGTAACCATAATAGGATATCATATAAAATATAAGTAGTACTGTGGAATCATTAAATTCGTTGAGGCCAGTTTTCGTGGATTGCTGAAATTTTATAGGGTCTTGGGGACGTAATTTCGTGTATTTTTATACCTTCAAAAGGTAATATAATTTTAAAACCCCAATTTATTGATTCGTTGAGGATGTTAATTGGTGGTTAAGAGCTACCCAAGAATTCCTTGAAAATTGAGCCAATACGAAATGTAATGATACAGTATATGCAGCATTGTAATGAAACAACAATCAATGAAATAAGAAAAGAGGTTCAATGTTTAACATAGAAAGAATTTTTGAAAATCTTTATAAACAAGATATTCTTTACTAAATTGTTAAATGGCAGGTATTTAACTCCATAAAGCTGATTTCAATTTGTGAGAGTTATATGGCCAATGTTGCTTATTTTGTTACTATTTTTAGGTTTGCTTTGACGACCTTCATCATTGATAAGGGTAACAAACTTATACATACGTTTGAAATCTAAATCGTCAGTGAGGTGGCCAAGCAGTTTTGGAACTTTGACTATGACCATCAGTGAAATCTCCTAAAATGATAAGGAAAGAGATTGCACAAGTGGAAAACTCAAAATTCCATAGATAAAGCACAAACTAACACTGTGTTTAGAGCTGTTTCGTCTTGAAAAAGAGTCTTTCATAAAGAAGAGAATGAAGATGTTTTATTTGCTGTTACATTTTGCTTCACTAGTTCAAAATAAATTTTCCAAAACCCAACCTGTTGTCAATTGAGTTTTGAATTTGAAGCTTAAACCATCTTGTGAATATTTTGGAGACAAAAAAAATTCTGCATAACGTTTATGTTACGAAATGGCTAATGAAATGATGTACCTTGTTAGAAACACTTTGTTTGAAGTATTATAAATATATAAGGTAATATATTTCTGATTTTTAGGATATATTTTATATTTTTAGGATGTATATATATATATATATATATATATATATATATATATATATATATAT
>WFKH01011925.1:33330215-33340705 GCA_016163765.1 Magallana hongkongensis | reverse complement strand
ATATATATATATATATATATATATATATATATATATATATATATATAAAGGCTGTTTGGTGGTCAGCAAATTTTAAGCCAATTGATCTGCCTTAAATTATCAATTATTATTAAAGGGATATCTTTGTCAATTACATGTAGGTAACATTAACATTACGAGGGTCAATCAAAAAAATACAAAGCCTTTTGCCACAGCTATTTCACTTAGCGTCATATTATTACTAAATTTGGTAGAAATAATTAAGCAGTACTTTCAAATAATTTAAAATGCTACTTTCATTTGTAGGAATGGTCATTTATTAAGCTAATAAATGGAATGTGTATGTAAAACAGTATAGACTATAACAAACAAAAGAACACACAACCATGATTCATAAGAAGGGATTGTGACTTTTTAACATTAAGAAGTTGCCACAATCTTAAAAATACAATATAACAAAACATTATCACAGTATTATGAGTAAATTAAACCTGAACTTATAAGACCTGATAATTTGGCATATTGTTTATAGCCAAAACGTGTCACAGATAGGAAATATTTGGCCACTTATCAAAACTGGCTTGACTTGAAAAATAAAAGTAATGAATTTATATATATATTCTAACATTTTCGTTTTTAGCTCTGTGAGACAATGTCTGGGGGAGATTATGCTATACCCCTGACGAGCGTCGGCGTCCGGGCCTGATTAATGTTTTTGGAGCAGGTCCTGTATCTAAGTTATTAATGGTTTTATCTTCACCAAACTACATGGATTGTGCAACTGGACCTACTTATGGACTTGAAAGACTTGGATGCTGAATCTGGGCCATGGATTTCAGATGCTGGGGGAGGTTGAGGTTTTTTGAGCAGGTTAACGTTTTTGGAGCAGGTGCCATTTGATGACTGTATCTTAGTTGTTAATGGTCGTATTTTCACTAAACTTGAATGGATGGTGGATCTTATGATACTTATGCACTTGGCAGGCTGAATTTGAGCCATATGTTTCGGATACTAAATGTGGTTAAGGTTTTTGGAGCTGGTTAAAGTTTTTGGTACATGTGCCCTTTGATGACTATATCTTACTTATTACTATTCTTAACCTCACCAAATCTGCATGGATGGTGCGTCTTATGATACTTCTGCACTGGACAGGCTTGAATGCTGAATCTGAGCCATAGGTTTCGGATGCTGAATGAGGTTAAGGTTTTAGAGCTGGTTAAATTTTTTGGAGCAGGTGCCCTTTGATAGACAAATCTTAGCTATTATTGATTCTATCTTTCCCAAATTTGGATAGATGATGCATCTAGTGATATTGATGCACTCCACAGGCCTGGATGCGTAATCTGAGCAATAGGTTTCAGATGCTAGACAATATCAAATTCTTTTTATCCTTATTTCTTTAATTACGCAGTGTCATTTGCGATTTGATCAATGTTCTTCGGAAATGATTACCCCATAAAAGTCAAATCATGATATGTTGGTCATGAAATATTTATGTAAACATGCACAATGAATTTTCCCTCTTTTTCTCTCTAGAAACTCGATTGAAATTTATATAACTTTATACTGAAATTTAAAGACAGAAATCTAGAGATCGATCCAGCTAAACGATGTCGGCATATGAAACATTTTCTTTTAAAAAGTTGCTTTAAAATGCATCGTGTTGGTAATACTACGTCAACTTTAATTGAAAAAAATCTAATACATTTATTAAACATAGATCATTGATGTGTTCTGTTAACTATTGGTGTTGACTTTACGTGGATTATTTCTTGATCGATCGAAACTAAAGTTACATTTAGAGCACGGACTTATACTGGCTGAACTCAGTATTCAAAGCATAGTTGAATTTACCATGGTAACCTTCTGCACCCGATATTTTGTGTATTAGATCGTAAAATACATCATAAGCAAATGTTTTCAAAATAATAAAGGCTTTGCAAAACATGTTGAACTGTAATGTTAGACCCACTTAAAAAATCTGTTTTTACAAGTACAACTTAATCACTAAAATCAAGAAAATAATTTCTGTCGGAAAGATCGAAACTGTGGTGTTCCTTAGGGCATTCAAAATCACCCGTGTGTTTGGGCAGAATTTACAAACTCTACCAAAAGAAGCTAAGAATATTTGGAAGAATCAATCAATGAAAA
Organism: Magallana hongkongensis; assembly: GCA_016163765.1. Lineage (NCBI taxonomy): Eukaryota > Metazoa > Mollusca > Bivalvia > Ostreida > Ostreidae > Magallana > Magallana hongkongensis. The sequence continues at coordinate 33,338,575 of WFKH01011925.1, read as the reverse complement.
ACTGAGGGACAGACCAGGTGGGAGTTCAGGAAACATTTGGCATTAAAATTTAAAAAACAACAACAACAACAACAAAAATTAACGAAAAATAAATAAATCTGATGACTTGCACCTACAGCGACTCTCCGGGCAGAACCTGTAGAGCAAAACACACAAGGTTCATCGCACGTTTCGACAACAATCGACGTGAAAGAATAAACCTTTTAGAACATGATAAGGTGGAAAAGAGAGATAATCATAAAAAAAAACTTAGAAGACACGAAGAAATAATTTAATGAGAGTTAATCAACTTAAAGAGGCTGGGTGGTCAACAAAATTAACCACCAGGCTCGGCCGTCACTAACTTTTTAAATCACTCAACTTAGTCCTCAACGCAATTCTTTAAAAGGAAAGTACATAAATTTGAGGTCAAAACTCTGACTTAAGGCGGAGTATTGACGAGAAAAGTTAGTGACCGCGGATCCAGATATACTTTTTTTTTTGGTTTTTTGTTTTAAATAATTGTTAAGCTATCATGATTAATTATAAGGTAAAAAAAATTTCCATAAATTTAACGTTCAAGTTTAAATGTTTACTATATCTTTATACAGAGGTCTTCTTCAGGAGATTTATATACATGTAGTCAAAAAATAGGCATGACCACCCACACCTTATACAAATACAAAATGTATAAAGAAAAAAAAAGTCATTTATCCTTGGACAGTTAAGAGTAGATTCGGATTCAATATAAGTGAATAGAAAAAATGTCTAATTTCAGATTGCTTTTATATATGCCGTTATATGAACATATGTTGTACAGATATTGTTAATGCAAAAAATTAAGGAAAATAAAACCCTTTAACAAAATATCATTAGCTATTAATCAACTAAAACAAAAAAACTGAGAATTTTATATTCTGAACCAAATATCTAAATGTTCAATCAATATAATGTTTTGACAACATGGAATAAATTATTTTGTTTGTCTTGCAGTTGGAGTCACTGATTTCCACCTAACTCTTAAGTGGTTAAGAACAATGAAGCGAGCATGACCTCTGGTTGCGACTCAAGACCTTGCCTGGATATCACGAACACTTCCAGTTGGTTGTATTTCGTCCATTATTTTCGTTTTGCTATATATTGTCGACGGAAATGACGATACACTCATAAAAGAAACAATTATGTTAAAAGAACGTTCTATTCCTATTGTTTAACACATAAAACAATGTCGAGGACGAAGTGAACAGCCGATTGAAAAGAAGTACAACCTGTCGTTGGAACAATCCAGAAACCAACATTCCAACGCCTCTGGCTCTTCTTCAGTGGCCATTCTGTCCATTTTAAGTGTTTGTTTTGAGACTGTTACTATAGACTAAAATAAAACCCCCAAAAATTGCCATTTATATTAAGCAAGCGCAGAAAAATACCAACTTCTTGTTTTTATATTGAACATTTTACTTTATTTCGGAATTTTAAAATTATTGTAAAGTGTATTGCAAACTTGTAAATTTAAATCTGATCAGAAATCGTATACTTTTTATTTTATGGCGTTTGTTAACATATTATGGTAAAAAAAAACTTTTTTTTTTTTTTTCATTTTAAGATTTTTCTGATAGTAATATAATTTTGAAATAAGCTCTCCAGATTCTCTCAAGATCACACACATAAATAGTATAACTTACATGTATGTATAGTGCAGCCCGGTCTTCTGGGCTGCAATAACGGTTTGCACCCTCATTCTCGTGTATGCTGGTCAGAAAACGGGTACATACTTTATGCCTAGATGTATTCACATCAAAGGGGCATGGTCACGATTTTGGTCTAATTCTATTTTTTCTGTTTTTATAATTTAGAATGCTTTAGGAATGCATTTCCAATGACCAAATGAAATTTGAGAGTCAGTAGTAACGTTATAAGCAAGATGCAGGGCTCACAATTCTTTGTCATGTAAACAAGGTTCGTGCCTTATTTTTTTTTTTTACATAACTTCAATTTACCGGTTAAAGTTCTTTTTCAAGCAGATTTTTCCATATTCTTATTCATTGTAAGCATCAATAAACAGATCCTAAAATTCACCACATTCATTTTAGGTTTAAAACTGAAGTTTTCACTTCAACGTTCAAAATGTAAACAAAGACTTTGTTTACATTGCAAAGAATTGTAAGCTATGTAACTCGCTGATAACTCAACAAATGACACTCAAATTTTGATTGCCTATTAAAAATGCCTTACTGAAGCATTGTAAACATTAAAATCAGAAAAATAATTTTTGACCAAAATCGTGACCATGCCCCTTAAAAGGACAAGTATGCATTCGTGTCAGTAACTCGGATGGGTGGGTTACTCTCGGCGCCTTGTGCCCAGACACTAAAAAGAAGCAACACTGCTGATTCGCACCGTTTGATCTGTTTCATAATCTGTATGAAATTCCTAGATTTCAAGTCCGAACACGCGCTTTGCAAGTTTCATTTTATGAAACTTCGTAATTACCGATTTGTATGCTATTGTAGTGTTACGTTTAACTTGTACATGTACATAAGCTTAAACTTGGCCTTAATTAATTTGTTCATTCTATATACACGTGCGTATGCATTCTTCCATTGTTTTTATGCTTAAAAAATGTTATATCCGCATTGGCTAAATATAGTAACTTAACAGCCTGCAATCCCATGTAGTGAAACTTAATTGTAACTTCCAAATTCAAAAGTAAAAAAAAATATTCATGTGGAAAGACATTATTGAATTCTAACAAATGAACTGTAGACATTTGATCAATTAAACTGTAAACAACATTACAAAAAATAAATGTAAAGTTATGAATTTATTTGCATATACATACATATGTCTAAAATGAACATGAAAATTTTTTTTAGAGAATTCATACATGTTAGGATACGTTGTTCCCTGTTGGCTGGAGGAAAAATATTTCAACATTTTCATACAGAGTATTGTTTCCGGTGTGTGCATTATTCATTTCAATCGTTTGAAGCGTTCGATGTCGACGATCATAAATGCAAACAGCAAAATAAAGACAAAGTAAAATTATATCAACACACCCAATCAAATTTATGAACACAGGCAATGTATCGTTTGTTGTACTTGACTGCACCTTTACTCTAACTGTAGAGGCCTCTGTTGATAATGTGTTGATGTCCTTACTGAGTGTAGAGTTAAAGTTAACTGTACTTGACTGTAGCTTTTCACTAACTAAAACGTCATTCTCTGTGTTTGCAGTGCTGTTTTCATGGGTAGGAGTTCTCTTTGCTGTTGTCGCGTTCGTCTCTAAAAAATAGAGATATATGAATCATATTATTAAATATTAAAAAAAAACACACATAGCATGTCAAAATGTATTTTTTTCTCACTAAAGTGCATGTAACGTTTCCACGGTATGCTTTATCATATGTATGTTCATGAGTTCTTTGGGTATAGAAAATAAACTGATAAAAGTGATCTGACTTCAACATAGCCCCTTAATACCTGAAATGTGGCATGTAAATTTCAATATCCTTGAAAGTCATGTAACTTAAATAAGTAGGGTACTTGTGCATGTACTACTTATAACAAAGTTGATACTCTATCATACCAAAATGTTATGGCTACGATATGAACAAAACATGAGGCCCAGGAGCCACAACCTTCACCTCAGCAACATTAGCCATTATTCTCATTAAATCAGCTTCATGATATAAAATACAAAATAACTGGACAATTTAGTAGTGCTGATCTTGTTTAAAGAAATAACATCGAGTTCGTTTTGCTGATACAGATTTTAAGGAGAAAATTTTAAAAGATTTTTTCTATCTATATCTACATTTAAAAAAATCCCCCATTGGGTTCCAACCTACCCCTGGGAATCATGATTTGAACTTGAATCTACACGACCTGAGGTTGCTTCGACACAATTTTTTTTTTGGCCAAGATGTTCTAGAATATCTCCCCTGAAAAGAGGGCATGTTTTTTAATTTTTTTTCACATACGGATGCTTTGTGTTAAGTTTGGTTGAAAGTGGCCCAGTGGTTCTGGAGAAGGAAAGACTAATGTTAATAATTTTCAAGGGAACGGACAGACAGACAGACGGACGCCGAACAAAAAGTGAACAGAATAACGAACTTTTATTGTTTTAATGTGCATTCTTCATTCCTTTCTATGGTTGGTAAAATGTTAAAAATACTGCAGAATTTGATCGCAGCATTTTATTTTATTTATTTATTTTAATCGTTTTCTGTTAACTTGTGAACAAAATATCTGTGTATCGACATTTTTAAATGAACTCTGAATCACAATTGATAAAACAATTGCCTGTACTTGCTTGAAAAATCCGCATATGTAAGACAGACATATATTATTTTATACAGATGAATACCATATGTAAAAGTATCGCTTAATATTTTGTTAAGGTTAATTTAAATCCATTACCAAAAGAAAAAAAGACATTATGTGCGTAAAACGTTTCCCATTATTGATCACTCCCGATAAAACGCAATATTCATTGATTACTTTGACCTTTAATACAATTAAAAACAAAAAAAACCGTTGTATATATTACTTTGAATTTTCTTATGAAATACAGAAATGTTTGGGTGGTAAAAATTGGACCAAACAATACAACTAATTCCCCCATTTCTTGACGCTGCATATATGATCGATTCCAAAGTATATCTTAAATCTACAAAAAAAAAAAAAAAAAAAAAAAAAAAAGAAATAACAAGGTATTTCAAAGGGTACACGAAAAAATTTCAAATAAAGGTGAATTTATGTACAAAAATGTTTATTATGTTTATAAAGTGTTTACCTGTGTCAAAACCTGTACATCCTATAGATACATCACACATATCTTTTGAACAATTACATCGGTTTTGACATTCTACTCCATAAAATGGATATGGACATGAGACGGAACAATTCCTTCCAATAAATCCTTCCATGCATGCTAGAAAAGACAGAAAACAAAATATTGTAAGTTGTAAGTAAAACATTCTATTGAGTAACATTTCTTCTTTTTATGCCTCAAAATTTATGTTTCATTATTCCATTGAATTGACCTTGTGATTGTAACATAAGAAATGTAGCTGTTTGAATTAATTTTACTCAATTAAATAATGTTTAATTGATAGAAAGTGACAGTACGTTCACATTGTTGAGTCTTTAGATTCCATGATGAACCTGGGCAACATCCTTTAAAAAAACTGGAAGCCAAATAATTAGTGCAAATGATCTAAAAAGTTACCTAGAAATAATGTACAAAGTGAAAGATATAGTGAAGGGGAAAAAAACCCATTATATAGTCATATAACATGAATAACTTTTAATGTTCTTAACATATATTACAACAGAAAAATCAACTGACAATGTTATTAAAACTAGAGTTTTCTCGTAAAAAAAAATATCCATACCCTTCGCATCGGGAACCGTCACAACCAATAAAGATAGAAAAAACTGACATCAAAATTCCAAGGTTCTCATACAAATAGTTTCCTAGGTGCATAAAATCTACAACCATTCTCAGTGAAGTTTGAAAAGAAAAACAGGAAGTAATAACATAAAATCGTTTAAATAGCCAGGTTTAGCTCATGATTTCCGCCTCTTTTCCGTCCTTATTTAAATAAACATTAACTTTATAATAATGATTGTGGGGTTTTTTTAAATTCATAACCATAAAGAAATCTTCCTGTGATCTATGTCTCAGTATTTATGTGATTCACATATGATTTGCCAAACATCATATTCGTAAATTGGATGGATGTAAATGTGGTACGTGAATATCATAGAATCCTCACATCATTAAAATATTAAGTGTGACGGAAATGCCTATTTCGAAATATGGTGAAAAGTTTCAATATAATAACAATCTAGGCTTTTCCTTTGGCTGAGTAAAAATCAATAGTTTTCTTTAATTACGGTCCCATGAATTCGAGTTATTCATAAACCTAATAGAATATCATAAATAAACTCTGTCATAATCTACCCCCCTCCCCTACAAAAAATGATATCTAGTGTCTAAAAAGCGCTGCAGCTATGCTTAGCGCTTTAGAAATATTAATATCTTGATAAAATGTAAATTTTCATTATTATTATTATTATAGTAATTATCATCGCATATTTATTTTGATATACAAATTGCTTACATCTCAACAGCATTAAAGCTATATAATTATGCCGTTTTTAACGCTGTTTGTGTTATGTTCGAAACCCGACTCAAACTTTGTCAGTGCGATGATTTACATATTAAATTAGAACCTTTCTGTAATTTATAAAATTTAATTCAAACCCAATAAAAACTGGAATATAATTTACAATTAATTTTTTTTACTGACCGATTCAGTCAGTAAATGACCCCCGTTTTAAATATTCATTATCATTTGATGACGCAGGCCTGATTAGTATGTAACAAGAAGTCGACGTGAAAGCGTGGTCGGCAAGCTGGTAGCAGGCTAACGCATTCGTAGAAAAAAGACAGAGACACTAGTGGTTTAAACCTAAAGTGGTAATACTAACGCATATTAAAAAGTATCCGTTCGAAAAAGATCGTTATGCGATGCAAACGGTTTAAATATTGCGATGTATATTGCGTCTATATGCGACTTTTGTACACTAAAAACAAGTGTTGTGAAATAATGCAATATCTTTATAATGAAAATATATGGAATAAATTCATGTTGGTTAAGCATTATCGACAGGTATTGAAGTAGCTGATTTGAAACAACCTGTTTTTCTAATCGGGTTTGCCCTGCTTATAATCGTTGTTTTTACCAGACATTCTCATTTTAGTGTATATGAATGTTTCAATTATAAATTATCATCACGTAGTAATTATGTTTAGATGTAAGATTAAATCTTTATAATACAGACCCTGAAACGTACTACTACACCACACGCTCGCTGCACGCTCGCTAAACGGTTTACACGAAACGCTGAACGGTTTACACGAAACGCTACACGCTTTCCCCGAAACGCTAAACGGTTTGCACAAAACGCTGAACGGTTTACACGAAACGTTTCTCACACGAAACGGTTTGTTCGCTTTCACACGCTTTGAACACGCTTCGATTTTCGTTTCAATCGGGTTCTTTACTTTTATGGTAAGAGTTGTTTTAAAATGGTACGATATAATAGAACTAATGATATTTCACAAAATAATCTTTTTTTTAAATAGGCAATTTTGATATTTAATGAAAAATATTTCAATCACAGATACAAAAAAAAGCTACAGAACATGCACGTACATGTATTCATTGCTCGAAAGAAATATTACTCGTTTTAATGTCGTAGGAAAAATGAAATTGTTCCGTAAAAATAATAATAATAAATACAGAAAATGTAAATGGCTTATTAATTTTAAAACATTAAAATTCCGTATTATTACAAACGTAAATCCGTTGTTCGTTTTTCGGCGGCTTTATTTTTTAACATTAGGAATTGTTTTGAAATGGTTTGTGGGAATAAAAACGTAATACATGTATTTAAATAAATAATTATTCAACTACATTAATAATTGGCAATTATTTAGAAGTAAATTAATCACCGAATTTAAAAGAAGGCTATGCAATCAAACATTTTTTTTCTTTCTTATATCGTATCAACCACATATTAAAATATGCTCCGCACATAAAACCTGACAGAAAACGATACGATTGACATAAACAAAAAAAAGTTTGTATCACTATTTTTACTGCTTTAAAGTCATTATTTTTTTATTGGCTGTTGACAAAAAAAGAGACGCGTGACCATCCAATGAAAAAAATACACAGTTTGATTGACAGGTTTAGTCAGCTGCAGGTATGTGTTACCCGGTGTCCGGGTGCTAATTGTACACTGTCGAAAGGTTTCAGTTATCGATGTAAAAGAAACATCAAATACTACATGTTTATTACGATTGACAGTATCACAAAGAGTTTATTTAATTTTTACAAACAAAATGTCAATAGTATACATACATAAGTGCTTTGTAACCACCGTTAATGATACAAGGCCGCTTAATGATATAAATAGCATTAAGTGTTGCAATTGCAACGCTTAATGCTATAAATTCTTGCATTAACAGTTGTCATCTTTAACCGTTAATGATAAATCGCCGCTTATTGATAGAATTGTATCATTAAGCGTTACAAATGCACAGCAGCCTTAACGCTTAATGAAACAAGCAAATATCGACGCCCTCAACCGCTAATGATACAAACTGTATATCATTAAGCGTTGCAGTTGCACCCTCTAATGATACAAAATTGTATGAATGATTGAAAATAAATCTTTTCATTTTTTTTCAATTTGCTCAACATTTATAATTTTAGTTTTTAAGATCAATTCTATGAAAAAAAATTCGTATATAGGAGTTCCGGTGTAACGACGAAAAGTGCCCCCCCCCCCCCCCCCCCCCCCCC
>WFKH01011925.1:33279903-33298885 GCA_016163765.1 Magallana hongkongensis | reverse complement strand
TTATTTTGGCAAATATCAAAATACCATTTTAATGAATCCAATTCCCTTCGTTAAGAACCGTTTCAGTACACTTTTATTAGATTGGAAGGAAACACACATCACTACTTTTTATGGCGAGGCGGTAAAATTTGATATTCAATCCGGACTACACACAACCCTTAATTTTCTTGTTAACAGAAATAAATGAATCGTACACATAAGCTTGAAAACTGTTTAAACTATCAACAATCACTTTTGATTTAAATTTATTATTAGCAAAGACAATATTAATCAGGCATTTATCTGCAACTGAGTCGATATTTGTTCACATTTCTTATAAAACAACACAAGCTAGTTATGGTAGCTGGTGTTATTAACACATCTAGAGTGAGAAAAGTGAAATGTTATCTCAATATTCAAATTCTGATAAATTGTAAAGTTTAGTTTGGACTTATATTAGAATTTTTTTAGGCAGGGTATTATTATAAATGTATCCGTAAAACTGTATACCATCGTTTTAAACATGCTGGCAATCTTTGAAAAATATATAAATTGATCCCTAAAATTACATCCTCGTTTATGTCCTTAAAGAGCATTTTGATTTTTTCTTTTAGATCTTTTTGTTTTGGCTGGGAAGGAAATGAGAAAGTGTTGCTAAAAATGTATCTTTTTTTGTCATTATCAAGCAATCTAAGCAGGAATAGTGATAACTATCATAATTTCCTCCCCCCCCCCCCCCCCCACACACACCAAAACGCTAAGAGAATGAGAGGAAGTTGACCCCCCCCCACCCTTGATTGGGACATCAGTCAATCGCAGGTTAACTCCCAGCGAAAGATGGTACCCAAATTAAGTTGGGTGGCCTGAGACAATGTAAATAGAGTACCTTGAATGTTCGATTCTCTACCTTAACTTTTTAATATTTGCAATTAATGTCAAATTGCTTCTAAAGTATTTTGAACACATTGTTTACATGCATAACTTAAAATAAATCATGAAAGTAAATAGTTCCTTACTGTAATGAGCTCTGTTCGGCACGACGGGGAAGTGAATCCATGATTGATTAGCGAGAGAAACAAAATGAGAAATATTTAAAAGGAATGATTATATATGAAAAGAAATAACAATACATGGTTTTTGTAATGCAAAAAAGTCTTTTACGAAGTAAACCTAGTTGATACACTTAAATTCATGTAGGTAAGAATCGGCCATCTCAAAGGCAAGATCAACGAGTGCTAACAATTGCTGCGTAAAATCGAATCAAACAGTCCGAAACCGTATAACAGGAGTACATTTACGTCCAATAAGAGGTTAAATGACGCTAGCGTAATGATGGTCGTAAACCATTTATTTTTCTGATCAAAGTTTTGCACATCAGACTATATTTATAAAGATATGATTAAAATACAAAGTTTACAATACCAAAAAATTTTGTCATTTTTTGAATAATTTTCACAGCTGTTGATTTGTACAACCACACGCTCTATTTGAGCAAGGTTGCGTTCCGTAGACGGGTTCTTCTGTTATACTCAATGTTGATAAAATGCTCTTTATAAACGCAAAGTTACTTTCATATCACATAATCGAGCCTCTAGCGGCCGGTAATAAATAACAGTTCTACACATCGGATTTGTTTATTTTACATTAAAATAATAAGGGTAAATACTTTGGTCAGTGTACATATTTAAATCTACACTTGGTTTTATAATAAAATCGTTAAAAGCACTTAGTGCATTATTTGTACTGATACATGCTAAACATAAGTCTATTTATTTGATGAATTTGATTTGAAATAAAAAAATATTATTAAACAATTTCCAATGTATTTCCCGTCCCAATGGTGTAATTACATGTAGCTATACAGTTCACAACAAATGTTTTCACTAAAAAATAAAAAAAAAATATAGGTAAACATTCTGATTTTTTTTATTTGCTGTGAGAAGAATATTAATCATATTTTAACCAATGTGTTATTACAGTTCCAAATCCATTTTTAGTGATGTACATAAGATATAATATTTCATTGAATTTATTACAAAAATCGTATCTATTAAACATGTTGATATCTAATTAGATAAATTTACTACTCAAAACCCCCATTCACTTCAAGAATGCTGCTTCCATTCAATTCAGTTGAAGAGATGGACATTCAAATGAAGTTGTAAAACGAAAACGCTAATTGGACGATGTAGGTACTTTTGACTTGTGAGCATTGCTGTGTGAACCTGCATTATTGAAAATATACGATTTTTGAGTGGATCAATTGCTTCCTGTTAATCAACTTTCATAAGGCACTAAGCAAACACGTAGCAATTAATTACATATATAAGATATTTTTGACATGAAAATTAATGTTTTTTTAAACAACATACAAAAACATATGTATTTACGAATATTAACCTCCTTAATCTGTTTTCCCCCTTTCGTGAATTGAAAGCCAAAGTGAAAAATGGCTATGTTTTAAAAATCATCCCGACAGAGATGTCCGTTGTTGCAATCCCTTTACTTGCAATACTTGACATGAAACTTAATCTCGCCGACCTAGGAAGTCGTTAAGACATATAGTAATCCAAAATGTTTCATGTCATTAATTTTGAATAAGCACGGGTTGAAATCAATATTGGTTCACATGTCTTCTTAAGCTACACACGCTACGCTTCCTGATGTTGATGACACCTTGAAGTTTTAGATAAGAATTTGATTTCCTGTTGCTTAGAAGAAAAAAAATATTGCTCAAAAGGTATCACTTTTGTCATGTTCAAGCCAACTAAGCAATTATAATGTTTCCCCTAAAATAGACACAGCAGTTCAAAAGTGATCTATACAATTACAAAGGGAAAATGAACTATAAAGTTATTCTAACACAATTACTAATATTTGACATTGTTCGTATTTTTGCGTTTCCTTTTTGGAAACATGCACGAATCCTACTTTTAAAATTTCCAGCTTCTTTCTTATACAATATCTAAGTTCAATATCAGATAAAATAGTGATACCTTTTTCTCTCTTTGCATCATTTGCCTATACGGTTTCTTAATTCTTTTTATTCTGCATTACTGTGTCTATTTATCCCCCGCCAATCTCTTTACACATTCCCTCTATCTATATCTCTCCTCAATGTCGTTTATTTTAAATTAAACATGTAAGATTGATTTAGTTTATCAAAGAACATTTGACACATTAATATGGAACTCAATAAGCTATATATTTATTAATGCCTTTAGATTTATTTATGATGTAAATATTGCCTTTTATGTTAACATGAACAAATGTTGCTCTTTTACACGTATATACATTTCACTTAAAATGAGATAAGGTGGTTATAATAAACATCAAAATTAGGAATTTATGTTTCAAGATTATATGGCTTAACAGAAGTTCGATAATGTACACGACCTATATCTATATCTACGTACATTTATGTGATGAACGTGCTGATGATAAGATACATGTATAACTACATCAATATTTTCAAGATAAGTGAACGGCTTGAAAGTGCAAGGAAATTTTAGACAAGTATTATAGTGATTATTTGTGCAGTTATTTTAAATGAGAAAAATGGCATGTAAGTATCATATAAGGACCATTCTGAGCCTATATTACATGTTGAATCGAATATACACCATGCCTTCCTTTATCCATTGTATAAAATTCGGGAAATTAACACTTCTAATTAGCAGACCTTAGTTATATCACTGACCTCAATTTCTAAACCACTTGTTTAAATAGTGCTTAAATTATAAAGTTTACATACATGCAGTCTCGTATCCGCCAGTCTTGATGACTTACTTAAGTAAAATAAACTTCGAAGACGTGGATTCGAATGAACACTACAAATGAGCAGGTATTTGTTACGAAAATGTAATGTAAATGATATAACATGTGAAATGCAAAGATCATATCGGGAGTGTGTCTTTTGTTTGATAGATATAATTCTACCATATAAATTTCTTCCTAATAATTGACCGATTTGTGATACGTAAATGTATACTAAGTAGATGCCCTATGAAGTATAGAATTAACACATGTAAAAGTTCCTCACGTTTTGGCGATTTTTGCCTTCTGGCTCTGTGACGACTGTTTTGAAGGACAGTCTTACATTAAATACCACATACATGAACTTTTAGGTTCTCATACTATTTCACGGTATAAGTTTTCTAGGTAAGATAGTAGATTTTTTATTCTTTAGTTTATATATAAATATGTTACAAATAACAGACACAGAAGTATACATTGTTTCTAAAGTACTTATATATTTTACACTCTATGAATACATTCTCTTGCAATCAATTTGATAAGATTAGCATGCATTTCTGAAAATTACATACATTATTAATAAAAATGGTTGTTGAACATTCTATAATAAACTTTGTACCCTAACAATCAAAACCAATTGTTGATGTTCAGCTGATTCATTGTTTTTAAAATTTTCCGTAAAATAAAAATACTTTTACAGAATTAACGAACTTTACATATTGAATACAAAATCTATGTAAACATTTAAAAATTATCAATGTTTAAAACATGTTAATAAAGACTTCAGTTGTTTAATTTAAAAAAAAGTGTTATATGTTTATCAAATACTGGCGATAAAGTTAAAAAGTTATATTGTTGTCCGTCCCGGTTTCCGTGGTGCAAAGAGGGGGATAGGAAATCGACTCCCACTGGATGGGAAACTAGTCCATCAAAGGTTAACTCCCAGCGTAAGATAGTACCTAATTTCAGCTGGGTGGCATGAGACAAAGTAAATTAGGAGCATTTAATGTTCGATTCTCTACATATACTTTTTAATATGTGCAATTAATTTCAAAATGATTCTAAAGTATTTTAAACACATTGTTTGCATGCATTAGTAAAAATAAATAACTAGTTAAAATCATGGAAATAAATGGTTCCTTAATGTAATGGGCTCTTTTTGGCACGACAGGGAAGAGAAACCACAATTGAATAGGGAGAGAAAGAAAATGAGAAATACATAAAAGGAATGATAATATATAAAAAGAAATAACAATGCATGGTTTTTGTAGCGCAATACCTTGTTCATACACTTAAATTTATGTAGGTAGGAATTGGCCATCTCAAAAGCAATATAAGCGAATTCTAACAAAAGCTGCGTAAAAAAAACTCAAACACTCTGAAACCGTCTTACAGGAGTACATTTACGTCCAATAAGAGGTTAAATACTGACTCAGAGATATCAAACCTTTCTTCTGGCATGGACACAAAAACGTCTAAGACGAAACAGATCTGACTTGACAAACGTCCTTTTTGGTTGATAAAACCAAAATAAAGCTATAGTGCTGCCATTGGAAGATGGGTTTTGTGATTTAGAAAAACCGGTTTAAAAGGTGTTGCAGCAGGTAGGGCAAAGAACATTGTATCCACAAGGCAACGTTGGCTTGCAGAGACTGGTCATTTGTCTTACTAATATTCATTATTATTTTGAGTGTGTGTCATGTCAGGGGTGACTGCATTAAAGTCTTGTGAAGTACTTGGCGGATTTTTACAAACCTTTCAATGGAAATATGCATTATAAACTAGAAAAAAAAACCACGCTAGCGTAAATAGAACGGCCGTAAATCATTTATTTTTTTTTCTGAACAAAGTAGAGCAGATCAGACTATATTTTTTAAATGATTAAAATACAAAGAAACACAATACAAATACGTTTTGTCATTATGTTGATAATTTTCATAGTTGATTTTGTTCAACCACTCGCTCTCTTTGAGCAAAGCTGCGTTGCGTAGATAAGTTGTTCTGTTTTACTAGACGGAATGGTGTCCGAATAGGGCCATTTGCGGTAGCGCGACATCGCGTTCAAATAAACAAGACATCGCGCTAACACACAACACGCCGTCGCGCTAACGCAACTTTGCACAACACGCCGTCGCGTTAACACACAACACGCCGTCGTGCTAACACAACTTTGCACAACATGCCGTCGCGAACGCAACTTTACACAACACGCCATCGCGTTAACAAACAAAACACTATCGCGCTAACGCAACTTTGCACAGCACGCCGTCGCTCTAACGCAACTTTGCACAACACGCTGTCGCGCTAACACAAAACACGCCGTCGCTCTAACACAAATTTGCACAACACGCCGTCGCGCTAACGCAATTTTGCAAGTTGCACAGTCTAGTAGGAATTCGTGTACGGAAATATCAGCCTGCGCATGCTGAAATATGTAGGCCTGCATGCAAGCATAGATGAAAAATAAATTAAATGTACTTTGAAATATATATATTTTTTATCAATTTATTTTTCAATATATATGAATAAAAATATAGTTACTTATATGTCACTGCATAAGGATATGCTAGCATGCGTGTAAAATATTAATAACTCTACCAATTGATAAATTTACCTTAAATATTTAATATAACTCATAAATTCAACAATAATATATTCATGACATGTTATATACCTGTTTTATACCTTATACACATATTATTTGAATTTGTAACATGTAATAATGTTCTGAACAGTGTATATTTTTGTGAATTAAGAATTTGATTAACACGTGAATTACAATCAACATGCGCAGTCTGATAATTCCGAACTCGACTTCCTACTAGACTGTGAAACTTGCAAAATTGCGTTAGCCCGACGGCGTGTTGTGCAAAATTGTGTTATCGCGACGGCGTGTTTTGTGTTAGCGAATGCGTGTTGTGTGTTAGCGGGACGGCGTGATGTGCAAAGTTGCGTTAGCGCGACGGCGTGTTGTGTGTTGTGATCGTGATGTCTCGTTTTTCTCAACGCGATGTCGCGCTAAAGCAAATGGCTCTATCCGGACACCATAAGACGTTGAGTCACTTTTTGCTTTTATATCATATAATTGAGCTTCTAGCGGCCTGTAATAAATAACAGTTTTATATATCGATTGTGTTTATTTTACATATTAATTAAAAAAAAAGATATTGGGTGCACATTTTGGTCATTGTACGTATTTCATTCCTCATTTGGTTTTATAATGAAATAGTTAAATACTAGTAGTCCATAATTTGTACTGATAAATGATAAATCAAATTTTATTTATTTGATGAATTTGATTTGACTTTAGCCAATATCATCAAACAATTTTCAATGTACTTCACGTTCCGATGTTGTAATTAGCTATACAGTTCACAACACCTGTTTTCACGGAAAAATAAAAAAATATAGGAAAACACTCTGATTTATTTATTTGTTGAGAGAAAAATATTAATCGCATTTTAATCAATGTGTTATTACAGTTCCAAATCCATGTTTATATGTAAACATTAGATATGAAATTTCATTGAATTTAATATAAAAATCATCTTTCAAACATTTTGATATCTAATTAGATAAGTGTACTACTCAAAACCTCCATTCACTTCAAGAATGATGGTACCATTCAATTCAGTTGATGAGAGGCACATTCAAATGAAATTGTAAATGCAAAATTAGACGACGTATGTATTTGGAAAACGATTGTGAGTATTGCCAGGTGAACTGCAATGTGGAAAATATACGATTTCGGAGTGGATCAACTTGATTCCTGCCAATCCACTTATATAAGTCACTAAGCAAATGCTTCGCAACTAATTACATATGTATGGTATTTCGGACATAAAAATGAATGTTTATCGAAGAGCATGCATAAACATATATATTTATGATATAATAACCTATTTAAACTACTTATTTTTTCTTATATAAATGGAAAGGTAAAAGTGAAAACTGGCTATGTTTTAACAATCCAAGCATTCATACGGAGATGTCTGGTGATGCAACCTGTTTTCATGCTTAAAGGGGATGTGCGGCCATCTTGTACATTTGAGCATAAAAATGTAGACATGTCTTAAACTGGCTTGTTTCTGTCCCAAACTTACTAAAATGTTGACAAAAGATAAAAAACAATAAATGTGACGTTCTACATGTTGTTTTGTATGCAAATTTCACGAGAGGAAAACAATGCCTTTTTAATCACTTAGAACTGCGCAGCTACAAACTTGAATTCAAGATTTAAAAATATGAAAAAATATGAAAGGAGGTCATTAGTGTCCACTCTACAACCATTTGTTGAGAAAAAGGTCAAACCTTGCTTATCTAAGTTGTAACTCTGTCTCAGAACAGGATAACTTATCCTTAAAATGGGTCTCAAAAACCATCAATTCGCACGAGATATTTTTGTCTGTGTCTATGGGAATACATTGAAGTTATATTTTCATCGAAAAAGATATGTATATTTTTTATTTAAGACAATTAATTTTTGGACCCCTACCCTTAGGACTGGTATAGAGATGTGTGTCACATTCAACACAGATTGTTTTGAATTTACATTAATTTTTTTTCTATGAAAATATAAAGTCAATGTGCTTCCATGGAAAAAGGAGTTCTAAGTATAGACTGGATTTTTCTTGTTCTAAAAATAGATCCCATGCCAACTGATAAAAATAGGGTACCTTATTTTAAGGCAAAGTTACTTCAATAATATGCTAGATTCAACTTTTTATCAACAAATGATTGTAGCGAGGACGCCAATGAACCCCTTTTTCAATTTTTTTTTTTTTTTAGATTTTTAAACATTTAAAATAAGTCTGCAGCTGCACAGTTCTACAGCAATTCTAAGTGAACCTCATATTTATTGCATTTTCATTTTTTGACAACAGTTTTGGCCAGTTTTCGGCAGAAATAAGCAAGTTCAAGAAATGTTTACATTTTTATTCTCAAATGTACAAGATGGCCACACATCCCCCTTAATCTCGTTGATCTAGAAAATCATTAATAAATATTTTTTATCCAAAATGCTTCATGTTAATGATTTTGAATAAGCACGGGTTGAAATCGATATTGGCTCACATGTCTTCTAAAACTACACACGCTACACTCGCTGGTGTTGATGACACTTTGATTTTTTAGATATGAATTTGTGTTCCTGTTACTTGGAAGAAAAACAGAAATAAAATGTTGCTAAAAAATATATCTTTTTTGTTATGTTCAAGCCGACAAAGCAAGGGTAATGTGTTACCAAAAAAAGACACCTGTTCAAAAGTGATGTATACAATTACGAAGGGAAATTGAAGCTTAAAAATAAGTCAAATTTTTCCTTACACTTGATTTTTTTCCTATTTTTTGCGTTTCCTATTTGAAAACATGGACGCACCCTACTTTTAAAATGTCCAGTTTCTTCTGTATACAATATATAAATTCAATATAAGATAAAATAACGATTCTTTTACATTTCTCTGCATCATTCGCCTATATGGTTTATTGCCTCTTTTTGTCTGCCTTTCTCTGTCTATTTTTCTTCGGCTAATATCTTTACACTTTCCCTCTATCTATATCTTTCCTCAATGTCGTTTATTTTAAATTGAACATGTATGATTTAATGAGTTAATTGGAAAACCTTTAACACATCACAGAACTCAAAAAGATGTAAGCTAAGGTATGGCTTAGCATTATTTATGATGTAAATATTGCGTTTTATGTTTAGACGAGCCAATTTGACTTTTTATACACTAATAAAACATTTCACTTAAAACTGAGATAATGTGTTTATAAAAAAAAGCACAATGAACGATTTCTATCTCAAGATTATATTGCTTAACAGAATTTAGGTAATGTACAAGACCTCTATCTATATCTTTGTAACTAAATGTAATAAATGGGCTAATGATAAGATATAACTATATTAAGAGTTGCAAGATAAGTTAAGTGAAGAGCTTGAATGTTCAAGGGAATGTAAGACCATTAGTATCATGATTATTGTACAATTATTTTTAAGGAGAAGGAGGACTTGAAAGTACCATGTACGCACCATTTTCTGAGCCTACATTACATGTTGCATCACGTATACACTTAATCTTCCCTTATACATTGTATGTCATTTGGGGAAACGAACACTTGTAACTAGCAGACTTTGGTTTTATCATTAACCTCAATTTGTTAATCACTTGTTTTAAAAGTGCTTAAATTATCATATTTATATACATGCACTCTCGCATCCGCCTGTCCTAATGACTTCCTTAAGTAAAATTAACTTCGAGGACGTGGTGTCGAATTAGCACTACAAATGAGCAAATATTTGTTTTAAAAAATGTAATATAAATTATATACATAATATATATATAAATGTGAAATCCAAAAATCATTTATGCAGTTTGTCATTTGTTTGATTGATATAGTTATTTCATACATAATTAACAGGTAACAAAAAATAAATATTTACATTGATTTTTTTGTTTTACGTAGAGGAATAGATACACTATGAAGTAAAGGGTTAACATATGTAAAAGTGTTCGTTGCGATTGGAGATCCCCCCCCCCCAGCTCTGATATTACTGTTTTATTGCATTTTCTTATATTTTATACCACATAGATGATATTTTAGGATTTCACACTATTTTATGGCAACAGTTGTCAAGATAAAATATGAAGTTTAATTGTTTTTATTTTACATAGAAAATGAAACACACAAGGGTCTAAACACATTTTCATAGCGATTTTATTTTTTTACTATCTATGTATACGTTCTCCTGCATTTATCTAATTTAGCATGCATTTCTAAAAATTGAACTTTAATACACTAATAAATTTTGTTAAACATTTCTCTATACACTTTGTACTTTAAACAGTGAAAATGAATTGTTTAGGTTCAGCAATTTTTTAAAATCATCATTGAATCACATTAATTTTAGAATTTTCCGTAAATGTCAAACATTTTTACAAAGTCAAACATTACAAAATTTTTATTGTATAAAAATATGTTAATGAAGACTTGTTAAACTCTAAAATAAATGTCACAGTTTTATCATATATTGTTAACAAATTTAGAAATAGCTAAAAAATACAGGTTCATAATAAACTATTTCAGAATATCACTATCAAAATATCTCGAATGTAGTAGTTAAGTAAAGTTTTTGTATAAGAATAACTCTCTTGTGTTTCCTGTTTTTCGAATTATGAGGAGCTACTTTTCTTCGGCTTATTGAGATTTACAGAGTTCAATGCCATGTATTTATAATTATATCTGCAGTAAAACTTGGAACAACATAATGGTTAACTTGATATATACAAATGTATTTGTAGATACATAAATATTTACACCGTTAATGCTAAACACTTAAGATTTCAAAGCAATCGTGCGACCACGACAATCAACAATAAAGGTAGTTTAGATAATTCATCGGATATTTTTGCCCAGAGGGAACGTACTTGTGTAAATACGGGATGGACGAGCACATAATAACAACTAATTAATTAGCCAGTCCAGCTAACGTCATTTTATTGTAAGGAAGATAACTCTTATTTGTGACCGGACGGCCACAAGTGATCGTACCTGTGTAACTACGGTATGAACAAGCACATACTGACAACTAATTAATACCATAAATTTGATATAGAAATGGATAATTTGAGTACGAAAGAAAGCAAACAACAAAGAAACACTTCATATAATTTAACTTGTTCCATTTGGGTTATCTGCATCACTACGTGTGCATTGATACAACATTTGTTTTTGTAAGTAAACAACAACACAATTTAAAGTACTTTTGTCAATGTTGTGATGATATCAGTGCGTTTATCAATAAATGTGGGTAAATAAAAACAAGATAATGATAAATTTAATGCATTCTTATCTGTTCGGAAGGGCTGGTATAATAATAACCTTTGTTTGGAAAATTTCGAGCATGAACGGATATGATTTTGGCCTTGCAATCATAATAAATCCATCACTTATCTGATTTTTATTGCAATTAATTCAGCTGTTCTAGGAAGTCCTTAATAATGGTTCATATCCTTAATTTTATCGTTTCCTTCATATTGAATATATTCGTTAGAGCAAGGTTTAAAAGTAAAATTTAACTTTAACTTATAAAAGCAAACCGCAGTATAATTGTTCGTTACCAATATATCATTTGAAAATTCTTCTTTTCAAAATCATAGTAATCTTCCAACATCTTTATGGAAAATTGGAAATTAAAAAAAAAACAAATTTAAAGTTCTATGACATCATCAATTTTATTTTTATCTTCTGAATATTGATAAATGAGAACAATGTACTTAGATCAAACAGAATTGAATAATATTTGCATTCAAACTGATTTCGATATTTTTTCAAGGAGCAGAAACATAGCTTAGTTGTTTGTACAACGGACGAACAATGGCAATACGACTACTCACCTTTTCTTCCTCTTCATCATTAAAATCAAGTAACGAACGTTTGAAGCGTATACTTGCTTATACGTCACAGCAGTAGTTATTCATTCAGACCAAACAAAGGTTTTGTGCAAATATATAGAGAATGATACATGGAAAAATACGTAACACTTCTCATATCAAACCGAGACTCAAATATCAGCCCGAGTGCTGAAGGCTAAAGCCTAGAGTGCTTATATTGGTCAAGGGTTGATTTGGGTGTGATACAGATTTTGACATGTATTTTTGATTTTATTATATATTTGAATAGATAATTCGCTTTTTCATGTAAAAAAAAAATATTCACCTTTATCCTAATTTTTCCATCTCGAAACTGGCGTATTTTCGACGCGCAATTATATTTTTACGTCATCTATAAAAAAATTCATATCATGACGTCATTGTTTAAACTAAACTGCAGATGATTAAAAAGATAAGATCCGAGGTAATCCGAATCAAAAGTGCAAAGATGTTTCTGAAATGTGTAATAAAGGGTGTGATAAAGGGGTGCAAAAACCTTGTATTTTTTACAAAGTATAAAATAAAGATTTTTATCTTTAAAAAAGCTCAATATATAGACGAAACACATGATATTGAATGTACATGTACATTACAAAGCAATTATTTTAATGTACATTTAATTTATGCAACAAAGGGCAGCCTTTCGCACTGTTCACCTAATTTGTTAAAAGTAAATCTACATCCTCTTTACTGGGATTAGATCATAGTAAGCTTAATTAGAAATATCCAAAAAAATAAATATATTTTTTTTTGAATTCGTGTTACTTTTGATTTGAAGGAAGAAATAAATTTAATAATGATCAGAAACGGTCATTAATATGTACTTCTCTAAGTTAAAAAAAGAAAAGAAAAGAAAGCCTCTATTCAACAATTTTATTTGCTCTGATTAGGTGGTATCAATGTAAGACTCCATATACATGCGCATAAGAAGTTCCAGGTCAAGTGTTTTATAATTTTAAATACATTTTTTGTCTCAATCAATTATACAAGGTATTGCTGAACAGATATTCACGGCACAAAATATGAAACTATACATTACTGATTATTTCATTCTCAAGGACTTAATCATCAAAAATCTTGATTTAAACTCATACCTTATTTAGATCACTTGTGTTTATTTGTGGTTACTGAGTGGCATTTATAAAAACGACTTCCAAAAAAAAGTTTAAGTGCGTTTATAAACAAAACCCTTGAAAAGTAATGCTATAATTGAAATAAATGTATCATAGTTTAAGTCCCAATTAAAAGTATAGAGATCCCATGTATATAATTGCTCAGAACCTTTTTATGCAATTTTTTACTTGAACCTTGGATCAAACTGAGAAATTCTAAAAATTGCAATCCTAGACATACACGTACGAAAACGCTAGACCTGAAACATTTTTCTGTTAACTTTGCACTTTCAACAGATAAAACATCAATTATTGGCGCATAATTAGCAGTCGAAAGTGTAAAATAAAAATGTCCAAATGACTTAGTAACAAATTGACACCGCTCTTCCTCGACATGCAGGTTAATACTTGAAGAGATAAATGAAAAAAAGAATGACAATAACAAAACGTCAACTATCTAAAAAATTCAGAAAACGAAGTACAAATTCAAGGCAGAGCAACACGTTCCTAAAAAAAAAAGATAGAGTCCATAAAGGAGTAAGCATCCTCTGCCGACCGGTCACATCCGCCGTGCACCCTATGTCATATCGGTAATAATGTGATATCGGGTAAAATGTCGTAATTTGAGAGAAATATCGTAATCGGAAAAACATAAACAAATTAATAGTCGAAAGCCGAGCAATCACGGATCTTTGGTAAACCTCAGAGGCAGGATCAGGTCCCATGGAGTAGTGAGCATCCTCTGCTGACCGGTCACACCCGCCGTGTGATCTTTGTCGAAATCGAAAAAAAAACAAACCTAAAAAATCCGTAGACAATTAGGTAATTAATTATGGTCTAACAATTAGTATGAAAAACGTCAGTCAGCATGCGACCCAGTGGAAGATTGTATTTGATGACAAGGTCGTTGTATCGACCATAGAACTTACGAAAAGATGACTTCAAACGAGACTGTTGACAGTCCTGTTTTATCAACTTGTTTGTAAGTACCTTGCCTCGCCTTAGAAACTGTTCATACGAAGAACATGCCCTTGCGTATCGAATTAACTGAGAGACAAAAACACCATAAGCAGGTGATGAAGGTATTTATAACTCGTTTGCATAATTCTGAAGTGCTGTTATGATGATTTTCGGACTTTTCCAGTAAAATAGAGCACAGATCTTAAAAAGAAAGTAAAAATAAATCTGCATTACCGATTTTTAAATTTAATTGTTTAATTATTCCGGTTTGATACATACACATATATGAAATAATGCAAAGAAACTCTTCATCGCTTAGTCTGAAATATAATCGTCACGGTTTTTTTATTTTAAAACAACCTTTCTTCACATCGGAGGTCATTCTGCAACATTCCCGAAAACTCGTATTATTTTTCTCAAATAAAAAGTTACAATGCACATTATATGCCTTTTGAATAAAAGGATTACACTTACTACAATACAGTGCGGCATTTACTTTGACTTTTATATGATATCAGGTATATATTATAATCAATTTGTCAAAAGTCTAGATTTTTTACGAAAAAAACCCTCGATGAAAAGATTCTATATAAAAGCTTTAATTAAACCATTTACGTTTGCTGTTATTCATGGGATACATTATCTTCGCATCATACTTTGCACATATATGTAACAGGCAAATCTAGCCTGATAAAGTTCAAAGGGTACAAAATCAAGTCCCTTATATAAGTAAACCAGGTGTAAACTTTGGGTTTTCAAAAGGCTCAAAGACATTTCAATAGCATTTCCACCAGGTTTTCTCACAGTTGGTATGACTACTCTACGATTCCACATGTGTGGAAACTATACACCGATAGTTGTGTTTTGGTTTAACTTTAGGGAAGACTTTTAAGTTTTAAGACTTTTAGGTATTCACCTCGGAAAACCCCTAGAATTGGAGTACAGTTGTTTCCGTATAAATTAATGGAAAGTAATGGAAACCTCAACGTTTACTCTAGTTTTTACACATTGGAAAACGAATAAAAATCAAAGCACAGCTGTTTCTGCATTGCCTTCTAAAGGTCAACACTTCAAGATTTTATCCAGTTTCCGTATTAGGCCGTCCGATATCCATTTGAGTCGACACAGCTGTTTTTGTAGTGTTCAACATTTGGAAACATTAAGATTGTGTTGAATATCATTCAAAAAGATAATAGATAGTTTGTTTAGAAAATATTCAATCCGTTCTCATTGTGTCAAATGCCGATAATATGTAGATTTTAATCATCATTTAATTTGAAAATAAGAAAGATTATGCCCTATTATGCGATATCTTCAGCTCAGTGTTGTTTTTATGCAGAAGCAAAGCTACTTTTTTATCTAATAAAAAACGCCTATCTATTCGTAGGAATATCATGAATATATCGTTCAATTCTTTAATCATTTGTAAGACAATCGTTTTAAATTGCTTTTTACCTTACATACTCATATGTAGATATCGTTGAGATATCGACTAAATTCGTACATGAATAGCCACAGCTCGTACTTTTTTTCACAAAGCATCGTGCATTGTCGAACATATATAGAAAATGTGTAGTTCCATAAGTAGAATTGGCAAAATTTAAGGACAAGCATTCGTAGGCTTAATTTATTGTTCGTATGAGAAGCCACTGGAACAGGACCACTCAATTAAATGAAACAAAATTGCTAACTAAATTGGTGAAAGTAAATTTAATGAAAATAAACCAAACAGAATTGCTTTGAAAGTTCACACTGCAATGAGAAATATTTTTTTGTTTATATTCTTACGATTAATTCTCGTGTAAACGCATTGACAACAGGTTATGCTTACGTGTTACGTTACTGTATACCTTTTTTACACTATTTTTAAG
Organism: Magallana hongkongensis; assembly: GCA_016163765.1. Taxonomy (NCBI): domain Eukaryota; kingdom Metazoa; phylum Mollusca; class Bivalvia; order Ostreida; family Ostreidae; genus Magallana; species Magallana hongkongensis. Next base: position 33,282,775 of record WFKH01011925.1, on the reverse strand, counting down.
TCAAGGTAGTCACTTATAACTGTGTTATAAATAAAAATGTAATTATAGTTCGAATATTATTCGCTTGATATTATTTGTAGACAAGCAACGAAAATGACTTCGCCATGATTCCACATGCGTGAAAACTATAGAATATTGAAGCTTGCGATGGCTTTTTTTTTTTGCTTATTCTACAGACAAAACTTTTTTTTTTGGTTTTTCAAATTGAAAAAAACTTTGAATCGGGGTGCAGGCCTTTCCTTGTTTTTTTCCCAGCAAGCACCCCCCCCCCCCCCCCGACCCCGACTTTCACTTTAATTTGCACTAATAAGGAAACAACAAAAAAACCAAAGCACATATGTTTCTACATTGCTTCCTTGACGTCGAAACTTAAAGATTTTATCCAGTTTTAGTATTAAGTAATCCGATTTCCATTTGATTAGGAACAGCTGTTTCATAACGTTTTAAAAATATGGTGAGCAATTCTCATTGTTTTTATGATGCTTCACACATTGGGGTCAAATGCTGGTCCGGGTCCAAAGGGGTGATACTTATGCCACTAAGTTCCACCATTTAAAACCTTGAGTCAATGCCCACCGTCTCTAAATAGGTTCTGCCAGCAAGTCACATGTCACACCTCCTTGTGGTGGCCCTGGTAATGCTTAAGTAGCTTAGTGGCAATGGCAAAAGGCGAGTATTCGGCGCCTTGAAATAACTGGAACCCGTGGTTAAGGGAATGAAACCCTGACAGAAAAACCACTGGCCCTCCGAGTCCAGGGAGTTGAGCTTAGGGCTAACAATCCTAACTCATAAAAAAGTATTGTTACTGAAACAGTAACGAGGAATATATTTGTACCTGTGAATGAGAGCCTCCCTAGGACCAGCACTGGAACAAGTATGACTGTTGGTAGTGAAAGCCACAGGGAAACTATCAACACGAATAGGGAGGCCCTCAACACGACCAAAACTAAGATCAAAATAGGATTTTGGAATGTACGCACTATGTATGCCACCGGCAAATTAGCACAAATAACAGCAGAGATGAGAAGATACAAACTTCAAGTGCTAGGAGTTAGTGAAAGTAGATGGACTGATTCAGGGAGAATGCGAACAACAACAGGTGAAACACTACTGTATTCTGGTCGAGAAGATGGACAACATCATGAAGGGGTTGCAGTTATCATCAAAAAGGGGGTTGAAAAGTATTTGAGGGTATGGAAGCCAATCAGTAATAGATTGCTAACAGTCCGGCTTAGAGGAAAGCAAGTCAATATGACACTATCCCAATGCTATGCACCCACTAACGATGCAGATGAAGAGGTCAAGAATGCTTTTTATGAACAACTACAGCATGAACTAGACAACATGATATGAATGTCAAAGTTGGAGCTGATAGTGAACTATATAACAGAGCAATGGGAGAACATAGGTGTGGAATCATGAATGAAAATGGAGAGAGACTGGCAGAGTTTTGTACCACTAACAACTATGTAATTGAAAAACACTATTTCCTCACCGAAACATCCACAAATTAACCTGGCATTCTCCAAATATGAGAAACAAAAACCAAATTGATTACATTGAAAATGGAGACGATCATTAATGGATGTAAAAGTGAAGAGAGGTGCTGATGTTGATAGTGATCACCATCTGGTAACATCAACTATCAAGCTTAAACTACGTAGCACAGAGGGAAAGAACATGGCAAGGAAGAAATTTGATGTGGACAAACTTATAGACATCAAGACACGAAATGATTTCAACATCATGCTCAGAAATAAGTTTGATATACTTTGAAACTTGGAGCCAGAGAACAACATACAAGTAGCATCAATCAACAAAAAGTGGGTAGAAATAAGCAACATCTTCATAGAAACTAGTAAAAAATGTATTGGATATAGGCAAAAACAAAGGAGTAAAGACTGGATAACACCTAGAACATTGAGATGATTGGCTTACGAAAAGATGTCAAAAAGAAAGTAAATGAGGCTAAATCGCTAATACTTAAAGAGAGACATCAAAAGGAATACAGTGAAATACAGAAGGGAGTGAAGAAAGCTCTGCGCACAGATAAGAGAGCACACATAGATGCCCTTGCAACAAAAGCAGAAGAGGCAGCCATTAGAGGAGAGCAGGGAAACCTTTACAAAATAACTAAGGCAGTGAGTGGCAGGAATAGACCATCTCCAAATCTACCTGTAAAAGACAAAAGAGGAAAGTTGCTGTCAACAGAGAAAGAGATGGAAGAAAGATGGACAGTGCATTTTGAGGAATACTGAACAGGCCACCTCCAACTCATGAACCTGATATCAGCGATACAGCAGCCAACCTTAACATCAACATTGAACCACCACAAATTCCAGAGATATTTTAACCCAAAAATACAAATTGATCGTAACTTTAAATACTATAAAACGTTCTTCGTGTAAACAAATGAGTAAATACTCCTAATCAATCAATCATGACCAAAATGATTATAATACATCGACTTACAGTTTAATTTTTAGAAGCGGTTTTGTTAGCTCGTTTAACAATTCAAACACTTAAATCTGTATCAAACACTTTACTGAATATAAGGTTCCCTTATTTCTAAATTAATCATAAGTGTTTCTTTCCACGCTAGTGTATTCTTAAACAATAACATTAAACAGTTACACGTAACTTTAAAGCGACCCCGGTTCACTGAATCTAAAATCGGGATAAAATGAATCAATGCTAAGAGAACGTGTAGTTTCAATTGGACAACCTTTAGAAGTATCACGGAGGTCTTTACAACAATTACATTGCTATTTGCATTCTTTCCCAAAAATGGATAAGGGCATGCTATGGAACAGTTTTCTTCTTGATATCCGTCCAACATTGATTGAAAACTATACAAATTACTAAGAACAGT
>WFKH01011925.1:33217135-33234612 GCA_016163765.1 Magallana hongkongensis | reverse complement strand
GGGGGGGGGGGGGGGGGGGGGGGAGCATACTAACCTGCTCCCCAACAACCCCCCACTAGAATCCCTTGCATGATTCCCTTGACCTTACAACAAGTGCCTCTTCTTCCACTGTCTAAGTACATATTTGATTTTTTTCTTTTGAATATGTTATTTAGTTGCATTTTAAAAAGAATACTGAACATTCAGAAAGAATCATTATGATCTAATGATTAAATACCTATATAAATATGGGATCAGTGATCGAAGTTGTTTAGTACTTGAGTAGATTTTTTAAGTATATTTGTATTGGAAGCATGCCAGAACTTGATACATGGATTAAATAAAACCTTTACCTATTTAAAAACTAGAAAGTCTTAGATCATATATCATGATAGTTAAAAGGCTATACAGATATCTCAAATCTGTGTCAATGTTTATCTTTTTCCATTTAAGATACAGTTTTGTGGTTTTTTTCCTGATAGAAAGATATGTTTTTGAGTTTTGGGTGGACGCTAAACAAAGAAAAAACTTGCAATGGCCTTATAGCACGACTGGCACTCAAATTTTCATTGACTATTAGAAATGCCTTACTGAAGCCTGTAGACATTAAAAACGGAACAATAATTTTGGACTAAAATTGTGACCATGCCCCTTTAAAGGGTTTTATACTCATTCACATTCAGTCTAGATATTGTATTTTATTTGCCCATGAGTATATATTTTTCTACTTCAGATATTAATAGCAATATTTTTTTCTCTTTCAGGTATCAGTAGCAATTAGGGACTCCTGTCCAGTATCTCCATCAACTGTGGAGATTGTTGATGACTGTCCAGACAGTGAGGGGGAATGGAGGTTGGCAGCAGCAAGGAAGAACTGCTCAGCTCATGCCAGTCGATGTGATGAACCTGAGAGGCTTATGTACCACTGTGTCATCAATGCTTTTGTCAATGAAACACTAGAAGTATGCGCCTACAGAAGGAACATAGTGTTTGGTAGGATTTAATCTTACTATACTATACTAAAATTTTCACTGATTCAAACAATTCTTGAAAAAACAATAAGACATAAAAAATGAGTCTTTTGATTCTCAGACCAAATATTTTTAAAGATGACAGGACAGGCAGGTATTACTGCAAGATTTGCAAAGGGAATAACTCAATTTCTACATTTTGACTAGAAATTGAAGATAAAGTTATTTCCTTTTTCATTAATATACATTGTTATGTGATAGGCAAATCAATGCAGTAGGGTTTGACCTAATGAGACAGTGCTCGAAAACTATACACTATTTCGCATGCATTTGCCATGTTTACTATTAAATTTATTAAGCTTTTTTTTTTTATTTTTGAGGGAAAAAAATTGTGTGCAGAGGCTTTTACAATTGCCATTGTACAGTGAAAATAGATTTACTTGCCAAAATTTAACAAATAAGAGAAGGAAGACTTAGTAGTAAATCGTATATTCCTTTTCAATATCTAAGACAATGTTTTACAATTGTCATGCTTTTTTACAAATCTTTCAGTGTTGCAATCAGATGCAAGTTGAGTTTACTTTTATGGCCAAGTTAAAAATATATTTAATCATCAGTAAAGCCACATGTGGAATAGCAAAGATTCTTTTTCCTTAATTGGTACATGTACATTGTACTGACAGGCTTGAATGCTGAATCTGAGTTATTTATGTTTTCATTGTTTTGGATGCTGGAGAAGGTTACGGTTTTTGGAGTAGGTCGTATGTGTATGTAAATACAAGTAACTCTTGATGGCTCAAACTTCGATTGCTTGAAGTTCTTGATCGCTTGAAGTGAGTCTCTGGTCCTGATTTTTAAGGCATCGAGCTAATGCTCGGCAGCCTTCTAGCGATCGTCTGGATTGGCAATCGTCCAAATTGTCACATTCTGCACCGCCTTTTTAATGCGCATAAGAAATAAGTTCCTTAAGGTATCAAAAGTATTACAAGATTATTATTCCATTTATTCAACTAAATTGTGTACAAAAAACCCAACTTTGCCTCCCTAGTTATTGACAACTCATTGTGTAAGTGTAAATTTGTTTAATCAAGAAATGGCGGATGAATACAATAAGGTGTAAAAATTCACTAAATATTATTTTAGTTTATCGCTTACATTTTGATTGGAGACCGTGCCCGATGGAAAAAAAATTTGATATGTAAATTTATTTCTTATCGGGCATGGTCTCCAAAATAAATGTAAGCGATAAACGTATCTAGTGATTTTGTTGCAATAAATAAACACGATAATGCAGTTGGTTTGGTCGAGCATTTTAGATAGCACGTGGTGTGGATTTGTTTGTAAACAACCATACCATAGGTAATGTTGTTTCAAACGGGAATTGAAATAAATAAAAGTACCGGTATGTTTTATTATTATAATTAGGGACACACTGTTAATTTATTCAAATTATGAACCTGTGAACATTGTTCAAAGACTGTTTAAAGCAGAAAGAAAATTATTTATTTTTGAACTTTGAAATTTCTTCGATTTTTGTAAACATGATGAGTTATTGTATTATAAACGCATCACTACCTATTTGATAAGGAAATATACAGATTTTTTTTTTAAAGCAGCACAAAACTAAATTAATTTACTTTTTTATTTTAATATTATTTGATATAGGCCTACTACTATTAGTACAGAAATTCAAATTATTGACCATTTCTATATAAAAGAAAATGTCAGCTTGACGCCTTTGTGGCCGTTCCGGCCTTTGATTTTCCCTATATAACTAAGCAAATTTACTCTTGATTTCTCGAACTCTTGATCTCTTGAAACTCTTGATCCCTCGAAGTCAAACTGCAGTCCTGTTATTCATAATTTATTGTTTTTTACTCTCGATACCTCTCAATACCTTAAACTGGCTGTTTGTAGACAAACGTTACCTAATTAACACTAAATGTGTGACCCGTGTAACGGGATGTTTATTTAGGTGACACTTGTCCTGCAAGGTGATACATGTAATTATTCAATGATTGACCATGATACCATTACCTAATCTATAAATAATGCGGATCGTCACATTAATTTGGAGACACATTAAATATGAGAAATAAATTGAGACGAGACAATGATTTATGAATTATAAAACTGTAGAAATTATTTATATCAATATCATTTTCATTATAATAATTATTGCTGAACAAGTTCATACAGCTGGTGAAGGACCCATACAGTAGGAACAGTGGTGGTACTCAGGTTATCTGTTTTATGACATGTCGTCTCGCAGTCTAGAAGTACTGGGCAATCTGGTGATAAACTCATAATATGATGCATAAAATAAATAATTATTCATTGACTTCATTCAGTATTTTTTATTTTTTAGTTTTAATAACATCCAGATCTGTATATTTAAATGAAAAGGAAGTGTTGTTTAACCACATACATGTATGTAAGGTTAGCACTAATTTTAAAACCTGTCTGTCAAAATTCTTAAATCTTGAAAACTCAAACTCTTGATCCCTTGAAGTTTCCTCAGTCCCATGGACTTCAGGCCATTGACTTCACAAAGTGTTTAATACATGTATAACGGTAAAAGTTCCTTTTCAATTTGATTTTTCTATCTGCTTAATATTCATTTTGAACATAAATATTAAAGAGTTAATTCCTAGTAGTGTTTGTCACTTTCATTTTGGGTCTTAAACCTGGAGTTTTCTTATCAACATTTAAAATGTTAATTGATAAAAAAATGACCTGAGCTTTCTTTTACATAGCACAGAATCATGAGCTCTGTATCTTGCTTATTACTTGACAAAGTGACAAGACACACTTCATTGCATGAAGCAGCTACTAGCTAGACCCCAAAATGTTGACCCAAGCAAACATAATAAAAAAAAAAAAACCACCAGTTGGACCTTGATTGGACCCTGAGCAGAGGTAAAGCAAACCCAGAGTTAGCTTTTGGGGCCTGCTTTGGTGTTTTAAAAAATGTGTTTGGTCGGTGACGTACTGTACAGTTGATTGAATGAAAATTACTGTTTCAGGAATACATAAATTTGTTGACACTGATCCTATCATAACAAGTTGCACTCCATCAAACATTTAAAAGAAATATCGTAAATCCTATAAACAAAGAAATACATGTACTTGTCACTTAATGAAAATTTGTTTTGAAAATTCAATGAATATTGATGAAACCTAAAAAGAAGTATCAGATACATATATCTATTATAGTTAACTGTACATTGATTTAATTTTGAATTTGACGTTTTGGTTTTTTCTATTTTTAGTACATATGTATGAGTAACCCGTGTAAGACGAGTTGTATAAATTTTCTTTTGTACAATTCTATATCTTCTTTTTGAATTAGATTTGTCAAAAACTTTTGACGTGTGAAGTTGAACATGTTCAAATAGTGTATTTATAGCGAACTACGTAGAAGCGTTTAATAGGCGTTAACTCCAGAAAAGTTTCTACGTTTTGACTGACCTTTGTCCAATCAGATTGTAGCTGGACGGAGATGAGACATTACCGCTCGTGACTTGAATGAGAGAGAGAGAGACTCCGAGAGAGAGAGAGAGAGAGAATTTAGTAAATTAATATAGGTGATGCTGATGAAGAAATCATCATTATAGTTATAAACTGGCAAACAAATAAATTAAGATCTATATATTACATGTATATCCTTTATTAATGTAACTTTAAAGCGTTTTAAAGAACGATTGTGAAAATTTCTTTGGCCATCGACAACGGTGTCTTCATACATGTACAATGTACATGTATAGGAATGATGTAACTAACCAACTAAATTTCCTGGCATGGAGTCCGAGAATACGGGCAATAAATATTTTGAAATGCGAACGAATGATCAGTTATGAATTTAGATACAGTGAAACGGAAAGGCAATGCAGGCGGATGCTTAGTGGAAAATAAAACAATGGCGGACAAATTCGTCCTTAGGTAAAGAATGTTTCACACTGAGTAACTATGAAGAAAGTTTTTATACAAAGTAAAGTTACAACCTAGTATGTTTAATTCCAGGAAGATTCGGCATATTTTGATTAGAATACTAACGGTAACACTTGTAAAAAAAACAGTTTCTTAAATATTCGTACAGTCTTCGATGTTAGACATTACTTAATCCCATTATCTATATATAGACATTGTTGTTCCCTGGTTAAATAATTTCGAAACACTTCAAAGTTACATAAATTTATAAGATATACTAGACCTTGATTTGTTATTTTATTACTATTGATGGATAGTTCGCTCATCTGCGTCATCTATAATTTACTCCATTAACTCTCTCTTTCTCTCTCTCTCTCTCTCTCAAATTAAGGCACAAGCAGTAATGTCTCAACTCCGCCTACTATGATCTGATTGGACAAAGGTCAGTCAAAACATCCAATCATCTGTGGTAATTAATGTCTTATCAGAACCTGGCAGATGTTAATTCTCTCATTCTTATTTTCTCTGATTTTGCTGCTGGACGTAAATTTTTCCACCACCTACACCCCTTTACATTTGCACGCACATTATGTCAGATATATATATGTAGTCAACTTTTGTTCTCTCATTTGAGTATTTGAATTATTGCGAGTTGGCGGCTTTTAACCCCACCTTTGCAAATTAATTTGTCATTTATTCAATGATTTTTTCTTGTTTAATTTATTGTTTTCAATTCAAACAATACAAATTTGGTTCATTGAATAAACGACCTTTTACGCAATCTTTTGTTCTATTTCATTGCAAATGAACTTGGACTCATTGGAATATTTTTGACTCAGGTACTTGTATTGGGTAAAATTACTTGTAGCAACAAAGCTCAAAGTTGGGCAATATTAATAAGGTGTTTCTTTTGGAAATGCTTATATATTATGGATATGGAAAACTTTGGTTGACAAAAAAAACATTACGTAAAAACTTTTCTGGAGTTAACGCCTATTAAACGCTTCTATGTAGTTCGCTGTATTTCATTCTGGGAAATTCACATTTGCCCCACGATTTGAAATAAGCATTGTGGGGGAAGTCTTATTATTCTGTAACATGAGCTCTTAATTCTCTTAAGGTGGCTCGACACACCAATGCATTATTTGATGGATGGATGAAGTATAATTTTTGAGAAATGATTATACAAAAATGACACCTATACCGGCTTCTGATTATTTTATATGAATTTTTTTGTATTTTTTGATAGAAACCGGAAACATCATTTTAGCTGCGAACAAGATATATTAGAGCTAAAAATTTGGTATCAATTAATGCACAATACAATTATCTATAAATACATATCAAAGACGGCCAGATAAACTTTGTAATATTTTTGTGAAAAAAATATTTATGAAAATGAAAAACAAGAATTGTAGATATTTTTTAAATCTATGGATAAAAACTGCAGGCAAACTGTTACTGGCATTAAACGATTGCTGTACAATCATATTTCAACAAGAAATTGAAACGAAATAGTGAAATTAAAGAAAAAATGGAAAATTTTAAAATCGAACCGATCCCGATTGTAATTAAACTGATCCCGAACGAAATCACATAAAGTTAGAATGAATCACAATTTTCCAAAAATTTCAGGTTGTTTAGCCGTAAAATGGTTTTGTCATTTCCTAACTTTATAATTTATATCAATTACTTAGAAAAAACTGCAGTTTATTTGGAAAATTTCAGTTTTAAAATAATTCTGATCGGGATCAGGTTTTTTTCAATCGGGATCGGTTCAAATTTGATAAATAGCAATTTTTCTAAAATTTCACGTTTTCATATCAATTTCTTTGTAAAATATCATTGTTTAGTAAATACTTTATGTGACTATATGTTATTCTTTAAATTTTATCCATAGAACTGATTAAAAAGATATTAAAGAATTACAATTTTGATTTTCAGAAATATTTTTTTAATTAAAAAATTAAACACTTGACCAAACGATCTTTGGCATGAATTTATTCATAATTATATTACACATTAATTGACACCAAGTTTTAAGCTCTAAAATACCCTGCTTGTCCGCAAAACAGTTTTTCCTATTTCACTGAAAAAATACAAAAAAAATCATATAAAATAACTGAAAGCCGATATTGATCTCTGTTTTGTGGAATCATATTTCAAAAAAGATTCTCTATCGATCCATAAAATAAAATTTTGATGTGTCGAGGAACCTTAACCTTGCACCATTTTTAAAATGATTTTTATTTATAGAAACCTGAGTGTACTTATGGTTTTGCAAATTGATAAGTGATGGTGTACTGTTCCCATTAATATTTGCAGGTTACTGTGCAGAATACAGTTTTGGAGCAAATAGAATTCAAGAGAACTACAAAACAGTTTGTAACAGCTTTTTGCAAAATCCATGCCCAGAAGTATACAATTCAACTCAAGCATACAAATGTAAGAATAAATTGTACTTCTTTATTTTGGTCACTTGACTGACTTCATTCTTGCTGATTTTGTCATTTTGTCATATTATTAATATTCCATTAGAATACCCCCACTCACCTAATGGATTGATTAACATGAAAGCATCAAATTGCACCTATTGAATATTTTTGTATCATTTATCATGTTTTATAGAATTTGTTTAAATGATGTAATATTTTTGATGTTCTATATTCATATCTAGCTGCAATAATGTAGCCCTCTCCGATTTTTTATATCTGATGTTTACTGGAGAGGGCTACAATTCCATAGGATCTCCGTAATGGTGCAAAATAAATTTTTTAATGCGTCCGACTTCGGCATGAAAAGATCGTTTTTATAATTGACTTCCTTTAGATAAAACGATTTTTTAATTCAGGTTGAACAAACTAACCGTATATAAATCAAAACCAGATAAAACACATCTGCATGTTTACCAGTCGTCCTTTTCAGCAGCCATGACAGTTCTCGCGTGACTTTGTGGGATTTACGCTTGGAGTTTTATTGGGCTTGATAAAGTGAAATTCAGTGTAAATAAGCGATCTTACCTCGTTCTATCACTAAAACATCATTTAAGGAAATGGTATATAATGAAAAATTCATATTTACCGCGTTAATTATGTTTAAAATAGGGGAATTCCTATATTCAGTTTTGATCCGCTCCTAAATTCTCATTGGCTGTCCCAAAATAAAACCGGTCAAGGTCAGTAAACATGGCGTACAAATTCAACTTGCGCTGTTGACATACACGAAAAATAGCCGATATATGGACTATACTTGATATTTTTGGATTAATTTATGCCACACACATCTACAATGTTTGAGTTCAGGTAAGAAATGCAAATGTTATTGTCATTTATATACGATTTGAGACGTAATCGTTGCGGGAGTGAATCACTCCCGCACTTGCACCATTACGGAGATCCTATGGAGTTGTAGCCCTCTCCCAAAAAAAAAAAAAAAAAAAAATCGGGAGAGGGCTACATTATTGCAGCTATATTCATATCATGTTATATTATATTGATATTATATTTGTTTACAAGTAACAAAGTATCTAGCTCATTTTTAATGCTTTAATGTAAATTAATATTGTGTGCTTTCCTAATTATATTTTGTTATCTTAATTGTCATTTAATTTCATTCATAATATCATAGATTGCCTTGATAACTCGTTAGAATAATTGTTATATTTCAAATATATCATGTATATAAAATTCATGGGTTAGACTAACATATGATGATTTTAACTAAGTATTAATCTGCTAATACGTGTAATAGTTAAGGAGCATTAACCAAAGCTTCAAAATAATGAACTTTTCAGATCACCTGTTGTCTGTTGTCTCTTTGGTTTTTGTCAAAATTTATAGTTTTGAAGTTCTTGGCGGCTTTTTTTTTTCTCTGAGTCCACTTCACAAAATAATGCACTTTTTTTCTAAAAAGATTTGAATATAAAGAATTCATATCCAACAGACTAGAGAAACATTTTTGCAAGAATAACTACAATATCCAATTTATTTTGCACATAAACAGCATATTCATTTGTTCTATTTCACATCAAACACATTGTAATTAGTAGCTTCAAGAGTCAGCTGCAATATAGCATGTTCATCATATTGTATAAACTCAGGCTTCGGATGCAAAATAGTAAACTTGCAATGATAAATCCAAGTAAGTAACAACATGTGATCAATTTGTTTCAGTTTCTTCAAAACAAACACCCAATTTTGCATCTACTAATTTATGTTCAGTGAATAAGCACTGTTACATGTAAACAAAAGGAATGAAGATACATCCTATAATGAGGGGTGTTGATATATTTATTGTAGTTTGTTTTGTAAGGTATCTCATTGGTTATTCCCTCCCAATTCTAGACATCAATGTTTTTAAGAAACAAGTTTGGATGTCGCTATTTATCTTTGCATCTAAGCCATGCAGTAGAGCATGAATACTGCTCTTGTATAGGGGTTGTGTAGCATTTGGTTAGGCATTACAATAGAAATCAAGAACTAAAAGGGTGGTTGTCAGAGATGATACAGAAAAATAACACGTTTATCACTTCAACGGATTAATTGCTCTCTACAGCACAGTTGGAATTTTGAAATATAAACCCATTGCAAATGAATTATATAAGATGTACTAAATGGGTGCGTCTTTTAACCCCAAGGAACCCCACCCCAAGGAACCCCAAGGAACCCCACAAATACCCAAATGAAACAAATTTATAACTCTTGATACCCCTAGGGACTATTTGATATCCTAGAGACACCCCCTAGGCACCCCATGGAACCCCATGGATACCCAAACGAACCCCAAGGATACCCAAACGAACCCCAAGGAACCCCAAGGATACCCCAAGAAACCACAAGGATACACTGATAATTCAAATTTATGAAAATTTATAACTCATGATACCCCTGGGGACTCATTGGGATCCCAGAGACACCCCTAGGTACCCCATGGAACCCCAAGGATACCAAAACGTATCCTATGATGCCCTAATAATACAAATCTATAACTCTTGATACCACTGGGGACTGAATGGAACCTAGAATCACCACTAGGTACCCCATGGAACCCCACAAATACCGCAAGCCTTAGGATACAAATTAATAATCTTGATACCAAGGGGATTCAATGGAATTCCTAAAGGTTGTCCCTAGACCCTAGGTATCCAAGGGATACCCCAAGGAACCCCAAGGATATCCGTAAGAACTCCAAGGATACCCCAATGATAGAAATAACAATTATACCCTAGGGGTCTCATTGGATTCCAAGGGTCATCCCTGAATAACAAAAAAACCCAAGGATACCCAAAGATCCCCAAAGGTTACCTGTAAGAATCCCAAGGAACCACAATGATACCCAAATGGTAGAAATTAATAACCATTGATACCCCGAGGGTCTTTTTGGACTCAAGGGTCATCCCATGATACCCCAAGGAACCCCAAGGATACATCAGTGATAAAAATTAACAACTATTGACACCCCAAGGGTCCCTTTGGAATCCAAGGGTCATACTATGATTCCCCAAGGAACCCCAAGGATACCCGTAAGAACCCCAAGGAACCCCAAGGATACCCAAATGATAGAAGTTAATAACCATTGATACACCAGGCATCTCACTGGAATTGTAAGATATAATCAAGTTCTCTATTTAAGTTAATCCATCAAAATATTGTGGTAATGAACTTAAAGGTAAAAATATTGATTACCAAGCACATGTATTTAAAAGAAAAGCACGGACATAAGAAATTGTTTAATTTTATCTTTTAATTTTTTCTAATTTTATGCATCCATTTGTTAATATTAATTTTTTTCATCTCATAATAACTTGAGCTGTTTTCACCCCAATTGTTGCTATGTGAAACAATTTACATTTACTTACTACTCAATGACCCAAACAACGTTTGGAATCCTAAAAAGCATATTTCTGGGTATCCCAAGGAACAATTATATACCCAATATATAGCATTTCTTTTTAACTTTTTATTATGATTTATTTGTCTAAACACTAAGTCCTCTATATAAGATAGATAAAATAAAATATAGGTACATATTATTATGCTTTCTTTACTTATTCAGACCCTGGTTGTTATGAGATGACAAAAAAGACAAAAGAACCAACAACAGAAACGACTATCCCAACAGTTGATATCATGTAAGAATTATACTCAGATTTTAGGTCACCTGAGTCACTTAGATGACCTATTTTAATTGGTCTTCATCTGTTGTTATCTTCCTTCTTCCATTGTGCATCTTTTGTGAATAGTTTTACATTTTCAGCTTCTTGAAAACTAAAGGCTAATTATTACCATTTTTAGTTTGAAACATCTCTAGGATGAGAAAAAATATAAATGTGAAATTTATGACCACACCACTCCTGGGCCTCATTAGTAGAACCAAATAAGCAAAAAGGGACCAAATTTTTAAAAATCTTTTTCTCTACTTCAGCACATGTTACAAAAATCTAAATGCATGATTATGATGTCCAAAATGCCCTCTACCTAAATTGTAAAATTCTTGGCCCCTGTTTAGGGGTTTAAGCCCTGGGGTGAGGACAATATGACCATATAAGGAAAATGTATTTCTGCCTGGCGATTTTTATGAAAAAAATGTTTGCAAGGTCAGCTTAAACTCTTATTACTCTTGTTAATATGATTTTTTTTAGGAGACAACAAAACCGGTCAAGAGTTGCCATCACTGTAGCTACTGTATCTTTGGCTATTATTATTATTTTTTTGCTGGTCGGAATCATGTTTCAATATAAAGTTTGGAAAAACGCAAGTTCTTGTATCCAGCATCAGAGAGAAGGTAATTCATTTGGATCATTTCAATTTAAAATGTGTTGTCAATGTTAATTGGCTTCAAAGTAAAACAAAGGTGTTAAGGTCGCTCACTACATCAAAGCTTATCCTTTTAATGATACTAAGCCACATTCGTAATTTAAATGTTTTGTAAAATAGTTTGTATCGATCATTTTGATTGAATATCATCATGGAGTAGTGGTAAAAGTATCAGGGTTGTGAAACACATATCCTCAGTTTAAATCATTCTGCCTTTAAATCCATTCGATAGCTCTTGTAATGTATCGTAAAGTTAAAAGTGAATTTTGCTGAAATAGTAATAAAATGGCTTATTTTAATCCATAAAATTGGTAGAGAATATACATGTAATGAGCAATGTGAATCATGCTTGGGAAACCTACGGATTTTGCTGTATTTTGTTGATATGGACAATCAACAGAAATTAAAATTACAAACTACATATTCTTAAATTATTTACTAAATGCAATGATCACAGTATCTACCGGTTGTATATTCTCAAATGAAGTCAGTATATTATTAAATAGTCTGTATTCCGAAAATCCTGTGATTTTTCTTAAGATTATTTTTAGTTTGATATCATTTCGGTGGATTACATTTTGTAAATTTCACACTTAAGTTACAATGTATGATGTCAGGGACATATATTACAGTATAATCTTTCCAAAATACAAAATAAATAAGTAAAAAATAATCAGACGTGATTAATTTTTATTTTTCAGGATTTTTTATCGATGTGCATGTGCAGATAATGTATTCCAAGCGATTGTATAAAATTTATTTGAAAATCGCATTAAAAACAGCAAGATTACAGTTCACAAGAAGAAAAACGCATGAAAGTCAGAGAAAAAAATTTGATACTATGTATAATACGTTTTTTGTATAATTTTTTTTCGAGGATTAATGTAATCGCAGCATCTTGACATATTATGATCGATTCTTAATTGCTTAGAACCTGGACAATTATTGGGCCCGAGCTCTGGGTGTGATGTAGGTTTATACAAATTTGTTTAAGATCTTCTTGAGAACTGTAATACTCATTATGTAATATGACTTTGAAATCATTCTGTTCAATAGTGGCTCAATGTTCAACATAATATCTGAAGAAAAATTTGTAAATCTTTTTATGTTATTATCTTTATTCTACTACATTGTGGAGATGTTTTGTATATGTTTTGACTCCATAAATCGGATTTCGTTATGGCTATAGTTGCGCATGTGAACAATGTGGCCCATGGGCCTTTTGTTAAAATGATAATTGTGTTAAAGCAGATTTTACTCAACTTTAACTCTATTCTGAATTTGATAACTGAAATAAACAACGTCCTAATAAATACTCTTAAACAACTCTCACTTAACGATCTCCAATCCTCAGCAATATTCGATAACTCTAACAATCGTATTTTTTTATTTGTACCATAAATCTGCCTTTATATAGACAAATTTGATAACTCTTATAGTGGAATATTACACACAACTATTCAGCGAATTGCTTGGCTTAGTGGCTCCATGGAGACCTTCTACCTAGAGGTAAAGTGGTTCGAGCCACAGATGCACCGGTACAACTGAATTTTTTTCTAATTTGATCTCAACTTACTCCATTATATCAATCGAGGCCAAAGTCCCAATAGCTTCGTAAAAGCATGGATACCATAAAAAATGTCAATGTTTTTATTTATAAAGTTTGAAGGAAAAATGACGTTTTTAGGATAAAAAAATACTTTGAGGCTAAGGATCGGAACCATAAGTTAAATATTGTATGGTGGATTCATGTTTGTTCTCTCATTTTTTAAGAGCAAAGTCCTGTTGAAGTAATTATTGAATTTAGTTACAATATGTGGACGTTTACATGTATCACAACTGAACATTTACTTGTACTTAGGTGGCTAAACATAATACCCAACTTACACAAACTAATGTAGATTCTGGTAGATTTAAGTCATTTTTTTTTATTTGAGAGAAACTGTTATCATATAGATTAAAGTCTTTGTAACTATTTCTAATTTTAAAAAAAAGACTAGTATATGTATATCAAATGCTGTTTTTGTTTATAGAATCCCAGAAAGAAAATACGAGTTTCAAAGAACATAAAGAAGAAATGGTGAATCTGGTTGAAGAAGAGATGACTGATACAAGTATGTGCTAAACATTTACACAACTACACAGATTATTAGTGTAGATTCTGGTAGATTTTAGTCTTTTTTTATTTGAGAGAAACTGTTATCATATATATATACACATGTACTAGATAGAAAGTTTTTGTTATTAGTAACTATTTCTAATTAATAAAGACTGTAAATTAACAAACCTGGTTCTGTTAATAGAATCCAAGGAAGAAAATACAATTTGCAAAGAGCATAAAGAAGAAATGGTGAATCTGGTTGAAGAAGAGATGACTGATACAAGTATGTGCCAACCATTACCACAAGGAACTATCCTAACTATTGACATTAATTTAAAAAATGTCAATGTTTTCTCTCTTATCTAAACCATTTTATTATCATTTATTATAAGAACTGTTGTGTTTTTAAACTGAATAATATATTATTGGTCACCCAAAAAACCCCAACTACTGGTATTTACTGTGTTTTCATTAACATTAATACATTAGCTTAAGATGCAAATCAACATGGGCTTGAGCCGATAAATGTTATTATCTTACTGGAATGCTTCTAACATATTAGTAAGTAAAAAAGTATCCATTAATTTTATTTAACTTTGAGGTACACATTTAAGATAGAATTACATTATTTGTGTGAATTTCATTCATAAAAACACACTGCAGTATTCATTTAATATATCAAATATCAATTTTTCTTTATCATTCAGTATTCCAAATAAGAGTAGCTTGTGCATGAACATCTACTTGGTATCAAGAGGCATTACTCAAACTCAATACATAATGCAAATAAAAAGGTTACCATGTATTTTGTATGACAACAAACAAAAGCATATTTATTTAAAAATTAATAATATTCAAAGCCAAAGCCAGCTTATCACAAACTCAAATGAATGCTATTTTTCATTTTTAAACTCTGAAATAAAACGTGTTCAGTTAAGTAGTATCTTTTTTTTCCTTAGTAAAAAAGTACATTGCACCTTCAGGACAAAGTTTTGTACAAGGTAAAATACATTTCTTTTATTTTTCTTTTAGTTAAATGCTACCATATATTAATTTTATAAATGCAGATGTATAGTTTTTAGCTCACCTGAGCTGAAATTCAAGTGAGCTTTTCTGATCACATTTTGTCGGTTGTCCGTCTGTCAGTCTGTCTTTAAACATCTTCTCCAGAACCACTGGGCCAATTTCAACCAAACTTTGCACAAATCACCCTTAGGCAAAGGGGATTCAAAGTTGTGAAAATTAAGGACCACACAACTTTTCAAGGGGAGATAATTAGCAATTATTGGAAAATTTTGAGAAATATTCAAAAATCTTCTTCTCAAGAACTATTTGGCCAGGAAAGCTGAAACTTTTGTAGAAGCATCCTCAGCTAGTGTAGATTCAAAGTTGTGAAAATTATGACCCCTGGGGGTAAGGTGAGGCCACAATGGGGGGTCAAATTTTTACATAGGAATTTACACTGTAAATCTTTAAAAAAAATTTCTCAGATACTAATCAGCCAGGAAAGCTGAAACTTATGTGGAAGCATCCACATCTAGTGTAGATTCAAAGTTCTGAAAATCATGACCCCTAGCAGTAGGTTTGGGCCACAATGGGGGGTCAAATTTTTACATAGGAATATACAGTGTAAATCTTTAAAAATCTTCCTCCCAGAAAGTAATTAACCAGGAAAGCTGAAACTTATGTGGAAGCATCCTCAGCTAGTTTAGAATCAAAGTTGTGAAAATCATGACACCCAGGGGTAGGATGCGGCCACAATGGGGGTTGAATTTTTACATAGGAATATATAGAGTAAATCTTTAAAAAATCTTATTCTCAGAAACTAATCAGCCAGGAAAGTTGAAACTTATGTGGAAGCATCCTCAGCTAGTGTAGAATCAAAGTTGTGAAAATCACTACCCCCGGGGATAGGGTGGTGCCACAATGGGGGTCGAACTATATAGAGTAAATCTTTAAAAATCTTCTTCTCAGAAACTAATCAGCCAGGAAAGCTGAAACTTATGTGGAAGCATTCTCAGTAAGTGAAGGTTCAAAGATGTGAAAATCATGACCCCTGGGGGTAGGATGGGGCCACAATGGGGATCAAATTTTTACATAGGAATATACATGTAAATCTTTAAAATGTCGGAAACTAAGTAGCTAGGAAAGGTGAAACCTATGTGGAAGCATCCTCAGGTGAGGACTAGGTAGATTCAAGTTTGTTCAAATCATGATCCCTGGTGGTAGGATGGGGTCACAACGGGGAGGGGGAGAGGGAGACAAATTTTTGAAATAGGAGTATATGGAGAAAAATCTTCCACAAAACCATTTGTCTAGAAAATATGTAACTTTAGTAAAAGCAACGTTGGGTAGTGTAGATTCAAATTCATTAAAATAAAAATCTTGAGGAGTAGGGTGGGGTCACATTTGGAATCCAATTTTACAAAGGAAAACATTTTTAATTCACAAAAACTGAAATGTTATAATATATGGTTTTAATTATATGCAAACATTTTGCCAATTTGTGATTATTTAAAATTGTTAAGACTTTTGCCCCATGACAATTCTTTGGCATCACAAGGGGTTCAGAGTTTGATGCAGGTTTTTATTCCATGTATAAACAATTGTCTAGGATCTTGTTGAGAACTGCGATGCTCAACATGTGATTTGAATATGAATATAAAATTATCCTGTTAGAAAAGGGACTAGAATATCTACATGTATTATACTACATTGTCCAGGTATTTTGTATTATATCTCCATTAAGCTGATTGTATCATGCCTATTGTTGCTCAGGTGAGCGATGTGGCCTATGGGCCTCTTGTTTTGATTTGCATTAATGTAAATGTGTACATGTATGTTCCAGTGATTTTCATTAGGTTTAAGTTAGATATGAAGTACATGCACATTACAATTTGTATGTGTACTTTCCACATGGCCACACATATTATGCACAGGCTAGCCATGACAGGTAAATGCATTTACCTGTCATGGCTAGCCAAGGCATAAAGTGCCATGACTCTTTCATGTCAAATTTTCATGTCAGAAAGGGAATGGGCAGGGAGGTAACTACTTTACCAAATGAATATCAAAATGTTTTCCAGCAGTATGTTTAAAGGGACATAGGTCACAATTTTGGTCCAACTCTATTTTTAGGTCACCTGAGTAAACTCAGGTGACCTATTGCTATCTTTTTTGTCCGTCGTCGTGCGGTAACAATTTACTTTTTTAACTTCTTCTTAAAAACTACAAGGACAATTGTTCTCATTTTTGGTATGAAGCATCTCTATGGTGAGAGGAATGTAAATTGTGAAATTGGTGGCTCTACCACCCCCAGGGTGCCACAGGTGGGGCCAAATATGTAAGAAACAGCCAAATTTTCAAAAATCATCTTCTCTACTCCCACACATGTGAGGAAAAAACTGATTGCATGGTTATGATGTCCATGAAGCCCTCTTACAAAATTATGGAATTTATGGCCCCTGGGTCAGGGGTTCAGGCTCAAGGGTGGGGCCAATATGGTCATATAGTAAAAATGTATTAAATCTTAGAAAATCTTCTTCTCAACTCCCATAGATATTTGTTAAAAACTAAATGCATGGTTAAGATGTCCATGAAGCCCTTTACCAAAATTGTGAAATTTATGGTCCCAGGGTCAGGGGTTTAGGCTCTAGGGTGGGGCCGATATGGTCATATAGT
>WFKH01011925.1:33205945-33217125 GCA_016163765.1 Magallana hongkongensis | reverse complement strand
ACTAAATGCATGGTTATGATGTCCATGAAGCCTTTTATTAAAATTGTAAAATATTTGGTCTCTGGGTCAGGGGTTCATGCTCTAGGGTGGGGCCAATATGGCCATATAGTAAAAATGTATCAAATCTTAGAAAATCTTCTCTACACCCATAGATATTTGTTAAAAACTAAATGCATGGATATGATGTCTATGAAGCCCTCTACCAAATTTGTGAAATTTATGGTCCCTGGGTCAGGGGTTCAGGCTCAAGGGTGGGGCCAAAATGGCTATATAGTAAAAATGTATCAAATTTCAGAAAATCTTCTCTACTCCGATATATATTTGTGAAAAACTAAAGGCCTGGATATGATGTACATGAAGTCTTCTACCTTAATTGTGAAATTTATGACCCCTGGGACAGGTGGTTAGGCACTAGGGTGGGGTCAATATGGCCGTATAGTAAAAATGTATTAAATCTTAGAAAATCTTCTTCTCTACTCCTGTATATATTTGTGAAAAACTAAAGGTATGGATATGATGTCGTTGTGATAAGTGGCAACAAATAGTATGTAGGTCATGGGCCTTGGGGTGGTCCTGTCCCACCTCAAACAGGAAGTGCCAGAATATCTTTAAAACGGTTAAGAACCCTACCCCTAAACCATATATATTCTTGTTCCTTGTGTTAAGGGCCATCAAATGGTATGTAGGTCATGGACCTCAAGGGTGGTCCTGACCCCCCTCAAACAAGAAGGGCCCAAATATCTTGAAAACGGTTAAGAACCCCACCCCTAAACCATATATATTCTTGTTTCTTGTGTCAAGGGGCATCAAGTGGTATGTAGGTCATGGGCCCCGGGGATGGTCCTGACCCCCTTCAAACAGGAAGTGCACAAATAACTTGAAAACGGTTGAGATCCCCACCCATAAACCATATATATTCTTATTCCTTGTGTCAAGGGGCATCAAATGGTATGTAGATCATGGGCCCTGGGGGTGGTCCTGACCCCCCTCAAACAGGTAGTGCCCGAATATCTTGAAAACGGTTAATATCCCCACCCCTAAACCATTTATATTCTTGTTCCTTGGGTCATGTTAGTTCACCTGATATATAGTAAAGGACCCCTGAAAACATTATGAAACTTTGTGGGTCATCCCTACTCTATATGATAGCCTCGTTCGTTTGGGAGACTTTACAATCGCCCCGATTATAATTACATCTTGTTTTCCGTTGCTTCTTCCTAATGGAGTTATCTTCCTTTGCTTGTTCATATTTAGTAATTAATCACTGAATATAATATAATTATAAAGAAGTTGTGTGATCAAAAGAGTTATGAAAGGCTTTTTATCATTTGAAACAAAAACAGTATTTGAACTTTTAAAATAAACAAATAGACTTGTTAATAGTAAAGTAATAATTGGCTAACTAAAATCACTGCTATAAAGGTAAAATGATTTTGGTATATATGCCAGATGGTGATTCTCAACGAATGTTGAATATTCAAAAACTGGAACAGGAAAAGTGAGTAACTCATGATGGCTTTTATCGATAAAGCTGGGGTTTTTTTTCGTTTGTTTAAATGCCCACAGGGAGAGTTTCTGTCTGCCCCGGGGGAATGGGAGATGGGAGGTTGTTTTAGATAAAACATGAATAATAGTCACCTTGTTATTATTATTAAATTATTTTCTATCAGAGTTTTGCACCTTTCCAATATCAGGTCATGCACTCTTTTATGATATTTTAAGTTTTTCACTAAAATTATAGGTTTAATAGTCCTTTTTGAAAGATTTCAGGCAGGGAGGTGATCGTCATTACAAATTAAAAAAATTTCTATTCCAGAATAAAATTTAATTAAATGCATATATGAGACTCCTTGACAAGTTTGTGTATGGGTCATGCTACTCAGGTGACCGTTAAGGCCTATTGGCCTCTTGTTCTTGTTTATAATGCTTTAGGAATGCATTTCTAATGATTAAATGAAATTTGAGAGTCAGGCATTGGGTTATAAGCAAGATACAGGGCTCACAATTCTTTGTCACGTAAACAAGGCTCGTGCCCTGTTTTTGTTTACATAGGTTCAATAAACCAATAAAAAATCTTTTTCCAGCTGATTTGTCTATCATCTTTTATCGATCTGATGTGCTGTTTGTTGCCTTGTAAAAGTTTTCGCAAGCGTTGAATAGTACGTATATTGCAGTTCAGCAACCACTAATGGCCTCTGTCCAGCAATTAGTAATTCAATGGCTTGTTCACGTTGCACTGGGTGATGGTGCGGCATCCGTATTTGAGTAGAATTGGTAACAATTCCGATTTTTTTTTATTTTCCAAAATCCGTTGACTTTGCGCGAGCAAACCATCCTTTATTTGTTTTTTCTCATTGGTTTCCAGAAATGTACACAGTAGGTGACTATTGAATTGTTATTGACATTATAACAAAGTGCATTCGACTTAAAACTAGCAATTATTTAAAAAAAAACATAATATAAAAAAGACGTAATGAGTAAGATTGTGAAAATCAGTTAATTTCAAATCAGGTTTGGTGTTGCGACGTTTCTTTTGCGGTTTAGTATATTTTAGATCTGAAATTATTTGATGATTTGAATGTAAGATAGATAACTGTTTTCGTTTTTTGGATTTTGCTAGTAGTTACAATAACCGTTATTTTTTTTTTTAAAGAAGAAACCAAAAAAGTAACTATTGTCCTTGACGAAAACAACTCAGGTAATACTTTAATGACCAATGTATTATTGTTTGTAAATTTGCATTTAGTAAAGTTTTCCGTGGTGGAAAAAATTATCAATGAAACAACACTGACATTATAATATTTTCTATGATACATGTAATATTTAGCAGCTCTTTTCTTAGTCAGTGTGTACTTTAATTGCACTTGTGATGCAAAGTTTAATTATGTGCATGCTATAATAGTTAATTGTATTTTGTTATAACAAGTGACAGACAAATCAAAGTTGGATTTTAAGATCTGATTCAAACTTTTATTGTTTTGTAGACTATTTATTGAAGCCGGAGGAAGAATCAGTGCAGGTATTTTGCTATTTTTTTTAATAAAATAACAAGACAAATTGATTTAAGATCTTCTTAGGTCAAATGCTTTGCCGTGTGTGTATGTGTGTTATATGTGTGTGTGTGTTGCTTATTGATGCAGCAATTTTTCTGATATTTTAACTTGCATCATGAGTAATCTTAACATTTATATTTTAAAGGACTGTCAAGCTTTACTCTCCGTTCTCGGTGATGGAATTGAAAAACTTATACTTGTGCATTCAGAAGATAGCAATGAAGACAACCTGCCAGATTTTAAAGGCCTACACAATGACTATGATGAACCAGAAATAGCCGTCTCAGAGGATTCCATTGAGTTGATAAAAGAAGACATTGCTACTGTGCAGAGTTTTATTTCAGAATTTTTAAAAAAATGAAAAAATAAAAGGAGTAAAATAAGCAAGGAAAATGATAATTTAACCTCCTCTACATATTGAATTATGACATACAAAATTATTGTGTATTCTTTGTTTCACTAAACCTAACAATAATCTTAACACTTTTCAAGAGATGATTGCTTTTTTTTAGCTCACCTGAGCTGAAAGCTCAAGTGAGCTTTCTGATCACTTTTTGTCCGGCGTCTGTCTGTCTGTCCATCCGTCCGTCTGTAAACGTTTTACATTTTCAACTTCTTCTCCAGAACAACTGGGCCAATTTCAACCAAACTTGGCACAAAGCATCCATAGGTGAAGGTGATTCAAGTTTGTTAAAATGAAGGGCCACGCCCTCTTTCAAAGGGAGATAATTAAGAATTATTAAAAATTTATTGGTTTCTTAAAAAAATCTACTTCTCAAGAACCCATTGGCCAGAAAAGCTGTAACTTGCGTGGAAGCATCCTCAGGTAGTGTAGATTCAAGTTTGTTCAAATCATTATCTCCGGGGGTACGGTGGAGCCACAATATATTTAAAAATCTTCTTCTCTAGAAACAATTGGCCAGAAAAGCTGTAACTTGCGTGGAAGAATCCTCAGGTAGTGAAGATTCAAGTTTGTTCAAATCAGGATCCCCGGGGGTACGGTGGGGCCAAAATTTCGGGAGAGCAAATTTTTACAGAGGAATGTAAAGAGAAATATCTCAGTTTTGAAAATCTTTTAAGCAGAAAAGCTGTTACTTGAGTGAAAGCATCCTCACTGACAGGTAGTGTGATATAGAGAAAAACCTTTTAAAATCAAATAAAAAATGATGAAACTATAATTTTGGAAGGGGTGGGGTCAAATTTTTACATAGGAAATAAATTTGATCATTCTCAAAACTATTAAGTATATAGTATCAATTATATGCATACAATCTTATTGACATTTGTTGATTCTCAGTTGTTTAGACTGTGGACCTGGATAATTCTTGGGCCACATAAAAGGTTCAAAGTTTGATGTAGGCTTATATTTAGCTGATTTTATTTCTTCTAGTGTTGCTCAGGTAAGCGATGTTTCCCATGGGCCTCTTGTCTATAATTTATATTTTATATAAATAGTGATGTATATCTGTGAAATAGTAAAACTATTTAGATATACATGTACATGTATATGTATATATTTACTGTGCAACATGTGCCATGTGGGTCATTCGTCAACGTGCAATTTGTGGAGGAAATGTTCTTAACTTAGCTAAGGTTTTGATCAAAAACTTCATAATATCATAGTATTTAACGCAATATCTTCTATGAAGTTTTTTTAAAACAAATAATTTGCTTTAAAATTGTTATTTGTTCTATGTGTATGGTTTTTGTACATACATTATGTACATGTACATGCATTTATTTGTTCTATTTTGCATTTATTCAATTGATATATATCGTTATATATGTACGAGTACTGCTATATTGATTGCTATACTCACTATTTCACTTGAGATACATTTAGATTTATCTCTATTTAAAGCTGACACGAATTCTTAAAAATATTTGGTCGCCATTGTATTAGTTTCGATTGCTTCTCAACTGTTTCTTGGGTATGTGAACATGTATTGGACAAAACATTTTAACTTTACATTGATTTTTAAAAGGTTTTTTTTTTTTTGGTTAAATAATGTGAATTTTGAAAATTCTAAACCGGTGAAAGTATTTTGATTATTATATAAAATGTACTATAATCCACATTTATATAGACATTTGGCTTATACCACCTTAATAAGCGATAGTAAATCCAACAATTACCGCTTATATCAATATCTACAAAAACCAATCCGTTTCTGAAGTACATGCTTTTCTACAGTGTACGGTTTGCGCATGTGCGATGACTCTCAGCCTTATAATGGGGAAAAAAGCGATGAGCCTGTCAGTAGAAATCAACAACTAATGGTGGTTGTTCGAGATTAAAGGGAAACGATGTGTTAATGAATTCATGTCAGCTTTAAATATCCTTTGTGAATGAAGACAACTGAAAAACAATGTATACATGGCTTTAATGTTCAACTTGTATCAAATGCATCAAGTAATGCAATCTATTTTATCTGGTTTTGTAATGGTTCGAGGCGAACTACTAATACCTACTGATTCCTTCTTTTGAAATAACATATTTTGTTTAGTAAATTAAAAATGATCTGAATCATTGAATGAAACTGTTTTGTCTAAGCATACATTTTTTTTGGAAACCATGAAAAATAACGAAACAATTCAACTTCTTTGAATGCTGATTGAACAGTTTTAACATATATTGTTTGTAAACCTGTACATGTCGTTTCTACAGATAACATTGGGTTAGAAGAACAATATAGTCTTAATGTAAACTCTGTACACTTGCTACTTAAGAATGGTATATCGCCATTGTGCATATAAAAGGATAGTGATCTGATCTTTGATTTATTGCTTTTGTTGTCATTGATTACGATTACTGGGATAGACACTGTCGCTATTCCTATGTTGGAAACGGGGGAAAAACATTGAGTATCCCAAAATTGTTCCTGTAATTCTGTTTCATTCTAATTCGCCTGATTTTATTAGCTTATTTCTGCTCGGAAAAATGAGAATACATTGTACCGGTGATGAGTTCATTGTGTCAAATATACTTGTATTGAATTTTAACGTGTTTTGTGTATATAAGGTAAATGCCATCGGTTTCATGTACTTTATCATATATATGTTGTGACAGTGCAGTTTTGTATCCGGATACAGATATGTGCAATAGTCGAAATAAAACAATGCATCCTGAGTGAAGTTTTGTACTTAACTTTGGATTAACTCATCGGACAAAAAGGTACGAACTTATCAAATATTTCGAATACGATCATTTAAAATAGCAAATGGGGTAGGGGAGGAGTGCGAAAAATCTCGCTGAAACGTTCCCGTCATGAGATCATTTGTACGGTATCTGACACTGAAATACGATAATTTATCTAGATTCAAATCAATTAATGTACATATATTATCAATCATCAAATGCCCCAAAATTCTAACCCTTTCCATTGTAATTATATTAATACACAAAATGTGCTCCCGTTGCAATTAAACCGATGCATATTTGATGGTTAATTTGTTGAACATCGCCTACTTAACAGATAGCTTTTACCTTATATACATAAACACAAAACGTTAATAAGTATGGAAAAGGCTCGATTCGTAAAAAACAAAACGTTAAAGAAAAAGGATCAAAAAAATAATGTATATGGTAATCATATGCCATGTCTACTCGTGTTTTGGGTGGATGTGTTGTAGTTGATGGAAGATGTAGAGCATCGTTGTAGTGGTGAGATTTATACACAGTTTTTAAATACTAATTTATGAATTTAGTCTTTGTAGAGTTTTTATCATAATACAGTGTCCGAATTTTTACTTAAAAACAGTTGAAATACAAAAGCAACTGGTTTGATAGAGGAGCGGGTAGGGGTGAATATAAACTGAATTTGGTTATACGATGTTGTGTACGAGGGCTGTTCAGATATTAATGAGACATACATATACTCGTACTTTCTTGAGGAAAAATAAACAATTGAAATTTTACCAAATCGTTAATCAGAATATCGTTTATTAACGTGAGAATTTTGTAGACACGCAGTACAGTTAAGGCTGTCAATAAATTCCGTTCAGTCAAAAAGTACGGGAAATGTGCATTATGACATTACAGTATATTACAAACCTTGAAAGTACTTATTAATTATTTTTTTAGCAAAACTAATTTATACTGATCTTTTAATTAAAAACAACAAATGCTATAACTTAAAATTTAGATGTATGTTATATCGTACACACTGAAAAATTAGCTAATGTTCGTTCTCGCTAAGCTACAAAATATGACGTTAAGCATCAAAATGATGCATAAACTTAAGTCAATGAAGGGTATCATGCAGTTTTTTAGCGAAGAAAAATAAATGTTACAGATTAACGGAAAATTATAAATGAAGATTTTGTTCAACATTATTATCAGAAGAATGCTACCTAGTATATAGTCTTATTTTCAATTTTTTATAATTATGCATAATTTGTATAAATGAAATAAATGACAACAACACACCACCAACCATCTCAAAAATCCACAAAACGAAATACAAACCCAAAGCAGAGCAACACGGACCTCCAAGATAGTGGTAGGATCAGGTGCCATGGAGGAGTAAGCATCCTCTGATGACCGGTCACACCCGCCCAATGTCATATCAGTAAAAATGTCATTATCGGGAAAAACGTTATTTGGGGAAATGTCATGATCGGGAAAAACGGAGAAAAATCCAAGGACAATTCGGTATTCAATCAACAGTCGAGAGCAGAGCAGTCACGGACCTCATGAAAACCTCAGAGGCAGGATCAGGTGCCATGGAGGAGTGAACATCCTCTGCTGACCGGTCACACCCGCCGTGTGCTCTCTGTCGCAACCGGGAAAATAAAAACCGCAAAAGTCCGTAGACAATTAGGTAACCAACCATGGTCTAACAATTACTATGAAAAACGTCAGTCAGCATGCGACCCAGTGGAAGATTGTATTTGCTGACAAGGTCGTTTTATCGACCATAGAACTTACAAACAGATGACTTTAAACGGGACTGTTTAGAGTCCTGTTTTATCAACTTGTTTGTCAGTAGCTTGCCTCGTCTTAGAAACTGTTCATACGAAGAGCATGTCCTTGCGTATCGAATTAACTGAGAGACAAAAACACCATATGCAGGTGATGAAGGTAGATTGCTACATAAGTAAGGAAAGTTGACTGTAGAAAAATTGAAGTCATCGCGTTTATCATAAAGTTTTGTTGTTAGGTTACCATCAATGTCCATTTCCAGTAAAATGTCCAAATATGAAACAGATGACGCTGACTCTGTGGTATCTTTGATTTCAAGTTCACTGGGATATATCGAGTCGACGTAAGTATGGAAATAACAATTGTTAATTGATAATACGTCGTCGATATACCTAAATGTTGAGTTGAAGGCCACAGCGAGTGATTTATTTTTTTCACATACAAGTTTTTGAATAAATTCTGCTTCATATAAAATATCGTATACATATCTTAAAGCTGGGTACCTAAATAAATCATTCAATTGCAAGGGCATACACTTATCTGATCGTGACAAACTTTTACATGTGAATTTGAAATATGCTATGTAATTTAAAAACTTCTGAGATCCTTGTAAAATCTTACAAATTAATTATTTTTTAATGAAATTAACACTGTGACCTTCAAAATTATTCAACATATGCATTATAAGTTATGGTTTCTAGTAATAAATAATCTTATCTAAATAAGTTCGCAACATTTTTCAAAATCTATGATATAACATCAAGTTATATTATTTTATAATTCAGTTGTGAATTTTGACATGATTATGCCGTTACAATATTGAAATTTTTAAATGACCTCAAAACCACAAATTCATTTGCTTGTACCATGCGACTGCCATATCACGTGACCACTATGAACAAAAAATACTGTTATATATATATATATATATATATATATATATATATATATAGAAATAAATAGATTTGAGCGACTTTTATTGATTTTAAAAAGGACATGCCCGTTGAACTAAAGTATATGTGTTTTCATCACAAAAACTCGCCGATATTTTTATTGGCCGCCTTTAACTGTACTGCGCAATGACATCATTGAAACATTCCTGGTATGCTAACAAACTTGCCTACATCCACAAACTCATCACAACGTCATTTTAACACGTTTCCTTGCTCCTATGTTTTGAACAGCTTACAAACGAACAAAAAACCTGAGTTATTCTTCATTTTTCATCTGTTGTTTACATTTTAAGATGACAGTATTTACATATTCTCTACGATGAAAACTCTCTATATTTACATTTTTTAGTGTCTTTGCCTGTGATAACACTAGCCTGCCCAATAAATTAAAATGACGTATAATTAATAATATAAGTGGAGCGCAAGCCGGGTTTGCTTATTTATATATAAAAATCTAATCGTACAATTGCTGAAAATTATTTAAGAAGTAAACAGCAATTTAAAAAGTTCACCGGGATATGAAGTTGGTTGGTCACGTGATCAAATCCTGTGAAGCCCGAAGGGCTTCTCAGTAGATTTGATCACGTACCAACCAAGAATCAAGAACATTTCCAGAAGCGAAAAGGAAACCAGATTAAAGGTATATGTGGCGTATTTTTAGTGAATTTGATTATTTGCTTCATTTCTTTACTTAAAGATAGGACTTTCACACAAATTACGCTTTATAAGTCAATCGCATAACAAAGATACAAGAAATCAAAAAAATATTTTTTATTTTTAACCGGCACGGTAAAAAATACAAAAGATTTGAATAACCCCGCCTTAAATGTGTCACGTGACATCCATCTTGGTCTATCAACAAGAATGGCGATGACGAGAATGATAGGTATACCGTTAAGTTTGACAGATTTGGCAATGAAAGAAAAAAGAGACAGACTGACAAGGATAGGAACAAAGGGAAGATTGTCATCGGAGACAATATTGATTGATGGAACGGGAAATAAAGCCGAATTAAACTTAAGTTTCCATGATGAAGTTGTAGGGGTTTTTCTAGTCAGGTTCGTGCTCCATGTGTCCCGTGTCTTTACTTTATAAGTTTTAAACCACAAGTGGATTTTCGTTTAGAGGAATTTTAGAGGAATTTTTGAATAAAGAATAAATAAACACTCTCAGTACATGTACATGCATCCCTCATTGAGAGGGGTATTTACTCCGTTTACCGTGTCGATGATGCTAAAATCGTGCTTCGTCTTTATTACACTTAATAAACAATTTATATCGTTCTACATTTATGAATATCGGAATAGTAATGCTTCGAGTATCATCTGATATAAGAATTATTTAATTTAAGACATGAAAAACCTGATTCTAATTTGTAAACAAACTCTCCTTCCATCGTGTTTTTTTGCAGTAGCCAAATGATTTTCTAGAATATGATTGGGGGTGTCATTTTGAAGTGTGATCAGGTTTCAGAATTTTTTTTTTCATCAGAGGGATCGGTGGGCAACAAAAAATGATGTTTTTTTGCAAAAAAAGTATGGTTCCCGTAACTCCTCTTACAACTTTTGGAGTAGCTACATCATCCCTTGGGATATGATTGGGGCTGTCCTTTAGATGTGCAATAAGGTTTTAAAAATTAAAATTTCATCCAGGGAGTCAAATAGTAGCAGAAAATTGACGTTTAATACTCCTAAAAAAAACCTTGATCCCAGAACTCCTCTTATGATTTAATCAATAGACACATCATATCTTGGGATATGATAGGGGCTGTCCTATAGATGTGCAATAAGGTTTTAAAAATTTAAATTTCATCCAGGAAGTCAAATAATAGCAAAAAATTGACGTTATTACTCAAAAAAAAAAAACTACATCCCAGAACTCCTCTTATGATTTAATGAATAGACACATCATATCTTGTGATATGATAGGGGCTGTCCTTTAGATGTGCAATAAGGTTTTAAAAATTTAAATTTCTTCCAGGGAGTCAAATAATAGCAGAAAATTGACGTATATCACTGCAAAAAAACCCCTAGATCCCAGAACTCCTCTATTGATTTAATGAATAGATATGTCACATCTTGGGATATAATAGGGGCTGTCCTATAGATGTGCAATAAGTTTTGAAATATTAAATTTAATCCTGGTAGTCAAATAGTAGCAGAAAATTAACATTATCCCATGTGCGGATCTAGAGATAGGGTCAAAGGGGGGAGGGGGTCCAGATCCCCCCTCCAAAAATCAAATTTCTTT
>WFKH01011925.1:33169695-33180734 GCA_016163765.1 Magallana hongkongensis | reverse complement strand
CCCCCCCCCCCACCCCCCAGTTCCGACGCCTATGCTTGTTTATAAATTAAGGCTTTTTATATTTTGTGATATATAAAAAAAATCGATTTAGTGTCTACATGTGAATCTTAATTAACTATTTATTTTATTTCTGGTCGTAATGGAACGAGATTGACAACGTCAAAAGAAATGTCCTTTTATTGAAATGTACGTCATTAGTATTGCGTCTTTTGTACACTCTGCCACGCTAAAAGTCTTCTGTTCAGTTCATCTGATGGTACATGTATATTGTTATAACAGTCTCAAAGAATTCAATTTGTAACAGGCACGCAAGGCCAACACCTCCTCCTGAAGACCCTGAACTCGGCGCGTACTGTGGCCAACAATCCTATCGTACTCATGTTTGGTAGTAACCAGATTCCTCTCCAGCTTCAATCTATCTTCCTCCTGAGGGAAGGCTGAAAAACTGTTACAATGGAATATGCATTATTCAAAAAGCTAAATCAAGAAGTTCAATATTAATACATAAAAATAAACTTTCTTACATATTTTCTTCGTATAAAACATAAAACTCTGAGTAACCACAAAAGTCGGTAAAGAAATAAGATTAATTAAAGTTTTATTTTTCTAATCTTTATTTTGTAATTAAACTTGCTTAACCTGTTTATATACGTACATTTATAAATAGTTAGTTTCTGATATTCTTAAACCACACCATTTTGAGGATGCCCCTAATATTGTATAACTTAGGCCTATATACATAAAACAATTCATACACATCCATTTCGATTTCTTTATTGATAAGTTCATGTCCATCATTCAACATTTATCAATTAGGTCGCAAGTCATGCATTCTTTTGTTAAACTCTTGTCAATATATGATTACGAAAACCAATAATATTACAAAATATTGTAATTTTACGATTTTCCGTAATATTATAAATGTTGTATTGAACAGATGTTGAGTTATTTATTAATTCTGGTAACGGGGTTATTTCTCCTTTCTGAATCTTATTAAAGATTTTTTCATATATACAAATGATATTTTATCGAACGAACAACTCTACCCAAGTTGTGACTTCATATGATAGCCCCTAGGTCAGGGGTTCAGGCCCTAAGGCGGGCCAATATGACCAAATAGTGTTATTTGCATATAATGTTTAAAAATCTTCTCTATATACTCCTACACATCTGTAAGAAAAATTGGATTCATGGTTATGAAGACCAGGAAGCCCTCTACTAAAATACATGGCCACATTTTGTTCTATAGGGTATGAGCCACAGTGTGATTTGGAACTCTTCAATGTTTAGACGAGTAAATAAATTGAACCGTATACATTAACTTTGCTTCTTTTACAATTACAACTTCTGTATTTTCAACTACCGATCTAAGACCAAAATAAACTAGATGCTTTTATTAGACAGTAATACCCGCACCAAGTGTTTGCCCCTAAATAACACTGTTTTGTACCAGTTTTAGTAAAAACGAAGGCCACGTGCACATTATACACCATCGTCGGAACCCACAGGTTTTCTATCCGTTACACTGCTGTGTAACGGATAGAAAACCCGTGGGTTCCGACGATGATAATACACATGAGCGGCCCTTTATGTACAATTTGTGGTTGAACTGTTTGCATGTCAATTTTCAGTTAATCAATAATCTTTTCATTTCATTTCATAGAAAGTATGGTCTATATAATTATTACAAACAAAATTAAATTATGCCCCTTTCCCTCGGCGGTTGCCGGCTTAATTTAGATTTGCTTCTAGGTGCCAACATCATCGTGTGCACAGATTTAGAGAAGGGATTGGAGTGGGAGGTCCAGACCCTCCCACCCTTGAAAAAAATAATTTATAATGTTGTAAAAGTACCAAAAAATGCACCTCGGACTCCAATCCCCCATCCCCTTTAAAGAAAGTTACATGTATCCCCCCCCCCCCCCACCACACACACACTCCTTATGGATAAATAAACATCAGAATATTTTCATAACAACGAAAGCCTGTACATGTAGTAAAGTGCATTATAATCAAAATTCTTTCACAGTGACGTTATATAATTTTAAATTTTTACAATATATGTATTTAGCAAAAAAAAGATAAGTTTTTAAAATTTTGGAATCTGAAGTAAAAAATAGAAAAGCCACAGCAGCATTTGAACTCTCTACAAACACGTAGTTAACGCTCTAATCCATTGCACTTTCCTGTTAGATAACATTATTTTAGGGGAAAATATTATATTTTATACTTTATTGTTTATTTCTGCAATACCGAGTTCATTACAATATGCAGGTGTCCTGTTCCACCTTAAAGCAGAAATGTGTGCTTTACATATTTTTTATCTAATAAAACCGTACAAGGGGTTGTAAAGAATACAGTCATGAAAATACATGCATGTTACAAGAAAATGATCTTTGTCCGAATTACGTACACAACACAGGTCTACAGGTCGCATTACCGGGTACTTGTTTTACCCAGCTCTTCGGTAAGATGGGTTTCACGTGGTGTACATAACGGTATGTGTTTTCCATGTGCAGAATAGTATTAATTAACATGCATAAACGTTTCTTTTGTGATGATCAGCTAATTAATGGATTCACATTGCGCTCTTATTGGATTATCATTATGATGTTGACCAATATAGGTAAGCATAATACATGTAGTACTAGCACAATATTATGAGACACCGGTATACATAAGTATTACTTTCACTTTCTAAATAAGTGATCTCCCTTTGCCAGCATACTGTATCATCATCTTTTTAAAAATATCTAAATAAGCTCATCATTGTTACCTATCCTATCGCATTTGTACAGTTTCTGTCATTTTAATTGCAAAAGTTATTGTTTCATTTGTCAGACTTAAAATATTAAGTTGACCCCATATTGACCCTGTGACAATATGTATTAAATTTGTGCATTGCATTTAAATAAGTGTAGAGACTTATCATTTCTATATGAGTTTTATTTAATATGTAGGAAAGGGTCTTTTTTCTTAATGTATTATGATGCATCAAATAAAATGTAGGCTATGACCCTATGGGATTGTTCTGACCGAATGAAACAGGAAAATACCAAATATCTTGAAAACTGTTGAGATCCCCACCACTAAACCAACTATATTCTTGTTTCTAATATTATGATGCATCAAATGTTTTAAGTACATGACCCCCAGGAGTTGTCTTTAAACCACCACCCCCCCCCCCCCCCCCTCTGAAATAGGAAATGATGATATACTTTGATAATTTTTAACTTTTGAGATCCCCCATCCCTAAACCATATTTATTCTTGCTCTTTGTGTGCATCAAATTGTATATAGGTTATGCCCCCTTGGAGACACCCTGACTTTCCAGAACTGGATATAATAAAGTATTTTATCTTATTCATATGTATAGTGTTTGATCCATGTGGGTAATTCCTAGCCTAATGATGACCCTACTTTGTTTAGGATTACAATTGCCCCGAATACATATAACGTTTTGTTTATCTTATCGATAAAAATTAAAAAGCAATTTCCTAAATCTTAATTTGCATCTAGAGAAAAATACCAATGAAGAAATGATTTAAAATTTGCTACTGTACACATGTTAGAATGTATTTAAGAAGACTCTGAATCTGATGGGGGGTGTGGAGGATAAACGTTTAATTTTAATCATTTATTGTTATTAATTTTAACTTGAATATTAGGCGGAAAATAAGACTTCTGATCATATTTCAATAGATCATTTGTCAATTGTGCAAGGTGTAATGTGATTTTTTTAAAAACATTTTTTACCAGATTATAAAACTTTTAGACCCCAAATTATATTTTAATTTTAATAGATCATTCGTCAATTAAGAAAGGTGTAAAAGTAAGTGTTTCTTTTATTTCAAGCAAAAATAAATGCATTTTTTTTGTTATCTTAAGAGAAAAAAAACCCCGTCATTTTATTTAAATTCTAAGGAGGGACACGTACATGTGTGGATCCAGAAAATTTGTCCAGGGGAAGGGGGGGGGGTTATTTGAGTTTTTGTCGGGGGGGGGGGGGGGAGCATTTTTTTGACAATTTTATAAATTAAATGTAGTTTAAAGAAATTTGAATTTTAAAGGGGGGGGGTCTGGACCCCTGACGCCCCTCTAGATCCGCGCATGGGATAAATGTTAATTTCTTGCTACTATTTGTCTTACAGGATTGAATTAAATTTTTCAAAATCTTATTGCACATCTATAGGACAGTCCCTATCACATCTCAAGATATGATGTATCTTTTCATTAAATAATAAGAGCCGGAGTTTTGGGATCTAGGGTTTTTTTTAGGAGTGATAAACGTCAAT
The DNA here is from genome assembly GCA_016163765.1 of Magallana hongkongensis. NCBI lineage: Eukaryota > Metazoa > Mollusca > Bivalvia > Ostreida > Ostreidae > Magallana > Magallana hongkongensis. Next base: position 33,176,439 of record WFKH01011925.1, on the reverse strand, counting down.
TTTCTGCTATTATTTGACTCCCTAGATGAAATTTAAATTTTTAAAACCTTACTGCACATTTTTAGGACAGCCTCTATCATATCCCAAGATATGATGTGTCTATTTATTAAATCATAAGAGGAGTTATGGGATCTAGCTTTTGTTTAGGAGTGATAAACATCAATTTTCTGCTACTATTTGACTTTCTGGATGAAATTAAAATTTTCAAAACCTTATTGCACATTTATAGGACAGCCCCAATCATATTCCAAGAGATGACATAGTTACTCCAAAAGTTGTAAGAGGAGTTATGGGAACTATACTTTTTTTGCCAAAAAAAACCGTATTTTTTTGTTGCCCACTGATCCATGTGTTAAAAAAAAATTCTGAAACCTGATCACACTTCAAAATGACACCCCCAATCATATTGTAGAAGATCATTTGGCTACTGCAAAAAATGTTGACGTTTTTGAAATAAGATTTTTTGTAAAAAAAAAAACAAAAACGTCATTTTTCAGCCACCAAATGACCCCCAGGGCAAAATTGAAATTTCCAAAACCTCATTGCGCATCTATAGGATACCCCAACACATATTCTAAAAGATGATTTGTCTATTGTTGAAAATGTAGGAGTTCGAGGAAGAAGGTTTTTTGTGAAAAAACGTCATTTTTTACCAATTATTTGACTCCCAGGACTACCAAAGAATTTTTTAAACCTTTTTACAAAACAACATGATACCCCAAATCAAACCCCAAGAGTTCAGTTTGCTGATTTATATGATTGAAAAGCAGTTTGAGAAAATAAAACGTGACAGACAGACGGACGGACGGAACAGGGTAACAACAATATACCCGAACTTTCTTTAGAAAGTGCGGGTATAAAAATGCAGTTTCCCCTAACGCGACCGACCCAATTAAATCCCACCGACCGAATTGCTTTTATTACAGACCCTGGAATGCACTACTACATCTAAAACGTGTATGAGAAGCGTGCGACTTTCGTATGGTATTAAAAGCGTATCGTGCAAGAAACGTACTGTACCGTATAAGAGGCGCATCGTACTGTGCTAGAAACGCATCGTATCGTATGAAAAACCCATCGTATTGCATGAGAAACGTATTGTATGAAAAACGTAACGTATCGTACAAAGCGTACAAGAACCGTGTGAGAATAAATACGCTGTAGATTACCAAAATTATAAGTGGGGATCTACTATCCCGTAAGATTTACATGCAATGATGGTATATGTATATGTAAAACACAAATTAATACTCTACGGCTATTTTATAAACTTGAAATAATAATTAAGAATCGCTGACAGTTCAATTAAACAATATAATACCTTCTTTGGAGATTCATGTGGGTACCGAGGTAGCGTCATTGCAGAAAAATACATGCAAGATATAGTAGAGAAAATGCCCGGTAGATGAAAATATACTGCGTTAAATCAGACTTAATTGTGTTTCAAAATTTCCTTCTTTTCTTATTAAATAAAGTGTGAAGGTAAATCGTTGTTAGTAAGGTGTTTATTTAATTTATAAAAAAGAAGTTCAGAAAGAGAACCGTGGTACATATTGTTAACCTCGAATAAACCTGAGTAGAAATGATTAATTCAGCAATGGATAAACTCGCTAGGATGTACAATGTGATTTAATTTGATATCATACAATGTAATGTTCCTTTTTCCGGCTCAGGTGATTTAACGGAAACCGTTTTTAATCAGGCAGTACATGATTGTACATAGCACATTGCTCTTTATTCCTTTTTTAGCTCACCTGAGCTGAAAGCTCAAGTGAGCTTTTCTGATCCCCCGTTGTTCGTCGTCCGTCTGTCCGTCCGTCTGTAAACTTTTTACATTTTGAACTTCTCTAAAACCACTTGACCAAATTCAACCAAATTTTGCAAAAATTATCCTTATAAGAAGTTGAATATAAATTGCAGAAATGAAAGGCTGATCTTTTTTCAAAACGGAGAAAACCTCGAAACTGTAAAAAAAAAGGGGGGTGCATTTTTAAAAATCTTCTTCTCAAGAACTACTGAGTCAAATTCAACGTAATTTAGGAAAAATAATCCTTATGGAAAGGAAAATATAAATTGCAAAAATTATGGGCTAATTCAGTTTCAAATTTGAGTAATTTACGTAACTAATAATAAAGAAATAATAGCTGTCAATCAGTTTATAACTTCGGGTTCGGTCTTCCATACCTCGAAAACGGAAGTTCTTTGTTCGAAGCAGCAATGATGAACGCGTGTGTGGGTTAAACTGACAAAGATGAATTTGCTGGTTGTGCAACACTTTACGTGCGAAGAGAATATTTGAAACATGCAACATAGATTTGTGCCGATTTTGTGAAGTAAATTGAGGTTAAATATTTCAATGCGTTAATATTTGCACTTACAACATATTATGAAATACTATACATTTTATTGGTAATTCGGTACGATATCTACGGAATGGTTGATTAATGCAACGTGTTTTTATAAGATGCATTTTCAGTATAAACGGAGATTGTTTCCGCTGCTAGAAATATGTAGGTATATATGTGATGAAAAATAAATTGTGATCTTTCTTTTAGTGCACGTTTCTTCTGTTTTAATTGTTTACAATTTTCTATTTACTTTCCATATTTGAGTGTCAAGCTTCGAATTATAATCAAGATACAGAGCTTGGCTCACAATTTTCTGTTTGCACACAGAGCTGAGGCCTTGCTTTTATTCTTTTACAGTTTAAATGCTGAATAGGAAATACGAAGCTTAAAAATCTAAAGTTGAATGTAATAAACTCTTTTGAACAAAAAAATTGAATCAAACCTAGCAGAATTGCGAGCTCTATATCTTGCTAATAATTTTATGATTGACGCTGAAATTTTGATTGATCACTAGAAATTTCTAGCTAAACGTTAAATACGTGTACAGAAAAATTAAAAGAAGATATGCTGTAGCTACTTTCTTGGGCCCCCTCCTAATACGATGTATTATATGAAATCTACACCAACCTTAATGGTTTTCTGACACAAATATAAACGATCGCTTTAAAACTTTTTCTATAGTTATGACACATTACTGGCACGGGGATAAATGAAGAAAATATTACAGCGGAAAATCATTGGTTTGTAGCCATTTGTTGTTTTTGAATAAAGATGAAAACAATGGGTGGGCCGTGGTAAAATAGAGTGATATGCCTGTCAGTACATTGCAGTGGTGTCCGAAGCAAATTGAAAATGAATGGAGGGGGCTAGACCTTATCAGAAATCTTAACAAGCAAAAAAAAAAAAAAAGGATTTTGAGTATGACTATGTCTAACTTTGCAAAAAAAAGTGGGGGGCTTAGCCCCCACCCACCCCGTTCCGACGCCTGTGCATTGATTATAATAGCTCTTTAACATTTCACAGGACACCATTTTTCATTCGAGTGTATTCATTGATCAAGTGAGTAAGGTTTTAAAACATCGCACGAATTCACGCCAGGTAAACAACACTCGTTTATAATGCAGAAGACCAATTACATTTTTGAATGGTTTTTTTTCGAGCGCATTGAGGTACAATTTTCTTCTTTCACATATAGGAAAAATAAAATACAATAACTACAGGTAGTAAGAAGTTGAAGAAGAAAATGTACCTATATGCTCTCATATATTTTGATCGCTTTATAAAGTGTGGGGAGGAGGGGACAGAACTTAAAAATAAGGTACCTGGAAGTTAACAGTGTACCCCTACCAAACATTTAGTTTTATATCTTGCATAGGATCTTGTTTTTTGGTAAAAATGGTATCTCATAAAGGTACGATGTCAAAGATTAAGTGTACTATGCAAAAATAAGTGTAAAATTTGAATACTTTACGGCATTCTTTTTGTTATTCTACCGAGGGGCCATATGGCACAATATCCTTTGAACACCCACATAAAGCCATTGTTGCTCAGGTGAGCGATGTGGCCCCATGGGCCTCTTGTTTCAGAATTCTAATCTTGTAATGCTTGAGTTTTAATTCTTAAAAAAAATATATAGATGCGGTTTTTAAACGAAACCCTGCCAAGGTAAAGTGATACATATATTTTTTATGTAGTTTTAACTGTCTATTCCTTACTCCTAAAAAAGAAAGAAAAAGTACCGATATATAAAACTATATAGCTAATTTGTATATGAAATCAAAATGAATGCAGTATTCAAGAAAAACGGCATTAAATTGATTCGTTGAAAATAATAATTATTTTAAATGTAATATTTTCCTGTGCAGAATGGACTTTATAGGTACATGTTTGCAAGTTTTAGATTTTCGAAAACGATAGCAGTAAATGTTTTAATGACATGTTGCTGTTTGCACTAAAGTGACGTTTAGGAAAGTAGTGATATTGAATAGTAAAAGTATATATTTTGGATTGAGACATTTCGTGTGTATTTGAATAAATTATTCTTGGTAGCCTTCTTTATTCACGACCTTTACAGGTATATAACATTTGGAGTAATTATTCCATCCCCGCAAACAGGTATATTATCGGGCGAGTATTTGCCTATGATGCCATTGTTTAAAACGTTCCATATTTATACCCCCACAAACGAAGTTTAGGGGGTATATTTTTTTCACCCTGTCCGTCTGTCTGTCTGTCTGTCTGTCTGTTCGTCTGTCCCTCTGTCTGTAGACGCAACTTTGTCCCCCCTATAGAATTTTTTACTACTGCATGGAACAGTCTGAAAATCTGTACATATGTTGAACACCATATGAATATGTGCACCTGCATTTTTTTTAAAGATCAGACAAGATTTAATGATTTTATGACAGTTTTCATTTTCCTTATTCTATATATTGTACACTGATGTTGAAAAGTAAGGGAGGTAATCCTTACAGATTTTATTAATTAGTTAATTGTATTAAAACACTCTAAAATATATTTATATAAGTACATCCAGATGGAGATTTTTTGTCATTATTTCTTAACTAAATTTATTTTTTATAAGTATTCTATCAACTGACAATGCACAGTTTTTGTTTGGCAACGATAAATTTTTAGGAGCTAATAAGAACATCAAAGACAAGTGGGGCTGAATTCATTTGTCCCAAGGGGGCCATTATCTGAGCCATGGTTTAGATGGAACAAGTGTTTAGGGAAAATTGATAATCTGTAAAATGGGCGGTGGTTTTGGGGCTATTCATGTAAACCAAAAAGGAAATAAATAATATCATTATTAATAAAGAAATTTAACTATTTTTAGAAGTTGTTTAAAGAACTGGGTACGGTAAGAGGCAAAATCGGCCCTGTAACCGAAATTAATAAAATTTGATATGGGATATCTTGACAATACGCTTGTTGTAAAACAGTTTTTTTTTTAATATCTTTTATCGTTTTCATTTTATAGTCCCTCAAACATAGCGTCGTGTATAGTTTTCCGATGACGTTATGACGTACTTTCAGAATTAATATTGACGTCATAAATGAATTCAAGAAAAACAATAATTATCATTATCGGTTTCTTTATTTATTTCATTTTGTTTCTGGTAAATTTCATCTTCAATATCATTTTCATAAATTTGAGTATTATTTAGTGAAACGATAAGTGGGAAGAACTTTTTTATACTATCGGTCATTAAATCTGTGGGTTGTTTACTTTGCTGTTTTTCTTAACTAACATTTTGTCTCCTTTCGTCGTCAATTATTGGAATAGGCGTTTTTAAAAGTAAAGAGGGTTTCACATTTCATAAAATTCACATCCACCCGACCCTCCCATCCACAAGAAAAAGACAATTTACAAAATTAAAGCGAACAATTGAACTTTAATGCATTATTTATGATAGGAAAATATGCACAATTAAGCGAATTAGAAATAAATCTGTTGATCTTTTCTTTAGGGTAAAATATTGATTCAAATCATTAAACATTTCTGAAAATCAATTAAGAAATGCACAAATTGATAACATACATTCATATTTAACAGACCCAAATCGTTCACCATGTCACAGAGCATGTTTCAAATGATGAAGTAATGATTTAAAAGATGCACTGAAATGAAGTCAAGACATGAAATTAAAGACGTTCAATGGTATATGTCAATAAAAAAAAAACATGCATTAATGCAAGCATACTTGAAAAAATAATCATAAAAATATATAATTAATGATAATTTAGAAACAAAGTTGCAGAAATGGTTGTATGCATTATAAAATTGTTATTCCTCTGGATCATCACTGTCCGATTCATCAATTGTTGGAATCCTTGAAGCATCCTCGATGGTATCTGCCCAGTTTGGAATGCCCTTGAGCGGGCTGGCTTCATGTCGCATAAAAGAAAGATACCATATCACACTTGTAATGTGAGCACACATGCCCACCACTCTACTTCCGTTTTTACATGAACAATACCACCCTTCAACGATAATATCGTTGTACTTGATCCAAAGCTTGTAGCGTTTGGCAGAGATGTGGCGACTCTGTATTTTTGCAGAAAGGATCATTGGTACGTCACTGCTTACAAGAATGTCATAACTTCCATCAGGACTACAATGTTCTTGGGTGTAAGAGCGGGCCAATTTAACCTGGTATACGCCAAGAGTCAGCTCCCGGATTTCATCCTCACTCAGTCGAGGGAATGACGGACATGCCTCTGATGCATCTAATGGAGTCCATTTATATGATCTTCGATCTAGTCCTGTAATATTACGAAATTGTATAATTGAACTATATTTGAAGGACAAAATTGAAATTGCAGATTAAATATCACATAGTATGATGTCTGAAAATACTTACCTTGGTCATTTATGAGCGTTTGAAGTTCA
>WFKH01011925.1:33146889-33169595 GCA_016163765.1 Magallana hongkongensis | reverse complement strand
GCCATAGGTTTCGGATGCTGGATGAGGTTTAGTTTTTTGGAACAGGTTACATGTTTTATAGATAATAGCTTGCATAATTGATTTAACTATAATATAAATGAATTGTAGAGGTAGCTTCAGATGCAGAGCCTGATCTCCATTATCAAGGATGCTAAAAATTCTCCTACCTCACTCAAACCTGCTTGATAGATGTGTTTGTTGTTAAATGATTTAACATGATTCCTATGATATAGTATTCTATGATATGATACACTATTGTTTAATATGATACAATGTAATATCATACATTATATTGTACAAAGTTATATGATATGATATGATATGATATTGTATCAATTTTTTTGTACATTATTATATGATATTGTATTATGATATTGTTATGTATAGTATTGTATATTATTATACAATATTGTAGAATATGATATTGTATAATATATATCTTATCGAATGATATTGTTTCATATTATATTGCAATATATGATATTGTATCATATGATACGATATTGTATATTATAATTATAGCATATCGTATGATACAATATTGTATAATATGATATTGGTTTATATAATATATTGTTATATAACACATGAAATTGTATTATATGATATTATAAGATATAATATAATATGATATTGTATCATATGATATTGTATCATATGATATGATATTGTATAAAATGATATTGTATTATCTAATATCGTACTGTATCAGATGATATTGTATCATATGATATGAAACAATGTTTTATCAAATTATATTGTATCATATGATACAATATTGTGTATCAAATATGATACAATATCATACAATACAAAATTATACTATATTATACAATATAATATCATATGTTACAATATTGTGATGTATTATGTGATATGATATCGTATCAAATAATGCTATATTGTATTTATAGTAGATATTATGATATTGTATTATGTGATTAAATACAATAATGTATAACACGATACAATGTCATATTATATGTTACAAAATCATATTGCATCAATATTTATTACAGTATTATATTGTATTAAATGATATATATTGTAAGTATCATTGGATGCAATATCATATTTTATATTATTGTATTGATAAACATTGTATCTTATAATAATGTATGAAATGAACATAGGATTATCATACAATTTTTTTACATATGATATACGATATTGTGTCAAAACAGTATCCATGAATATCCAAGATCATTAACTATGATTTTCATATAATATGATAAAGGTGGTTTTAAAGGTGATGCCTCATAAAGTTGATGCCTCGTCTCGGTGAGCTTTGTAATCTGTGATTACCTATGTTCTTTAAAACAATTAAATAAAAAAAAATATCATCAGGTACATAAATTTGTAAATGTATTACTGTTATACATATGTATTTACAGTGAAGTTCTGATAATTTTGATTTTAATTTTTCTTTGTTTTTTTTTTACAGTTCTAGAATTTTTTTTAATTTATGTGTTGCAAACCTTTATTATTCAATTAAATTATTATTCCCATTTGAAATTAGCCTTGCGGGGGTATTAGTCCCATTAGGACTTTTCTAGTTCATATTGTCAGTAACGATATATTTATCTAGACTTGTGATAATCTAATAAACTAATAAAATACTTTGAAATTATAGTGAATTTATTTAAATGTTTAAAAACTAAATGATCAGCGATTTAGAATCATATCGCACAGTAACCGTACAGACCGTATGGAAAACGTATAGAAAACGTATCGTTCAAGAAACGCATCGTTTCGTTTAAAAAACGTACCGTACCAAGTGAAAAACGTATCATATCATACAAGAAGCGAAATGTACTGTGCGAGAAACGTATGGTATCGTACAAACCGTATAGCGTGTGAGAAGCGTGCGAGAAACGTACAGCTGGTGTAGTAGTGCGTTTCAGGGTCTGTACCACATTGAATAGAGATTTTTTTTAAAGAAACCTAGTTTTACCCGAATTTGTTTTATTAATAAGGAGACCCACATCTTTTTCATTAAACAATTATTTTGTTAGCCTCGCTTTATCATAAAGCGAGTATGATCTGTAACTTCGCCGGAATTTCCTCCGAAAGAGAAGTTGAGTTCACGATTATCTAAATTAATTAACCCAAAAAACATTAAAATGATAATCAATTAATTCAAAAGACATTTTCACAGCCTCTGTCAACCACTGTTGTGATTAATAATTTGCGATTGTCTTATCTTTTATGGGTTACAATAAATATTCCGGCTGTAAAACTTCCATGGAATTTTATGGATATTCCATGAAAATCCATGGAAAAAGGGACCATGGAAAAAGCCTGGAGTATTTGGACTCATTGTCCAGGATTTATTTGACAAAATAAGGATGGAAAATAACTGGAAAATGTCCATGGCAATAAAGCACAAAATTCCATGGAACTACCCTCTCACCTTTCCATGGAACTATATGGCATTTTCCTGGAATGTTTTTCATGGACAATCCATGGAAATAGCATGGGCATCATTGCATTACAAATATTGTTCGACATCCTGGTGTCAGGCGAATTTCAATATCAAAACTGCCTTACTTGATTAAAGGTTCAATGTACATAAAAAGTATATTGTCAAAGAATCATACGAATCTTCAATATAACTTAAAATAAATAAAAAAAAACTACAACATCTAAGTGATGTAATCATGTTTTCTTAAATTTTCAAAAATTTCAAGACAGTATTTTTTCTCTCAAAACATAACCCGAAACATAACGGATATTATGCAGAATCAATATCAATGAGGTATAATGAAAGAAAAATCCATGCAGAACTATCCAGAGATATCTTGGGACATCCACATTTAAAATATTTAATAGAAGCAAAACAATTTAGGCCTAAATATATATTATAAATATAATTTTTCCGAGAAAAAAAAATACTGCTATAATTCCAGACAGGTTTAAATGCAATAAAAATGTTGGGAAAAAACAGGATAATACTAAAAACTGGCTTTTTTTTCAGCATAGTTCTTTGTTTTTTCATAATCTTATTTGTCCTTGTTACTTTCTTTTTTCTTTGTTCTTCATACTTTCTGTTCTTATTTGTATCCATCCATCTTTGTAGCTGGAGTAAAAATAAAGCAATATTCTCAAGTATATAACTAAGTAACTTTACCTGTATACAAAATAAAATATATCCCTCAAAAATTTAGAATTTAAAGTCGCCATTTTGAAATAATTTACAAAACATTACTTTATTTGTTTCATTAATTTAAAGTTACAACGTTTATCTCATTTACACTAAATGTGATTTCAACATGAATTATTTTACCTTTCTCGTCATTACTCTGAACTACAACTGCTGCATCATCGTGAATTTTAAATGTTCCATACCACTTGTTGAAGATCCGTCATAGGCGGACGTGACGTTAGAGAATCAAAACAACACGTTGACAGTATATTCTGATGAATTGGGACTTCGATTTTGTTTTAATATAAACTTTTTGAAACATAAGTTGATCATAATAAATTAATTCGTTTAAATTAGACTGAATTTAAGGCACTAAAGATGTCAATATCATATTTGCAGAATTTGAAGGAACGTACGAGTTGTTAAGTACGCAGTTTACACAAGTCGTGTCTGTTTAATTTAAACCCCTCTGGTTTTGAACCCGCAGGCTTTTGGAACTGGAAATGAAATAAATATAATATCATACTTTATTTATTTATCTTTGCACTAAGTTTTGTAAGTAATATCTACATTTTTACTGAACATTAAATTTCGTACATCTTGAAGGTCATTATGCATTTTGTTACGGCGACGAATTGACCTTACACCTCATTAACAATGGCGGACACTTCGAAAATAAAAACGTAACTGCTGGAGTTTAAATCGCTTCTGTGCTAATGCATGAGTGATAGTGGTCATACAAATATTTACGAAACAGATTGATAACGTCTTTGAGATGAATTGCTTTCAAATGTGTGCTACAGTGATGCCATTCACATACAAATATCATTTCGCGACGGAGTCCAAATTACAACGGATTGCATCTTTCGTTCTGGCAGGTTGTATACATATGTTACTGACATACACAACTGACCATGTATTTACAGTGTATTAACTTGCTAAAATGCACCTCAAGCAAGTATGAAATTAACGATAATTTCCCTCAGAAACCAGAGACGTGAAACAAAATAATTTAATTTATTATGACAGTATTGCGATATAATTAAAGCTGAACACCTCTCGTAAATAGGCACCGTCACACAGGTACCTGGTATATAAACCCTTCGATTTCGTTACACCCGATTGCAAACCTGAAACTCGTGGCCGACTTGTAGTATTCCTTTCTTTGTCTTTGGATTTTATGCATTTATTTCTAAAACTATGTGCATATTCTGATATTCTGTTTGTAAATAATGAATTGACCAATTTATTTGATGTTAGTATTCTCTTATCTTGAAAAAAAGTGCGTAAAATTTGATAATTTCATCGCGACCGAGTAACACGGCGAGCAAGATGTACGTTCACACAGGTGAGACCTCTACAGCGAAGTACTTTTAACGGTTTGGAGGTCTGCCCCTTATATAAGGGTTGTAGGGACATCAGTGATGAAAGATCCAGAGAAATATGGCGGACAGTGCCTATTTACGAGCGGTGTTCAGCTTTAAATGAGCAAGTTCACATTCCCTAATAACTTGACAATGCTGAACATAATGAATGGCTGGCAGGGTATGCATTAAGGAGGCAGAATGTCAACAAATTAACCAACAGATCTACCTAGAAAAAATAGTATAGAACAAATCCATATTTTTTTTAATTTTTATATTAATTTTACCATATGTTTATCATTTATATTTTCATATAGAGCTATTCTTCTAAAGAAGATCAATATAGTCTTATAATGACCACGGCCATCGAGCCCTCAAACAATTTGATTTCAAAATGAGTATTGCTCCTAAATAATCATCATATCAAAACTTCCTGCAAGTACAAACATTACACATAAACTACAACAAAGTTGTAAATTCCCATTTGAAAGGGTATAAGCTTTAACTTGGCTTCATTAACCAATAATCCGTGTTTGGATACAATAACAGTGGAACAAGTTACAGATTTAAAAAAAAAATCCATTGAATGCCACAATTTTCGACTTGGAAAAAATTTACAACTGACTTCTGAAGTATCCATGTAATTCCAGCTTGTAAAATTTCTAAGTTCAATTATTATGATAAAAATTCTAAGTCCAACTTTCCAGTAATTTCCCACCCATTTTCCATGATGTTTATGCTATCCATGGACATTGTACATGGACGTCTAGTCTGTTCTTGTCCATGTATCCTGGACTATGTCCATGTTTTCCAGGCATTTTCATTGAACTTCTATGGAAAAGCCTGGAATCCATGGAAAAATGAGACACGGCCATGGAAGTTCTAAACTGGGTTTTGGCTCAAGTGAGCGGTGTGGCCCTAGGGCCTCTTAATTTCATTGAGTGTAGCCTTTTCAAATAATGTGGGAGTGTAAAGTTAGCTTGCATTATCATTTGTTTTGCAGCAATTTGAATATTACTGACAAAAGAAAATTATAATCTTTCGCCCACATTATTGAAAGTTTTAAAATACATACTTTTTATGCTATTGAACCCTGAAAAAATATATTGTGTATAAATCATTTGCAGAACCAAAATTAATCTTCCTGTAGGTACATTATTTAGGGTAAAAAAATATGCATAAACCAATGAAATAATATTTTAATGAACCTTTCAAAATATACAATTCACAAAAACTGGTTCCATGACTCCACATTGAGAACTTTCAATTGACAATGTAATGTATTCATATATACATATTATATATTTAATATTTTTATATATTATATACATGTTTTTTTCAATAAATCATTTTTCTTGTACGTGGGTTGAAAAACACAAAGAATAAGTAGAATGCTCAAACAACTTTTATTATAAAAGTTGCTTAAGCATTGGACTTATTCTTTGTGTTTTTATATAAAATATATTATTATTATTACTTGATAGTTTTGCTACTGACAGACTACATAAATATATCGGGTTAATTGATCTCAAAGACGGCAAGACGAAGCCGATCCATATATGAGATTGATCAACCCAATATATTTCTGTAGTCTGTTTTGTTTTCACTAGGACTATCAAGTGAAATTTTTATTCACAAAAAGTGATGATTTAGGCAAATCCATGTGGAAGTTGCCTTAAATCTTTTGAATATTACACAAACTCTTCACAATTATCATTCTCACCTTTAAAATACTCTTTGAAAATCTTAAGATAGTAAGAGACATCTAATAGTTATTTTCAATGTTGCACCAAGAATTTGATATGAAAGTTAATTAATAGAAGTGAGTTTCACCCCCAAAAATTTGGATTTTATATTATATAAAAGTATCTTAAGCATGCTAGGTTCAGATCTTTTTTGTTGAGTGGTCTAATAAAAAAAAATTAAACATAGCTTTTTGTGAAAATTAATTTCAATTCAAGAAATTTTGTTTTTGAACAATATAGATAGTGATGCATATAACCTGTGTGCCTCTTGTTCATTCTGTCTACATCAATGGTATCACATTTTCTTGTACAGATCCAGGTTGCTATGGGTTGACAAAAAAGACAACAGCAATGTCTACTCTCTCAACAACAAGTGACACTCATGTGAATAAGTATGAATTTTATTCTTCTTCTTTGTTTCAGTACATGTACCTGTAGTTAAAAATACTTTCAACTTGTCAATTTCTTGTGAGTTATCATCATTTTTGCAAAATATATAAACTGTAATATCTACTAGTGCTGAGCAGTAGGGACAAAAAATGTAAATTCCATGCCTGTATATTTACCTACTAAAATTTAAAGAATTGTTAAACATAAATAATAGAGAGGTTAAGCATTTGACCCTGTACGTGTATGCGTACGTGTAGAGTTAGAAGTAAGATTACAAGTACCCGTATCTAACGTTGCGTCCTGTTAAACAAACTGCACGTGTACGCGTATGTGTAGAGGAAGATGTCACATAATATTTAATTGGATGAAAATATAAAATAAACTAATCAAAATTAGTGTTTGATTATATACGATCGTAAATAAAGATGGCTCAAGCTATGATCTTGCTGGCATCGCTAGAAGGTGATGATGATCTTTTACAACTTTCATGTATGGATGACGACAAATAGCCATCAATTTATCATAAGTTAGGGATTGATGAACTCAGCGAAGAACAATTACGTGCATTATTTAGATTTAAAAAGGAGACGTGTGCTTTGTGCGACGCTTTAGGTATACCTATCAAAATTGTTTGCAAGAATAAAACTGTATGCTCGGAAACAGACGGTTTGTGCATTCTTATACGTATAGTATACTCGATAGATTGCAAGATCTTTCACACATGTTTGGAAGATCAACAGTTGAAATATCTTACATCTTTAACACGGTTTTAGACCTTATTGATTCAAACCACGGACACAAATTGGAAAACTTGCATCAGCTGTGGTTGTCCCACGCGAAACTTGACGAGATGGTTGCAGCCGCCAACAGATCTTAGGCACCCCTTGCAAATTGATGGGGGTTTATCGACGGACCCGTGAGGCCGATATGCAGACAACAATCTCATCAGCAATTGATATTCAATGGTCATAAAAGAGTACATGGTCTTAAATTCTAACGTATTACGACACCTGACGGAATGATTGCTCATATGTTTGGTCCAATTGAGGGCCGCCGTTATGATGCGGGTATGCTAAGGGAAAGCGGTGTTGAACAACAAATGAAACAATATATGACCAAAGCAAATGGTGAAGTCTACTCCGTCTACGGTGACCCCGCCTACCCATTATCCCCATACGTAATACCATCCATTCGAGGAGCTGTTATATCAGCGAATCAGATGCGTTTTATCCACAAAAATGTCAGCACTGAGAGTATGCGTAGCATGGACTTTCAGCAAAGTTTTATCTTTGTTTGCTTTTCTTGACTATAAGAACAATTAAAACGGTATTTACAGCCTGTGGGAAAATATTACAGTGTAGCAGCTATTCTAACCAACTGCCACACCATTTTATATGGTAGTGAAACCGGTACATTCTTTAATATTTCCCCGCCATTTCTACACGAATATTTGGCCTCGAATAACTCGCTTAGCATCAATTAAAATCTAGTGATGCATTTTATTTGTTCCGCTTACCTTAAACTATCTTACATTACTGTCTTATTAAATGAAAACTGGACAATTTCCAACAGAACAAATTTGAATTTGTGTTGTAATCTATTACCTTGAAGACAAAAACCAATATCAAAGAATGTGTGTGTGTGTGTGTGTGTGTGTGTGTGTGTGTGTGTGTGTGTGTGTGAGAGAGAGATAAAAACAAAACTCTCTCTATCTCTGAGACAGTCAGAAAGTGGGATAGATAAATGCATCTGAATACTAGTATCTTTTAAGATTTTCTCTATTTTCTCGCTTATTTTGATCAATGAGAAGGTTTGTGCGTTCTCTAACTCTCCGAGCATCAAGCACAAAAATAGGCGTTGACAAGACTATAGTGACTTCTGTCCATTTTTTTTTAAAATTGGATTTCTTGCAACAACTTCCCTCAGAAGCCTGATGTCATCATCATTCTTAAATCTTATATGTTTTTTTCCTGTCGATGCTCATATTCGAATCTCGCCTTTAATAATAAAACATGTAATTTTAATGAAATCAAAATTATAGTCCCTGAAAGATTAATAAAAAAAGAACGTTAAGAATTTTAAATGGATAATTGTAAAAAAAAAAAGAAAATAAATAAAATAAAAAGTGGTGGATGCAAAGCATCCGATCGCCCCTTTCCGACTACGCCTTTTTGTACATGTACAATTAAGTGTTATTCTATTTTCGGTTTAGCAGAGCAGATGCTCGTGATCGCTCTATAAATCTCTGTATTAGGGATATAGGTGAATTAACAAGCGCCTGCACTGCTGAACGTGCAGGCACATAAAAAAACGATAATCAAATAAAAGTCTGCTGGTTTTTATCCGCTATCGATTTTTAAATTAACAGTATAGCGGATCATTTATCCATCAAATTTTAACATAGTAGAGTGGAATTTGGTTATTAAGGCTGCTGGCAACATGTTGGTGTCCCCCTTTCTTTTTTAATGATAATATTCATCACAGTTTATTATATATCTGACCTCGAATGTATATTGATAATTTGTTGTGTCAATTTATATTGCTACAAATAAGATATACAAACACTTAAGGCTTTTTAGCTAAAAAGTTCCTCTAGATCTACGGATGACCGTCTTTTAACGATATAATTTTACAATCATTTTTGGTTGAATAATTCTCTGATTTTAATCTAGTAAGACAATCGTATGTAATGTATCCTCTTCTTTTAAAAAAATGTATAGTTTTCATACAATAAAAAAATCATGAAAAGCTAGAAGTTCTTACCTCCGTGTACTTTTGAATCTACACGATGTTGACAACTTGTAGACAACCCGATCGGATTTTTTTTTTCAAGTCAATTTTTTTAATAAGATGCGCAGTACTGTCTCTTTAATGTACAAGTTGCCAAACTTTCTTTTCATAATGGCTGTTAAAGGATTTGCAGTATCCTAGATGAAGTCCTTTGCTCAAGGGTCAAAACACATGAAATATCAGACAAAATAATATTTTTAAAAAAATCAGGGCATATACTCTCCCTTTCGTCCTGTCTTGCTCATACATGTATACGTACTTTAAATAAACACTATAAACAGAGCTTTTGGGTAAAGGGTGTGCAGTGAAGCAAGTATCCAGGTAAAATCTGAAGGTCATAACAGATATTTTTAAAAACCAGTATTAGACCTTAAATTATTTCCAGTTGCTTAATTGTTCTAAACTAATGCCTATGATTAAGGGCAATATGCTTGAAGTAAAGTTCTTTGCAAAACAAAACTAGATGCTGTCATTAGACAGTAATACCCGCACCAAGTGTTTGCCCCTAAATACCACTGTTTTGTACCAGTTTTAGTTAAAATGAAGGCTACATGGAATTTTTAAAAATTATAATTTTCAAAAAAAGATGATATCCCAATCCATAATAAACATGAGCGGCCCTTTATGTACAATTTGGGGTTGAACTGTTGTGAATGTGAATTTTAAGTCATAGAAAGTATGGTCTTTATAATTATTAATGAAAGATAAAAGAAGAGAGAAAATTCAAACTATATAGTCGATACAGAATTAAAAAAAAAATGGGTAAAATAATGCTCTTTATTTTATCTCCTGTAATTTTGCCAAATCCATAAAGTATTCGCGGGTAGAAATTTGTGAAAACAATGCACTGTTATGCACAATATCATTTCTTACTGTCTTCTGTACCCCGAATCAACAGACCAACCTGATAACGAACCCGATTGTAATAATAAAAAAAACCTGCCGATTAAATTAACAACAACACAATGCTTGGCACTATTTTACAGAACTTATTTGTTTGTTAGAAATGATAAGAGGATTGGTACAAGTAACGCACGATATTATTACCGACTACATACTGGCCTCGTTTTTTCAATACACATCGAACCCGATAACGAACCTGAACACTAAAAAATGGAATATAAAAAATTAATTTTCTCAAAAACATGTCAACCAGACGCTACACAAGTGTAAACTTGATCTGAAGTTTGACATTTTGAAGCTATTCAGCAAATTTCATATTATTCCTCAAACGCATAAAGAAAATAAATGTGGAAAACTAAAGTGGGTCAGACAGACGGACGGAATGACGGACGCAGAGGAAAGTTAATGTCCCCTCTGGTGAAACCATAATAATACATGAAGAAAAAACATACCCCTTTCTCCCTATAATAACTCGTATAAACCCCCATAGATCATTTTTCAATTTTGCAAGGTATAATGTGATGTGTAAGAAATCCATTTTTGTATCAGTTTATAAATTTTTTTAGACTCCAAATTTAGTTTTGATTTTAAAAGATCATTCGACAATTTAAAAAAAAATTATGCAAGGTTCTTTTTTATTTTAAGCAAAAATAAAGGTAAATTGTATTTTCAGTTTAAGGAGGAAGGAGGGATACATGCGCGGATCTAGATTTTTTTCCGGGGGAATGGAGGACAGTTATGTGAGTGTGCCGGGGGGGGGGGGGGTTATAATGCTTTTTAAAGAGATTTGAATTGTGAAGGTTGGAGGGGGGATTAGGAACCTCCCCACGACCCCCCCTCTAGATCCGCTCATGGGATAAATGTAAATTTTTTGCTTCCAGTTTACTACCAGGATTAAATTAAATTTTTCAAAACCTTCTTACGCATCTATAGGACAGTCCCTATCATATCCCAAGATATGATTTGTCTATTCATTAAATCATTAGAGGAGTTCTGGGATCTAGGTTTCTTAGGAGTGATAAACGTCAATTTACTGCTATTACTGTGGAATCATTTAATTTCGATGGGCCAATTTTCGTGGATTGTTGATTTTTTGCTTGTTCGTGAGGATGTGATTTCGTGGATGAGTCAGTTTTCAGTTTCAGTAGATAAACCAAACCTTTAATAATTAGTTTTCGTTGAGGATATAAATTCGTGGGCGAGGACTACCCACGAATACCACGAAAATTGAGCCACCACGAATTCTCATGATTCACAGTATTTGACTCCCTGGATGAAATTTAAAATTGTAAAACCTTATCGCACACCTCAAGGACAGACCCTATCATATCCCAAGATATGATGTATCTTTTTATTAAATCATAGAAGAGGAGTTCTGGGATATAGGTTGTTTTTAGGAGTGATAAACGTCAATTTTCTGCTACTATTTGACTCCTTGGATGAAATTATTTTTTTTAAAACCTTATTGCACATCTAAACGACAGCCCCAATCGTATCCCAACAGATGACGTAGCTACTCCAAACGTTGTGAGAGGAGTTCTGAGAAACCATATTTTTTTGGCAAAAAACGTCATTTTTTGTTGCCGCCTGATCCCCGTTATAAATCAAAAAAATTCTGAAACCTGATCACACTTTAAATTGACACCACCAATCACATTGTAAAAGATCATTTGGCTACTACAAAAAATGTTGACGTTTTTGAAACCATATCTTTTTGTAAATAAAAAAACCCCGTCATTTTTCAACCACAAAACGACCCCAGGACAAAATGGAAATTTTCGAAACCTTATTGCGCATCTATAAGACCCAAAAACATATACCAAGAGATGATTTGTCTATTGTTGAAAATAAAGGAGGAGTGTGAGGAAGAAGGTTTTTGGTGAAAGAAACGTCATTTTTTACCAATTATTTGACCCCAAAGACTACCAGAGAATTGTTGAAACCTTTTTACAAGACAGCATCACACCCCAAATCAAAACCAAAGAGTTCAGTTTGCTGCTTTATAAGATGTAAGAGCAGTTTGAGAAAGTAAAACGTGACAGACGGAGGTACGTACGGAACAGGGTAACAACAATATACCCGAACTTTCTTTAGAAAGTGCGGATATAAAAAACAACATTACAAATCATAGGTTTAAGTCAAAGCAA
Organism: Magallana hongkongensis; assembly: GCA_016163765.1. NCBI lineage: Eukaryota > Metazoa > Mollusca > Bivalvia > Ostreida > Ostreidae > Magallana > Magallana hongkongensis. The sequence continues at coordinate 33,157,111 of WFKH01011925.1, read as the reverse complement.
AATCCTTTGAAATGCTTTTCATTCTGTATGTCACCATCTCAACTATGTCTAGGTTTTTTTTATTCAAAAAAAAATATATTGATTTTTTTTCAATTTTTCAGTAAAAACAATATCTCATTTTTAAGTCAGTTATGAACTTGATTTCTAGTATGTTGCACATTGATTCAAACAGGAAGCTTTCATTTAGCTAAACAATCTTTTTTTCTGAATTTGTCACTGTTGTCTTTTTTTATCTAAAATGTTGTTTTTAAGGATTACATTAAATTTATTTTTAGAATATTTACATTTTCAACTGCTTTTGTCTGTGATAACATTACGAATCAATTTTAACCCTAAAACCCAATAACTTCATAAAACATGAGTGACACAAAATGGGCGTGTCATATAGCATAACCGAAAAACGGTATTGGCTCCGCCGCCTAGTTATACATATCATGTGCTACATAAAAAAGTGGTTTTAAAATTATGTTGTTTTAAAGTGTAGAAATTGGAAATAATATAAGTAATAAGGAATAGTTGTTTCAATATTATGATGTTATAATTTCGGTCGAAGCGTGGTCAAATCTATCTTAAAGCCTTTCGGGCTTTATTTGATTTGACCACGCCCCGACCGAAATTATCACCTCATAATACTCAAAGAATGATTCCTTATTCCCTGAAAAATGTTTCAAATTGGTTCATTGATAGTTTTTGCTGCCTTTTTTTCAGTGATGAGGGGTCATCAAAAGACGTATTATTGCCGATATTAACAGTACTAGGGTGTCTACTGTTGATTGCTGTTCTTTTCATATTCTTGCGTATGAAACGTTTTCTCATCAGAAAAAAAGGTAATTTTGTCATTAAAATTCATGGTGTAAGCTGTGGTTTTAGTTTTTCTGGGCATCATGTTTTCATGGACTCTTTCAAAGTCACAGAATTCAACGATATATTTAACAGTGGTGAATGTTTATATCAATACATTTTATTTTTAGATATATTGCACTTCAATAATTAATTATGTTGATCCTTTCAAAAATGAAATTATATGTTTTATGTATTCAACATATGTTGTTATGACCACCGTCTGTTTATCATTATTTTATTTATAAAATGCTTAGTCTTTTTTTGTAAAACAACACTGCCAACAAAAATATAATTTAGTTTCTCAAATACAGTCCCTCAAACGTTCTACTTTCCCTTTTTTGCGTTCTCTTACCGCGTGTTTACCATTTGCTCACCATGCACAGTTTTGCGCTCTCTGCTCTGCTCCGTTCTCGCACACCGTTCATAATTATAAAGCGCTCACAGTGCGTTCACTGTCCGCTCAGCAATCGTTCAGAGTTTGTACACTGTTCAGGTTAAATTCATCCCCATTGCCATTCGGAACTCTGAAGTGGAAAGATCATCTTAGAAAACATAAAAAAAAACGAAAAAAAAGATTAGCATGTGTTCTTAATAACGACAGGAATTTAAATACAATGTGAATGTCAAATCAGAACTATCGGCAGTAAGTAAATAAATTCATTATGAATTGATTCATTTAACTTTTCTATTTTTAAAATACTCTAAATTCCATATATTACGCGAGTACTTATTTCCGCGATCCCGCTGTTTTGCATCAAATCGCGAGAATATAAAATCGCGAACGCGGAACTTTTCTCCAAATCCCTTATAGTTGTCAACTCACTGAAAATAATAGTGATATTTTAAAATCACGGAAGCGTGCTTCTCGCTATTTTACGCATATATTAATTCCTCACATTTAATAAGGAATCTACAGTATTTATTTTTGAAACCTCTTCACCTTTTTATTTGTGCTATTGTGATCCGTTTGCGTTATGCGTGAACTCACCGTTCTCCGATCACAACTGCTCTGACCCAATTCCGTTCAGCGTTCGCTCACCATTCACTCACCGTGCGCTCTGCGTTCGTGTGGGAAAGTAAAACGTTTCAGGGCCTGTTATCGTCACAGGTCAAACTATACTGCAGTAGTCAGTTTTCGCATTCAGTTATGTTATGAAAATGAAAATTGAATTTCTTTTAATTCCCCCCTTTACACATTAATATAAAGAACTATGGTTTGAGTGCTGAACTTTATAATAAATTCATATATATATTACAAAGAAAAAAATGAAGAGGCATCTTCACCTTTGAGGGTCACAGTGAATCCAGAGAAAGGTATGGGATATTCCTTTAGATTACTGCATATTGACTGATCATTTGTTGTCAATCGTCACAGCTTAGTCTTTGAAATGTGCATACAATGTAACTATCCTCTTGACTCTTGCTTATCTTTAAAACTTAAAACTAGATTGATAAATGGAAATTATCTTTACCAATGCTAAGTGCTGCATAATACAAGAAATGAGTTTATAATTAAATATTGCATTTTATTTTTCAGGTAACGAGCATATTGCATCATCTGAACAAGTCATTGAAAATGGTATTATTTGAACAATAAAATGCTTTCTTTGGTAATTCATGCGGGATATAAAGGTGGCTAACGCGGGTTATGTAAATTTGTTCAGCAATGATCGCTAGTCAAGTCAATCGCTAGTCAAGTATATTGTTATTTTTTGGGGAAAAAATATTTATTGAAATTTAGAATAAATGTAATATATTAACAACATAAAAAAAAATATCAAATTAATATTGCATTGCGTATTAAATAATTTCAATAGTTACGAAGATGATTCTAAATACATATACCAACATGTACAATATAGTAGTAACACCAAAACGTAATATAAATTTCGTTTCTTTTTTTGATGTTAATTTATTTTTGAGAAATCTTCTCTTTTTTTGTGAAATCGGAGTCAGATTTCTCAAAAATAAATTAACATCAAAAAAAGAAACGAAATTTATATTACGTTTTGGTGTTACTACTATATTGTACATGTTGGTATTCGATTATTTTATACGTACTAAATCCGATTTCACAAAAAAAGAGAAGAAAATCAACAAGAGTCATAAAATATTAAAAGTCATGAAAAAACACTTTGTTATGCTAAATATAGATTACATATCTACATGATCATTATTATATAATATATATCAAACAAAAAAAAAAACATATTAAATACATAATGGTTACCTTTATATCATTAGAAAGTAGAATCACTGCACAGTTATTCCATTTAACATATGAATTAGTACCCTTTGTTTACATATTTTGTTAAGGGAGATAACTCCCCCAAAAACTAGTCCTATTATTATTTTTTAATGAAAAAAATATTTATCAATCCTCCATGAAATATTGCATATTCACCGATTATTGAGTGGAATATATCTAAGAAATGAACATTCAAGACAATATAATACTGTATTAATGATGTTCATGGCATATTCATATTTGAGATTTGACTAAAATCTGCAATGGAGGTAACTTAAGTTTTTCCTCAAAATGAGTAAAAAACATGACTAAGATTTTTTTTGTAAAATGGAGAGATTTGAGTTTACTCAAATTTGAGAAAAATCTCAAATATTTGAGAAAAAACTCGGACTTTAGTCTGAGATTTGACTTAAAGTTTTTTGTGAAATCGGAGCCTGAAGTATTAAAATGAATGCAATCTATGTACTTCCATACACCCTTCGGCCTGCGGCCTCAGGATGTATGGAATATGCCGCGGGGAATTCCCCGTTACACCTTTGATTGGACCTGGATAACTAATAGTATCCAGAAACACCTAATAAATGATACATTATAGATATAAATGAGAATTTTCTGAAAAGATAAAGTTAAGTTACAATGTATGTTTATGTTTTCATGCTTTTTAGCTCACTTGAGCTGAAAGCTCAAGTGAGCTCTTCTGATCTCTTTTTGTCCGGCGTCCGTCTGTCAGTCTGTCCGTCTGTCTGTCCGTAAACTTTTTACATTCTCGACCTCTTCTCCAGAACCACTGGGCAGATTTCAACCAAATTTAGCACAAAGCATCCTTAGGTAAAGGGGATTTAAGTTTGTTAAAACGAAGAGACACGCCTTCTTTCAAAGGGAGATAATTAAAAATCATTTAAAAATTTGTTGGTATTTTTCAAAAATCTTATTCTCAAAAACCAATCGGTCAGAAAAGCTGAAACTTGTGTTGAAGCATTCTCAGGTAGTGTGGATTAAATTTTGTTCAAATCATGATCCCTGGAGGTATGGTTAGGCCACAATGGGGGGTCAAATTTTTACATAGGAATATATAAAGTAAATCTTTAAAAAGAGCTAGAGCCACGAAGCATCAAAAATTGCCCTATCTTAAAAAATCACCATATTTTGGTGAAATATAGTGTAGACTCTTAGCTTTCCATAACTGTTTTCTTTGTTCGATATCTATCATACTTTTTTATAAACGGAGTTTACAATATGCCACTATTTTGATGAAAAAATGTAAAACAGAGGTCCTTTTTGTAAAATGATGAAATGATAAAACTACGCATGACTTGAATTTAATAAAATAAACAAAATAATTATCTTGTTGACATCATAATTAACTTATGAAAATAAATTTATTCATGAAAATACCACGAAAAGCTGATTTACAAAGTAAAAAAAAACAACAACAGGGATCAGTGTTGAAGGTCAATATGACGGCGATGCATTCAAATATGTTGGTGTCTTCAAAGTTCTTTTTTCTGCAATTTGAAACTGCATGAAGAATCGCTGATGATGCGCAGTGTATAACTGACGATTAATTATTGAATTGTACCGATATAATAAAAATTTATTAAAAATAAATATATTAATATGACAGAAATGGTAATTGATTTTAACAGAGATGTAGGTAAATCTTGAATTTTGATGCATTACTGTAACAGTCTGTGTACATTATTCTGCATGAATATTTTACTTGTTTCAAGGCTTTGATATTTTCACACATAGCATAGCGTTTTATAGCAGTTAGATGCCGGGGTATATGTAATGGATATATGCCGAAAACAGTTCTGTATGAAATAATATCAAACAGTTTCGAGGTCCGTACGTTAGGGCCGAGAACTCTCTGATATTTTTTTTTTTTCATACAGATGTTTTAGGCATATATGGTACTTAAAACACTGCTATTGAATTTCATTGTTTACTTACCTGAGACAGTCCGATTTTGAAGGATATCAGTAGTGTATCACTATGTAAATTGCATATTTAACATGTTGCGAACATTTTCTGCTGATGTGCAAAGCAATAGGCGAAGATAGGTTACAATGAACATTTTAATAAAACATTTAATTTTTCAAAGCCAAGCAGTAGCACCGTGAATAATGTCGTGACATTGTCTTGAAAGGCTGAATTCATAGCAAGCATGTAGAGTTTGTGTTATATTATATAGATTTGTAATGAACTCGGCCGTAAATCGATTGGTTTTTTGTGGGGGTTTTTTCGAAGGGGGGGGGTGAATAAAAACGAATTCCATTTCAAATCTCTCTGCACTCATCGTTGTTTTTTTATCAAGGAAAGGGCCCGGCAATCTGAATCCTTTTTATATGCCATACACGTCAAGCTTTAATTAGATTTAGTACGTATAAAATAATCGAAGAAATTTCCTATCGAGAATTTTGTAGGCAAAAGTCATCGATGTAGACACATTTTGGGTGATTTTTTCTTTATTGGACAAATTATCAACAAAGACATCAAATTTAGGATTAGACTTTTTTATAGTGCACATGTTGATAATGTATTCAAAGATGTGTATACCAAAATTCGTCTTCATCGAAACAGACACGATCGATCTTTTAATAACTGCATGTAACGGTTCACCGGAAAATACATTGACCACGCGACGAATCAACAGGTGGCTGATTACATAATACGAGTGCATTGGCAAGATGTCTTTAGGCAAGGGACGATGGCTTAATATTCATGGGAATTAAATAATCAAGCATTTTTGACGGAATAAGTAAAGCTTATCATATATGTTCATATTTACATGTGATATCGACTGTCTTTCTCTCGTGGTATTCAGAAACACTTGTGTAACAAGTTTAAGCAAATCGCTTGCATCTTTCCATTCGTTTGATGCATTTAACTTTTTGACGAAAAAGAAATCCCACAGCTAGCTTCTTATACCTGCTATCGCTTGTTCTACACTAAGGTATAGGAATATTTACTTATATGTCGCTATCAACGCACACGTGTACAATGTTAGCTTTGCCATTTTGTTCTGTTTGTTAACATGTTCATGTATCTCATATTCAACTGCAATTAAATAATACCGTGGTACATAGAAATAATGCTTAAACGATGAATGCAGACTTTACAGGTAAGTTTAAATGACAAAATACTGAAAGTACTCCAGATTCAACTGACGTCGCAAACGTCAAATTATGACGTCATCGATGATGCAAGATGTAAGCATGAATACACAGTATAAAATTACTAAATAAAATAAGTCAAAGTTCAGTTTATATGCATTTCTACCACAAATATTCAATAAAATGATGATTTTATAAATAATCACAAATAATTCTTTATCATTATGAGTTAATTTCTGCTATTTCAATTAAAATTAAGCAAATAATTACCCTAAAATAGAATATTCTGTTCTATGTTCTATTACTAAAATTTTCAAAATTTGTAAAATACATATTGGCCATACGTGAGTACCTCTAAGATATTTTGCAGAAAGATGCATTTCGATAATATCTCTCAGTTTTAAAAGTTTGAAAGAGGTACTCAAGTGTGGCCAAATTCAAATTTTGGAAATACTGCAGTAAAATCTACAATTTTCAGCAATTTTTAACGACCATGGCATGTGCTAAACGGTGAGGCCGAGGTGAAAAAAATACATATGTATAGAAGAAGAATATTGTGCACTACATTATAAGTTATTACAATTTGTATTGTTTCAAACTTGAGTTTTGTGAACATTTTAAGGCACATTTTGATGCTTCGTGGCTCTAGCTCTTTTCTTCTTTGAAACTGATTAGCCAGAAAAGCTGAAACTTGTGTGGAAGCATCTCAAGGTAGAGTAGATTGAAGTTTGTTCAAATCATGAGCCCCAGGGGTAGGTTGGGGCCACAATGGGTGTCGAATTTTTTCATAGGAATATATTGAGTATATCTTTTAAAATCTTCCTCTCTGAAACTGATCAGCCGGAAAAGATGAAACTTGTGTGGAAGCATCCTCAGGTAGCTTAGATTAAAATTGTTCAAATCATGATCCCCAGGGGTAAGGTGGGGCCACAATGGGGAGGTCAAATTTACTTAGAAATATATAGAGAAAAGCCTTTAAAAATCTTCTTCTCAGTATCCGATCGGCCAGAAAAGCTGAAACTTGTGTGGAAGCATCATCAGGTAGTGTAGATTGAAGTTTGTTCAAATCATGATCCCCAAGTATAGGGTGGGTCCACAATATGAGGGTCGAATTTTTACATAGGTATATATAGAGAACAATCTTTTAAAATCTCCTTCTCAGAAACCGATCGGTCAGTAAAGCTGAAACTTGTGTGAAAGAATTCTCGGTTAGGGTAGATTCAAGTTGGTTAAATTCATGATCCCTAGGGTGGGGCAACAGTGGAAGGAGGTTGGGGTTTCGAATTTTCACTTTTGAATTTATAGAGAAGTCTTTAAAAAATCTTCTCAGAAACCGATTTGGCCGAAAAGCTGCAACTTGTGTGGAAGCATCCTCAGATAGGGAAGATTCAAATTGTTAAAATCATGATCCCTTGGGGTAGGTTGGGGCCACAATTGGAGGGGGGGGGGGGGGTTTTGTCAAATTTTTACATTGGAATATATAGGGAAAAATCTTCCAAAACACAAATTGCCTAGAGCAGCTTTATCTTTAGTCAGTTGAGTCTTCAAATAGTCTATATTAAAATTTGTCAAAAGCATATTCTTCAGGAGTAGGGTTGGATCAAATTGGGGGGGGGGGGGGGGGTGGTTCCAATTTTACACGGAAAACATTTAAATTGTTCACAAAAACTCAAATGTTTTTATATATGGTTTAACTAATATACAAACATTTTGACATATTGTTGATTCTTTAAAATTGTTTAGACTCTGGCTCCTGGACAATTCTGGAACCTCACAAGAGGTTCAAAGTTTGATGTAGGTTTATAATCCATATAAAAACAGTTGTTTAAGTCTGATCATCTTCTCGAGAAATGCAATGCGCAATACGTGATATGACTGTAAAATCATCCTGTTACACAGAAGCTCAATGATAAACATAAGAATATGCAGGGTTTTTTAAGGCGTCGTGCTAATGCTCGGCAGCCTTCTAGCGATCGTCTGGATTGGCAATCGTCCAAATTCTCACATTCTGCACCGCCTTTTTAAGGCGCATAAGAAATAAGTTCCTTTAAGTATTAAAAGTATTACAAGATTTTTATTCCATTTATTCAACTAAATTGTGTACAAAAAAACCAACTTTGCCTCTCTGGTTATTGACAACTCATTGCATAAGTATAAATTTGCTTAATCAAGAAATGGCGGATGAATACAATAAGGTGTAAAAATTCACTAAATATTAGTTTAGCTTATCGCTTACATTTTAATTGGAGACCGTGCCCGATGAAAAATAAAAATTGATATGTAAATTTATTAGTTATCGGGCACGGTCTCCAAAATAAATGTAAGCGATAAACGTATCTAGTGATTTTGTTGCAATAAATAAACACGATAATGCAGTTGGTTTGGTCGACCATTTTAGATAGCACGTAGTGTGGATTTGTTTGTAAACAACCATACCATATGTTTCGAAAGGGAATTGAAATAAATAAAAGTATGTTTTATTATTATAATTAGGGACACACTGTTAATGTGTTCAAATTATGAACCTGTGAACATTGTTAAAAGACTGTTTAAAGCAGAAAGAAAATTATTTATTTTTGAACTTTGAAATTTCTTCGATTTTTGTTACCATGATGAGTTATTGTATTATAAACGTATCACTAGGTTACCTATTTTATAAGGAAATATACTAATTTTTGTTTTTAAAGCAGCACAAAAACATAATTAATTTACTTTTTTATTCTAATATTATTTGATATACGACTATTAGTACAGAAATTCAAATAATTATTATTGGCCATATCTATATAAAAGAAAATGTCAGCTCGACGCCTTTGTGGCCGTTCCGGCCTTTGATTTTATATACAGGATCTATTATACGACATTGTTCAGATATTTTGTATATGACTCCATAAAGTAGATTTTATTATGTCTGTTGTTGCTCAGGTGAGGGATGAGGCCCATGGGCCTCTTGTTTTAATATTTTCTCTTATAAAATTTTGATAGAGATTTTTTTTTCCAAGGACTGGTAAACATTGCTTAGCCATCAGTGATGGATTAACAAGACGTGCAATCAGTGACTGATTAACAAGACTTGCAATCATCAATTCATAAAACAGCAATGCAGACAACCAACTCAACCTTGCAAACCTAAATAAGTGGTACGACAACACAGAATTATCCTTCCCTCCTTCCCAAAAGCATAAAGACGTACAATAGATGATCTTGCAGAAGTGGAACCTTTGATTATTTAAAAAGAAAAAAAACCAGGGTTTGCAAGGAATGATTAAAATCGCAACATTGAGTTTCACAGTAAAACCTAGTTATTTACTTTTACCCCATCAAGTAATGCATCAAATCTTATTTCTAACTGAAATATGTTTAGAATTAACGTTTATGTATGCAGTCTGAAATATATAACTTACATTACTTAGAGTAAAAGTTAAAGATTTGAACTGAATGATTTCATCAGTTATGGAAAATGTAGATATATGTAATAAATGCATGATGTTATTAAATAAATGTTTCTGATCCCATAGAATCCGGTGAAGTCTTTAATTAATATATGTATTTGTATCAAAGTTTACACGTAGAAGCATTATTTAAAACATTTGCTTGTTAAAACTTTCAACTAATTGTATATAATTAGATTTTCATTCGCTTGCATTAATTTTGTTATTGTTGTTGTGATTTTTCTTCTATATAGTAAGTTATTAATATATTTGATGTATAAGTCAACGGTTAACGTTGATTTAAAATAAAGTGAGTGTGTGTTTCATTCCGAGTTACTTAATTGAAATTATGAAACAAAAGAAACTTGCGTATCTGCAAAAAGGTATACAAATGTAGTTTTAGATGAGAGGTGATCATACATCTTTGAAACAACAAACGAAAGGGACAACCCTTTAAAAAGTGGCAAAATACCATATAGTATCCAAAGGTGTCAGCTTCACATTTTTACATTACGATGTTGAATTTGTTCTGTTTTGGTTTTTTTTTTTTTTTTTTTTTTTTTTTTTTTTTTTTTTTTTTTTTT
>WFKH01011925.1:33114353-33126283 GCA_016163765.1 Magallana hongkongensis | reverse complement strand
TTTATGTTCATAGTGGTCACGTGATATGGCAGTCGCATGGTACAAGCAGATGTATTTGTGGTTTTGAGGTCATTTAAAAATTTCAATATTGCAACGGCATAATCATGTCAATATTCACAACTGAATTATAAAATAACTTGATGTTATGTCGTAGATTTTGAAAAAATGTTGCGAACCTTTTTAGATAAGATTATTTGTTACTAGAAACCATATTTTATAATGCGTATGTTGAATAATTTTGAAGGTCACAGTGTTAATTTCGTTAAAAAAAATAATTTGTAAGATTTTACAAGGATCTCAGAAGTTTTTAAATTGCATAGCATATTTCAAACTCACATGTAAAAGCTTGTCATGATCAGATCAGTGTATGCCCTTGCAATTTAATGATTTAGTTAGGTACCCAGCTTTAAGATATACGATATTTTATACAAAACTGAGGTTGCCTCATTATTCGATGCATAATTATCAACAATTGAAAATAAGACTGTATTAGCATTCTACTAATAATATTGATGAACAAAAAATTCATTTATAATTCTCCGTAAATCTATAACATTTATTTTTCTTCGTTAAAAAACTGCATGATAGCCTTCAATGACTTAAATTAAAATGCGTCATTTTGATGCAGATGACGTCATATTTTGTAGTACAGCGGCGAGAACGAACTCTCGCTTATATTTCAGTGTGTACGATATAACGGACATCGAAATTGTAAGTTATAGCATTTGTTGTTTTAAATTAAAAGATCAGTATAAATCAATGTTGCTAATAAATGAATTGAAAAGTACTTTCAAGATTTTTATTATACTGTGATGTCATAATGCTCATTTCCCGTACTTTTTGACTGAACGGAATTTATTGACAGCCTTAACTGTGCTGCGTATCGTGTTTTCTGTGTAATTTTAACCTTTATTAAAAATAGGAATAACAAAAATCTGCGTAGTTTGATACGAGTAACTGGTTAATCGGTCGAATTGCAATTAACCGATTAGCAATTCTGCAATCGTTTGCCATCCCTAGTTTATATTGATGAACTGGTTTGTAAGCTTGCTTCTTATATCCGAAAAGAATATGAAATTTAAAAAAAAAGTGAGAATTTATGATATTTTTTTCATATTTTAAAAACTTTGAAAGATTCCGTTCCGTTCCGTTAAATACCAATGTTCACACGGGTATTGGTATTTTGCATAACGGAACGGAATCAACATAACATTATTCAAAAGTATGGAAACCACATTTATTTTATCATTTCAATGCAATACAATCAATGGTAGCTATATAAAAAAGTTAAGAAAGTCAGCTAGCGGAATATGTTTTTAGGCCAAACGTGAAAACACGATCTATTAAAATACGGGTAATGTAGTTTCCAGAACAATAATAATAATATGCAAGTGGTTTTATACGCTTATTTTATGACTGTATGCACATATGCGGAGACAAGCTTATGACAGTGTACATACAATGTGTCACTGCACATCTACTTATTGCTTAAAATTGTTACTTTGCAAAGATTGCACTCTGAATTTCATGGTCCTGCCGCAAACTACTGCCAGTATATTTCCTCTCCAATCTCAGTAAGAGAATTGGGAAGATGTATATTATTATGCAGACTCCGGCCGGTGAATGCAGACGATACCCATGGACAGTCTTTCAAAACAACGATGTGCAATCTGAACTAGAAACAGATCGGTTTTTATTACATCTTCGAATTTCTCTAACACGGCCTGTCTAATTCCTTCACAGAATTCCAATTTACGGAAACGCAATTGAAGTTTAATCCAAACTTAATTAGTCAGCCCTCAAATAAGGTTATCATATATATATTTTTAATTAAATTATCCCTGCAAGTGCATTTGGTATAATTTAAAATTCTACTTGATGTTCACTTGTCTTTATAATAATAATTTTCATATTTTAAAAAGCTTGAAAGATTCTTTTCCGTTCCGTTACATACCAATATCCACACGGGCATTGGTATTTTGCGAAACGGAACGCAATCAGATGAAAATTGTTTAGAAGTATGGTAACAACATTTGTTATACATGTATCATTATTCATTTTAATGTATTCCAAGTTAGGCGTTCAGATATTTTTACATGATGGTATCACTGCAAATGCACTTGGTAAAATATAAAACTCTACTTGATGTAAATATTTTCTTTTGCTACATGTAGCTTGATTGTCCAACTAAAAGGTTTTCCCGTTAAAAAATAACATATAATTTGTTATGAATTGAATTCATGCCGTCATTGTAATGATATTTGTCATATTTTAAAAAGTTTGAAAGGTTTCGTTCCGTTCCGTTAAAACCGATATCCACACGAATATTGGTATTTTGCGGAAAGGAACGGAATCCAATGAAAATTATTTAAAAGTAAGGTTAGTAAAGTTTTTTAGTTTTTTTTGGTTTTTTTTTTAATAATGTAACACCTGCAGGTGTACTGGTATTGAGTTTGGTTGAAATCCTAATATTATATGTACATTGTCATTACAATATCTTAACGCATATTGTGACTTTAAGTTCTTTTGTGAGAAAAACGTGTAATCACTTATATTTACATTTTCCAGTGTCTTTGCCTATGATAACACTACGTATCGATTTTGTACTATATAACCCATAACTTCAAATGTCGCCAAATTGAGGCGCCAGCGGGGTTTGCTTATTTATATTTAAATATTTAATCGTATGATGGCTTAACATTATATAAATATAAGTAATAAGGAATCATTATTTGAATATTATGAGGTGATAATTTCGGTCGGGGGTGATCAATTCGATCATAAAGCCCTTCGGGCTTTATTGGATTTGATCACGCCCTGACCAAAATTATCACCTCATAAAACTCAAAGAATGATTCCTTATTCCTTAAATATAGCAATGAGTAGCAATATTATTATTATTGACAAATGATAATATTCTTTATTTGACGTGTGAATATATTTTGTGTATGTCTTTTTTATCTATATGTAAATCTTTATATGATTGCTGATTTTGTTTGTTCATCTGAAATGTTTTGTCGACAAGAGTTACGTAATAGCAGGTGCTATGTCTGGTCTTATCTGCTAAATTTAACTGTCATGCGTTATGCAATATTTTTAACCAATCAGAAAAGCTCCAAAGGTCTCGAAGATGCTAGTCTCTGGGTGAATGTTCTATTTTTAAATCTATGTTCCAGTCTCTTAGATTAATTCATTAACATATTAATATAATATGTTTTACGGTGCGACTGTTGGGGCGAGCGCAGCATGCATATGTGATCACATAATGAATTATGATAAATCAATAAAAATAAAACTAGCAACGTAAATAAATTTGAATGCAACATAAAATAAAACATACCTATTTTTTCAGTAAATGTTCATTATCCATAGTTTATAAGATTTGTTATTTTTTATTTATAAGTAGAACAATAGTTTAATCTCCAGTACACCCAGCCTCCCTCTTTTTGCAGCAGATATTTTTCTTAAACTTGCATATAAAAATTGACTTATCATCCCCCTTGGGAGCATGTTATAAATGGAAGTGAGAATAAAGAAACTATTGAACAGCTAAAGAGCTGAATGATAAGAATTTTCATGATTTTGAGAAGTATCCTTTTTTTCTTTTGGCTTGTAAAGATTTTTTGGATGAGGCTGCCACCCCCCCCCCCCTTGAAACGATGCGTACGTTCTTGGAAATAACCGTAATTTTAGTGAATAAAATAAATTTGAGCATTCGTCCAACTGCATGCAAGTTACAACTGTTTCATATATCTGAAGAAATGTCCTCATTCGTTAGCTTTGCAAGATTTTGAGAGGATTTTGGTAATTTCAGGAGATTTACAATTACTTCAGTTAGAGTTTTTTCCCCTTATTGTGACGTCAAAGTTCACGTCGATTACATAGGCAATTTCGCAACATATGATTCTCATATGTATTGCCTTTTATATGAGAATCATATGTATATCATATGTATTTCGAATCATATGAGTATCATATGCGACAGATCACACGATAATCATATGAACACTCAATTGTGGATCATACATGAAGGAATATAATATGATTCACATATGAAAAATCCTTCATATGAGGATCATATGTACTATAACACATGTGTAATCATATGGAAGAAATGTGTTAATAATTTAGTCTGCAACCAAAGACATACTGAAGAAATTATTCTAAGAAGATTCTGGCCATTATTATTTTTCATGACCATGGAAAGCCAACAGGTAAACAAGAGAACTGGATTCAAACATCAAATTCCTCAAAATAGTTTAGAGATTTCTATACAAGCGCTGCATATGCATGGCTTCTCCTCAATTATTAATCTTGTGATATACACTTTAATGTTATTTGGCATATTTACTCATCATATGACATTCATTGGTATACACATGTACATGGCTGTACTTCTACATTCTAGAAATCATGTTGCTGAAAAAATGTCCGATAAATTGTATTTTTAAAGTTGAAAAATATGTATCGACAAATGTTAATAACTTGTTTTTCTATATTCTTTTAATAGTTTTAATAGTGTGCACTGTGTAAAATAGGTTATGTCTTTGACTGGAAAACAAGACATTTTGGGGGGAAAATGGATCTGTAGAATAATAATCATGTATCTACAAACTTCTGCAATATATTGATTAATTTCATCTAAAGCAGAAATACCTGTTGTTCAATATGCACAAGTGTTTATGTTCCTTTTGATATAAAAACATAGATAATAACAAATTACAGAACTCATCTAGACAAAGCATCCTCTGAATGAGACCATCTTTATCATATTATATGAAAATCATAGTAAATGATCATAGATGTTAGATACTGTAGTGTGGTTTGACACAATATTGTACATCATATGATACTAAATTCTATAATAATCGTATTACATGTAAATGTCATATGGTATTGTATGATACATTGATTATTAATACACGTTTATAAAATATAATATTGCATCCTATGATACTATACAATATGTGTCATATAATATATTATATGATACAATATAATACCGTAATATATCATGATACAATATGATATGGTATTACATGATATGACAGTGTATCATATGATATTTTATTATATGATATATGATACGATGTTGCATCATGGTATTATTAATTATAATATTTTATCATATGAATAGATATTTGATACAACAATGTAATATATCGTGTGATATCATATGGTACAATACCATGTTATTTTATAATGTATTATATAATACAAAATCATATTATACAATTATATTATATCAAATTGAACACTATCATATTATTACCTATTGGGTTTGTTACTGACTGACTACAGAAATATATGGGGTTGATCAATCTCATAGACGGCGAGGCGAATAAGTGTTTTGTTTTCCCGCGGACTTTTCACAAAAGCGATGATCTACGCAAACCCAGGTATACAATTTGCCTAACAACTCGTTCAATTTAACTCATTTAAACTCTTCAAAATTATCAATCCCACCTTTCAAATACTCTTTAAAAATTGTTACTTACAATGTTTTGTTGCTATTCAAATTTAAACGTTCTTTCCCTATCCTCTGCAGAGATTTGAGCAAATTTTGACGCTGCCATTTTGTTCTGCTCCAGACACAACATAATGTGAGGTCAATATTCAAAGGGCAACTACTCTAATTTAAAAATAATTTCAAATTGCAACTACTCTAAATATTTTAAGAACTTACTGAACACGGTTTCTGTGTTAAATAATATGAAATGTCGAGACGAGAAGGCGAGGCGGCGGCCAATGACGGCCATATTGCCTAATATTAATCCTCACCGAACCTACATAGAGATATATAAGGCAATCATGTGCCATGTTTAAACCAATGAAATTTCAGTCCGACGGAAAACAAATTAAACTATCATATAATAATACAATATCATATCATTATATAAAAAAATGATACAATATCATATTGTATACTATAATATTTTGCAATGTAAAATAATATGATATAATATTGAGTCATATAATACAAAAGTGTGTCATGTCATACAGTACTATATCATAGGAATAGTGTTATATCATTAACAAGAAACACATCCATTAAGCAAGTTTGAGTGGGGTAGGTGGGTTTTTTTTAGCATCCTTGATATTAGAGATCAGGCTCTGTATCTGAAGCTAGCCTAAAGTTTAAAATCCCAAGTTACATGATCCATGCAACTTATTAATGACAGGTTTTTTTCACCATTCAAACTACTAAAAATAACCCTGCTACAGCATCAAGATAATCAAGATAAAACTCTGTATTTGTTTAAATAGTACTAGTATCTATATAAACAAGTCACCTGTTCCAAAAACACTAAACCTCGTCCAGCATCTGAAACCTATGGCTCAGATGCAGCATCCACGCCTGTGAAGTGCATCAGAATCACAAGATGCAACATCTATTCAAACTTAAAAATATAAAGACAAAAGGCTGCTCTGAAAACTTTAACCAGCTTAAAAACCTTGCAAGTTTGGTGAAGGATCTATGGACCAGTAATAACTAAGATATAATCATTATAGTACACCTGCTTCAAAAACTTTAACCGGCTCTGCAAACCCTTTACCGAATTGCAGCAGATACTGCAAAGGCAATATAAGCTGCTATAGCGCTGAAATTATACTTATTATCTACTGCAAAAATGAAGTATATTTGCAGTACTTATTAGCATAATGTACTGTGCAGCACTTTATGCTCATAATCTACAGTAAATATACTGAAATAGTTCTGCAAAAACTTTCTTTATTTTAAATTTCTTTATGTGACACAAAATTACATACGCTGCTTTTGTAATGCAAATAGGCTGCATTTCTACTGTAATATCTTTATTATTGAGATACTGGTATCAAAGGTTTACTGCATTTCTGCTGCTTTATCATTATCATTCACATATGTCTGTCATAGGTGTACTGCATTATCTTTATCACTGAGATACTGGCATCAAGGGTTCTGCATTTGTACTGCATTATCTTTATCACTTAGATTCTGAATGTATACCATATTTCGCAAATATATCAATTGGCTATATTTGCAGTAATTTTAACCGTGAAAAAAACTAATGCAAAAATAATGAAAAATGAAATGCTTAAATTACTACAGCCGTTTTGATAGGGAAATTTTAAGTAAATATACAAATATATGATTTCTTAAAGACATTTTCCTAAAATTTGAGACAAATTTAAATATCAGGGGCCCGTTTTACTAAAAGGCGTACGTCCGGCGTAACCTTACGCCTGGCGTAAATCCGGACTTAAGTCAAATATTTGGACTAAGGTCCGTTTCACTAAAAGGCGTAACTTTGCGCTCGACATAAGTTAAGCCAAAAATCTACGCCTAGCCAAGGGTAGTCGTAACTTTTGGCGTAAACATAAAATGGTTGCTAATTCTGTTGCTGAGAATATCGTTGCTGACTGTAATGTTAAATTGTACAATTTGTCATGTAAATTTGATTAACTTTGTATGAAATTAAGAAAATAGAGACATTTGATAGGTGGTATTAATTTTCGCATTGAAACGTTCTTGCGATGCTTTATACACATTATTTATAAGTGCACTTGCCGTGTAAATGTTATAAAGATACATTCAGACAAACAATCGATAGTTTTTATTCGATAATTTGTATCCAATAATTTGATTTACGTTTCATAATGAATGAATAATGCAGGAAATATACATGCATGATGTACATGTAGTGCAAAGGTGTATTTGAATAAGAAATGTGTAGCATTTCACTTTTTCCCCAACTTCAACGAAAAATATGTGTTAACGGGATATTTTGAAATTTAAAACTCCCTAAATGAATTTATTGGCTTTTATTTTTTCCCCTTTTTAATTTCATATTTGATGAGTAAAAGGTGTCATGCTCAGGTAGTTAAAGGTAAAACATAAATGTATCTTTCAGCATTGTTAAAATGTAAATACGAAAATATGATGAAAGGTCCAACTGTGTTTCAGACTTGCCAAAAGTCTTCTTTTTTTTAATACTAGATAATGTATTTATCCAGTTTCAGTAGAATTTTTTTCGTAAGTTACATACACCTACTCTATATTAACTTAAAATATGAAGCCTCATTCAATATACTAAATATACATGTATGTGTACTTGGGCAGTTTATGTTGAGTTCACCATACATCGGACACATACATCTGTACCTTGGATCGGGCACCTTTGGTTGAACATTTACAAATAAACGTGCATGCACTTTGTATTGTTTCATTTATTCCTGAATTAGAACTGGTGAACTTTATTATCAAGAATTTGACTATCACATTGTCAAAGAAATAGCAATATAGGCATTCATTAGAAATTTGGTTACACACGTTTTACACAAAAGGATAATTGAATTTTGGCATTTGAATGGACTAAGTAAAAATGTACCTTCGCACGTAAATAATTCGGAAAAAACTGATTTCTGAAACAAATTGTAATAAAAAAATTACCCTGGAATTTCATCAATTATTTTCTAGGTCATTTTTGCTCCACATATTACATTGACACAAATCTAAATATCAAATTAATAAATATATCTATCCGAACCTCTGTTGTTGGTTTTTTGGGGGTTTTTTTGCATGAAATAAGAAAATTTCGTTATTTTTGTGATCGGCTTCGGCCGATCACTGTTGTGTCCATATGAGGCATCCGGCAAATGCTTCCACGTGCGCACACATTCCGCTTGCATAAGTAGTTCTTATAAAAACTTGAAGTTTGGTTTAGTATTTATATAACATTTTACTCGGTTTTATTTCAATTCATTTACCTTAAGAGATGCAAACATACATAAAATACAGTTCGACCTGTTAATTCAAGAATGCACATTTTGTCTCACGCGTAAGCATTTCGATCGAAAGATTCATTCAGTAATGCAGTTGACCTCGATAAACTGACCTCAATCATAAGAAGATGCTCCATGAACTGACCTCGATCTATTGATGTTGCATAATAGTAGCTAGGAAGACGGCTTGATTTATAAACAAGGTTACGTTATAATGCGACCTCAATAGCAAGTTATGATGGCATTCAATGTTTTTCAGTCGCATTAAATTATTTTAATACAACTCTTTCTTTGTATACGTGTTAATGCTCTTTGAAGAGCCCTACTCAGTATTCTGAAGAAGAAGCTGCATTAACATTTAATAATTACGTTAAAAATATAAAATTAGACAAGGAGTTTACGAACGGTTTTTCCCAAATTTATTTAAAAATTAAATTTGTTGACGGTTTATAATAATGAAATTATGGTGTACAGATTCAAAATATTCTATATTTTGTAAAAATACAGTACTTATTTTATTATTTTACATCAAACTGATCATGTTGATTGCTTCTAGCTATCAATATATCATTATTGCCGATCATTCCTTTAAAAGGAATACTTGTTAATATCTACTGTATGGTTGTTCGATGCTTGCTTAATATTGTCCGATCCATGGTTAGATAGCTCATTACTGCATTAATTCGCTTTATTTTCTATGTTTAAACAAATTCACTGGGGGTTTTTTTCATTGATTAAACAAGAGAAAACCAGAAATATTTTTAAAAAATCTTTATACTCGGGCCATAATTGATGCATGTGTGACCGCAGAGATTCGTACGGTGCTAAGGAAATTCAACTGGAACTGCATCCGTCGTGTGCAGTACGAACGGGGTGAGGGAATGTTGGCGTAAAAGGTACAAGGTAAATTAAAAGGTCGAGGCGCCCCGTGGGCCGTAAGGTAAAATCGAAGAGTAGGATTGCCGTATTCCCGAAGGTCCACCAATATATAGTTCCAGAGAAATAAACAGGCAATTGATGCAGGATTCCAAATTTATTGGACGAGACTCAACAATGGCAGCATTACAACAATTTAACAGACAGACATTTTACAAACAAGTCGGATATGGCCAGTATTGGCCTACGGACGTGAGCCGGAAGACTGGCCGAGGCTGGCCGCCATATTCCAGACTGCCGATTGACAATTTTACATGACTATATATAAGAATCTGAACAATAAGTATAAATTGACAGGTGATGACGTAAGTAAGCTGAGTGAAAGATTGACAAATATAAAATAATTAAATAAACTCAATGAGTCTTTGATGTCCTAGACATGAAAAACAGACAATTGCACGATGTTGTTTTAACAGATTAACAGCCCTTGAGAAATGGCACTCTGTCTCTTTTAAATCACACATGGAGTCCGAAAAGAGTCAATCTCTAATTGAATAATACGTCGCGCACGGTGTTGATGTTAATTTCGGTAACGTAAAAAACGTCATTTTCACTCATAACGTAATGATTCATTTCATTAAGCACAGCATACAAATAAATTAATAAATAACTTTAAATTGATTTTTTCCACATGTAAGAGATTTTGTATGTCAAAACTGTTATTTAAAGATATATTTTTAAGCAATATCAATATCTTCTGAGGAGCCCTTCGGGCTTCACATGATTTGATCACGTGACCAACCAAGTTCATATCCCGGTGAACTTTTTAACTTGCTGTTTATTTCTTAAATGAACTTCCTCAATTCGTAATGTGTCATTGTCAAGAATAGCACCCGATTCAGAAATGATATGCAACACTCCATTCCCGAGTCTGTTCTACCCTTCTCTGTTTCCTTTTTTTTCTTTATTAATGTTAATTCGTTGTGCAGCACTCAAAGATCCTGTTTAATTAATTAAAATACATGTTCATTGTCACATTACGTTTAACGTCATTGCGTCATTTAACATGTACCCATGTCACATAATGTCGTCAATAATTTATTTGTAAAAATAAATTAATTCGACTGTGAAGTATCTCTCTTGTGTTACGTGTTTTAAAAAAATAGCTGAATAAACTCCAGCATAACGATTTTTTTTTTTATCAAAGAAAATTAATTATTATAAACTATCTATTCAGAAATTTTACATAGTATCAATTTCTCTCCATTTATAATTAAAAAAACATATTATTTTAAAAAACTTCAATAGATCATTGCAAGTTTGTTTTCAAAAAAAATAGTCTAATACTGTGCGCGCTCTCTGAAAGAACATTTTAACACCAACACCGTGAGCGACATCTAAGTAATTTTGTACGAAATAAACTGTGAGAAAATATTACAAATAGAAGTGAATTCAAAAAGTAAAGTCCAAATAAAGTTATAATTGAACAGTGAATTTTGCACGGTGATACACGATCAAAAAGAAAATTCAAAGGGTGTCCGATGCATGAAATCACCCGAGAAATCGATAACAAAAATAGTTCTGTTGAATTAATAATTTTGAACATATCCTATTAGCTTGATGAAATATATCCTTCTAATAAAACATTTCAACCAATGTGCCTAAATATTTTGCGTATCTCTCACTCTGTCTCTCTCTCTCTCTCTCTCTCTCTCTCTCCTCTCTCTCTCTCTCTCTCTCTCTCTCTCTCTCACGCAATCAGATCATAAAAATATAAATGACAAGTTTCTATCTATCTTTCTATTTATCCAGATACTTGTATCTCTTTATCTCTCTATCTGTCTGTTTATCATTGATATGCGCATGTGCATAAGGTCGTTGTCAAGGACGTAAGTCTGGCCTTAACTTAGTCCGATACTAGTATTTACGGCCAGGCGTACGCCTCTTAGTGAAACGCAATTTACGCCGGACTAAATTTTGGCGTACGCCCCGAGGCCTAACTTAAGTTTCGTCGTATCTTACGCCTTTTAGTGAAATGGGCCCCAGGGGCCCGTTTCTCAAAAAGGCGTAAATTTTGGCTTAAGTTAGTCCGACTAAGGAAGTTACGCCAATATTTAGTCGGGTCTAAGTTGCGTTTCTGAAAGAGGCGTAAGTTTGGGTTTAAATGTCGAAGAACTTAGACATCTCCGCTGAGTACTAAGCATGCGCATATCGTATTTTGTTTTGCTTTGAGGCTATGATTAAATGTGGTGGATCAATTTTCCAATTCATAGTGCATTTACTCGAAGTAC
>WFKH01011925.1:33070079-33080896 GCA_016163765.1 Magallana hongkongensis | reverse complement strand
CGTCCTCGAAGTTTATTTTACTCAAGCAAGTCATCATGACAGGCGGATGCGAGAGTGCATGTTTATAAAATTGATAATTTAAGCACTATTTAAACAAGTGATTTAAAAATTGAGATCAGTGATATAACTAAGATCTGCTAATTAGAAGTGTTCACTTCCCTGAATTTTATACAATGGATAAGGGAAGGCATGGTGTATATGTGATTCAACATGTAATTTATGTTCAGAATGGTCTCTACCTGGTACTTACATCTCTTTCTCCTTTAAAATAATTGCACAACACTACTTGTCTTACATTTCCTTGTACTTTTAAGGTCTTTCTTTATCTTGAAAATCTAGATATAGATATATCTTATCATTAGCACGTTTATTACATGAAGTTACATAGTTACATATATTGGTTGTGTACATTATATAATTCCTGTTAAACAATATAATCTTGAAACATAAATTGCTAATTTTGCTGTTTATAATAAACACCTTATCTCATTTTAAGTGGAATGTATATAAGTGTAAAGAAGCAGCATTTGCTCATGTTAACATACAACGCTATATTTACATCATAAATTAATCTTAAGTCATAAATAAGTATATAGCTTAATGATGTCGTTAATGTGCTAAATGTTCTTCAATTAACAACAAAACTCATACATGTTCAATATACAAAAACGACATTGAGGAGATATATAGATAGAAGCAATGTGTCAAGAGATTAGCCGGAGATAAATAGACACAGGAAGGCAGACAAAACAGAGGTAAGAAACACTATAGGCGAAGAGCATGATGCAGAGAGAGGAAAGTGTATTGCTATTTTATCTGATATTGGACTTTGATATTGAATAAGAAAAAAAAAAAACTGGACATTTTAAAAGTAGGGTGCGTGCATGTTTCCAAATAGGAAACGCAAAAATACGAAAAATGTCAAATATTAGTAATTGTTTAGAATAACTTTTAAGCTTCATTTTCCCTATGTAATTGTATACATCACTTTTGAACTGCTGTGTCTAATTTGGGAGAAACATTATTATTGCTAAGTTGGCTTGGACATGACACAAATGATACATTTTGAGCAATATTTTATTTCTGTTTTTCTTCCAAGCAACAGGAACACAAATTCTTATCTAAAAATCAAAGTGTCATCAACATCAGCGAGAGTAGCGTGTGTAGTTTTAGAAGACATGTGAGCAAAAAACGATTTCATGCTTATTCAAAATCAATGACATTAAACATTTTAGATAAAAATATTTATTAATGACTTCCTAGATTAGCGAGATTAAGTGTCATGTCAAGTGTTGCATACAAAAGGATTGCACCACCAGACATTTCCGTCTGTATGATTTTTAAAACATAGCCAGTTTTTACTTTAGCCTTTCCATTCACCGAAGAAGAAAAGTAGTTTTTTGAGTTATTATTCGTAAATACATATATTTATGTATGTTGTTGGAAAAATACGTTATATTAGTAATTAGTTGCTAAGCATTTGCTAAGTGAATTATGAAAGTGGATTGGCAGGAAGCAATTGATCCACTCAGAAATCGTATATTTTCCAAATTGCAGGTTCGCACAGCAATACTCACAATCGTTGTCAAAATACATATCTCGTCTTATTTGCATTTTCGTTTTACAATTTCATTTGAATGTCCCTCTCTTCAACTGAATTGAATGGTACCAGCATTCTTGAATGTAGGTTCAGAGTAGTGAACATATCTACTTAGAATGTATATTAGATATGACCGTGTAATAAATTCAATGAAATATCACATCTTATGTACACCAAGTAAAAATGGATTTGGAACTTTAATTACACATTGATTAAAATATGATTAAAATTCTTCTTACAACAAATAAATAAATCAGAGTGTTTATCTATATTTTTTTTCCGTGAAAACAGGATAGCTAATTACACCATTGGAACGTGAGACACAGTGGAAATTGTTTGATTATATTGGTTGATGTCAAATCAAATTCATCAAATAAATAAAATTCCATGTGTCATTTATCAGTACACTTGATGCACTAAGTTGTTTTTTTTTTATCTGTTTCATTATTAAACCAAATGTAGAATTAAATATGTACACTGACCAAAGTGTTTACCCAATATATTTTTTTTATTATGTAAAATAAACACAATCGATAAATAACACTGTTATTTATTACCGGCCGCTAGAAGGTCGATAATATGATATGAAAGTAAAAAGTGACTGCGTTTATACGGAGCAATTTTATCTAGTAGAGTATAGAATAACCGAACAACTTGTCTACACAACGCAGCTTTCCTTAAGGAGAGTGTGAGGTTGAACAAAATCAACTGTGAAAATTAATCAAAATAATGAAAAAAATGATTTCGTATTTTATTTCTTTATATTTCAATCATTTTTTTAAAATAAAAAAGTAGTTTGATGTGCGCAACTTTCTTCAGAAAAATAAATGGTTTACGGCCGTTCTTTTTACGCTAGCATGATTTTTCCTTTGTATATAATGATGCATATTTCGATTGAAAATTTTGTAAAAATCCGACTAGTATCTCAAGAAAACTTTAATGCAGTCACCCCTGACATGACACACACTCAAAAAATATGAACATCAGAGTATTATCAAGTTCGATAAATGACAGGTCTCTGTAAGAGAACGTTGCCTCGTGGATACAATGTACGTTGCCCAACCTGCTGCAACACCTATAGCACATATTTTTCTAAGTCACGAAACCCACCTTCCAATGGCAGCACTATAGCTTTATTTTGGTTTTATCAACCAAAAAGGACGTTTGTCAAGTCAGATCTGGTTAGTCTGAGACGTTTTTGTGTCCGTGCCAGAAGAAAGGTTTGGTATCTCTAAGCCTAAGTATTCAACCTTTTATTGGACGCAAATATACTCCTGTATGACATTTCGGACTGTTTGATTCGATTTTACCAAGCAGTTACTAGCATTAGTTTATCTTGCCTTGAGATGGCCGATTCTTACAACATCAATTAAGTGTGTCAACTAGGTATACTTCTTAAAATACTTTATTCGTTACAAAAACCATCACTACTGAATTCAAAATCCACTGATATTCCCAAAAATTGACTGACATTGAGTGACATCTACTGTATAACCACTGTACCCTACTGTAAATCCACTGTACACCATTATTCGGTGCAAAATGGTCATTACTTGATAGTTTTTCAACTGAAAGTCCAAAAGTTTTTTGAAGCCTCTAAGCTTGTTATTTTTAGTTACGTATCGAAGTGTCTACTAAAGATAATTAGCCTTAAGTTTACAAAAAAAATAAAAAAAAAAATAAAGGACGGAACTGCTGCGCTTACATGTGTAAACAAGGATATGACGACATGACAGTATTATTTATTTTACTTGATGACAATTCAAGTGGTGTGAAAGATTGATAGGCCATTAAGGTTTGTAATTACATAATATGTACAAGCCTTTGCTGCTGACATTTTTGTGCTTTCGTCTATATATCGCAAAAAGAAATATGCATCGTGTGACATTTTTCTTACAATAAATATCTTGGCTTTCTTTTAGATATATATTCAACAAGACGAATATTGTTTACACAATAAATTTACAATTGATTTATCGCAACAAATTTTTTATATACATACCGGGGTTCGAGTAATAGAAATCTTAAACCCAGTTTTTGGTCCTACGAGGTATGTCATTAATTATGACGGATGTCATTTTAGTGAAACATTTCCCTTCAAAAAGAACCTTTGCAGTATAAATTTAACAGATTGGAAGTACGGTATTGATATCAGTTTTGCTTACTGAGAGTAATGATAATGAGTAAATTTATCTGTAACACAGTATGTATGTAACAATTATCATCTTTTTCATCATGCTAACAGCCTTTGAAAAACATTTATGAAAAAAGCTACAAATATGGCATGTACGTTAACAAAATCTACACAGAAGTATTTTTATTTGGCGATTTCAATTTTGGGTAATTTTCATAAATCGCCAAAATAGACCAAAATTACATCCCCGCAAAAAACCCCGAGGTATCCGGTAGGCGAGTCCAATAACAGTACTAGGTGAATATAAACACAGGATGAAGCTCTGTCATTCAGTCAACTGAATTTTAACTGAATGATCTGGAAAAGTTAGTGTATGGCAGAACTATGCCCTTTAGTCACCTTTTAGTTACCTTTCAGTCACCTTCAGTTGACTAAATGACAGAGCTTCATCCTGTGAAATCAGATATAAAAAGGTTAAGTTACGAGGGCTTCAAAAAGTTTTGTCCTAAGTGCAATAAAAAAAATGACAGAAAATCAATTGCATTCGTATATTTTATTCCTTCAAAGTAATCCCCTTTAACAAATACACTTTTCAGACTAGAAATCCACTCCTGAAATGCTTTTGTACACTAGTATTATTTAGGCAGACCCTTCACAAACTGATGAATTGCGGACCCAAGTGATGATCTAGAGTTTTAACGTCTTCCAGCTTAATGTCTTTTAAGTTTGGGAAGATAAAAAAGTGTGTGGGGGGGGGGGGGGATCTTGAGAGTAAGCAGGATGAGGAATTACAATATCCCCCACTTTACTAAACAAATCTGTGACTAATTTCGATTTGTGGGTTAGAGCATCATCGTGCAACAATAAGATACCATTTATGGACGTTTGTTTTTGTATTGTTGTTTAAGTATATGCAAAATTTTACATTTGTACATCTTTCCAGTAACAATCTTTTTCTTGGGAATAGGAAGTTGCAACACAACACTCTCCCTATTAAACAAAATAGCAAAGATAATCTTTTTGTGCTCTGGCAGCGCTTGGCAATAACTGGACGTTTTATGTTTTGTCATCCATACTTTATTATTAAACTTTCTTTGCGGCTAAAAATGCTGCACCCACGTTTCATCTCCTGTTACTATGTCTGTAAAAAGTCGACTTTTCCTCTTTTTAAATAGTTGGAATTCTTCTTATCGGCACATGAAACAGCTCTTACTTACTCATTCAGTAAATGAGGTAACCATTTTGCAGAGATCTTCCGGTATCCGAGGTCTTTTGTTAGGAATTTATGAACTGCTCCCATTGATATTCCTATTATTCGAGCTAATCTTTGATTTTCAGCTATTCTTTAATGTTTTAACCACCTGAAAACTGTTCTGTATGACGGTCGTAGGTCTCCACAAATATTTTGGACTTCTTTTATTGTGCCCTTTGCTAATTTTTTTTAAGTTTAGCACAGGCTTTTATGTAGCTTCTTATTTCTGCTGTTGTACCTATTTTTTTCCCATGATAAAAAATAGAGCATCAAATGTAGGATGCTTTTAATACTTTATTGATCTTCAAAAACCCAAGCAATTCGTTTTCTACAAGGACGATGTGGTTGATAAATAATTCAATGAACCGTAAGAAGTGTGTTTTAAGTGATTACATTCACATTTTTATGGAGGACTGGGAATGACAAAACTGTTTAAATGGCGTCGTATGTATTACTTATTCTAAACATCGAACGTATATGTATTTTCATTTTATTCAGGAAACGATTGATTTGATTTAATTCAAGAAGTGCAGTTTAATTATAACAGTTAAAATTAACGAATCTTGTTCCTTATGTGAATTTAAGTTTCACTACGAAGAGTTGATGATGTTTTTTTTTTTGTTTTTTTTTGGAAGTAAGTTAATCAGTACACTCAATAGTGTAATAACTAAACAAAAAAAAAAATGGAATAAATTATGTCAATACGAGTATATATGAGGACGCTAGGTTAATAATTCATATACTTTTGGAAAGTTAATAAATTGCATGTTTTGGGTATGTAATTCAATTGCCGATCTTCATATCTTATTAAGGACTAAAAACTGATTAAGGCGCAAAGAAAAAGGTTTGCCTCGGATCTTTTCATGATAAATATCAAAAAGTTAGATATCATACAGTTTTAAGATAGAAACATACAGTTACACTTAAATCAAATCATGTTCATTATTTTGAAGGTTATTTCAAGTAAAAATATTTCTTAAATCCATTCCCAGTCGTGTATGTTGGTCTTAAAGCCGGAATTCCAGGTAGTTTCATTAATAAAAGTCTCATGCACTTGTATGTGCCTCTGACAAACTCTTAAATACTTATAAATGTAGACAAATAAAATGATGTATACCGTTATATTCAATATACACCTGTTCTACAATTAAAACCCTTATCTTTATCTGTTTATTCGGGCAGACAATCGGGGTACCGAATACCTTGTTCTATGTACAGAATTTGTAATTTCACAAAAAACGCTTCCGAAAAAACACTCTTTGTATTTCGATTTAGTGATGCATGAAATCTCCTGGGAATATAAGTTATTGTTATCTACAGCTTTCTAAGTCGGTGGAGTTTATCCAAATATTTTATAACAAAATATCGTTGATTATAGTTTAAAATCGGAACTTATTGGTAGCATTAAGATATTGTATACACTACACAATCATTACATAACAATCATTGAATGCATCTATGGGTAAATTAGTAAAATGTTTAAAAGTTTAGCTTAATTTTGGTTTTAAATTAATTTTAAGAACTACGTTCTTAGATAGGTTATAAGAAGATCAACAATACCGGTAAATTAAACTTAAGAACGCCATGTTATATTATTTTTTTTTAGGTAGTCAGCTGATATTTTACTAAAATATTATTTTATCCGACAAAACCCATTTTGATCTCAGCGAACAAAACAATTGTTACATTAAACCAATTTCTCTCTCTCTCTCTCTCTCTCTCTCTCTCTCTCTCTCTCTCTCTCTCTCTCTCTCTCTCGTATATAATTACAATACAATCAAATACAGCTGCAGGTCTGTAGCTCTCTGAACGAGTAAAGTGACGATACCTGTAGTAAAATGTCCGAGGAATGGTTTGGAATCGAATATATTTGTACCAATGTGTTCGGATATTAGATTATTCAGTCCAAAACTAGCGCAAGTTTTTATGCACCGTAAATTGAAACTTTTTAACACGTTTGTAACTGAAGCTCCCAGGTCGTTCATCTGAATTTTTTTCAGATCGGAAGCTACAAACCTGCAACTAAATCAAATAATGAATTAATGTATATGTAAGCTAAAAGACCGTAGATTACAATAAATATACCTCTGTCACCATGACCGGACTTCTGATCAGTAATAACAATTCTATATACAATAAAATATTTATATACAATATTTACAAATATACAAAATGTCAGCAATATACGACGCGAGACGGTCCTTAAGCTCCAATCCTCTAGTTTCCGCCAATCACCATGTTACCCTGAGCCATTGTCCACTGTGTCCACCGTGTCCACCGTGTTCATTAGTTCACTACTTCACCTGCTCCAGGTAATCAACTTCCGGAAACTCTTCCGGTCGTCCACCATAGGCCGTCAGTCATCATAAGCACCTCTCAGGTTAATACATAGAGCCTCGTCCATGTATTAAATGTGACTAACCCCGGGAACCCCGTCTGGAAATTTAGTTACCAGGCAATTACTAAACCAAATATACGTGGTCAGATTCGTGTGGGGAAATCGTGCGCTCTGTCTAGAACTGCAAAACTCAAACCTTATAAGCCCTTACAATGCGGGTAGACTGACCCAGGTTGAGTCTATTACGCTGACCAATGCCAAACTGAACAAGAGGCCCATGGGCCACATCGCTCACCTGAGCAACACTAGACATAATAAAATCAGCTAAATATAAACCTACATCAAACTTTGAACCTTATTTGCGGCACAAGAATTATCCAGGTCCACAGTCTAAACAACTGAGAATCAACAAATGTCAATATGATTGCATATTAGTAATACTATATGTCACAGGGATACAATTGAATATAATTTAGTATTTAGTAATTCATTTATTTACTCATTCATTCATCCATACATTTCATTATTAACTCATTCATGGTTTACTCGTGTTTGACTGGTATTCGTGTTCTGTCACGTGATTGTGTTATTTTGGGTTGTGATTAACCAAATACGGTAATAGCTATAATATGTCTATATTTGGTAGTGGTAAAACAGGTTTTCATGGGTGTGTATGGTCAGTGCGCAAGTGTGAGTGATAACACTTAATTTATAATGTTTTGCACCATGATTTTAGAACATAACTCGTTTGCCAGCAGACAGCGACAGTTTTACGACTTGTCTGATTAAATAGTTTGAGACTGTCATTAGTTTCAAACTACTACGTTTAAGTTCTACTGAAGGCGAATTTGGTGAGAAATACTTTCTTTAATTGTTTTTATCTTAAAGTTAAAATATCTAAATATTATAAAAATGTATGCGTCAATTGTATGAATGTTTTCATTTCAGGTCACCTTCTCATCATTATCATTGTAATTCATCATAATAAAGTAACGTTGGAAACTGGACCATCCTTTTATTTATTTATTTTGTACGAGGAATAACGACCCCGTGACAAATGGCGCCCAACGCATCCAACGTATCTAACAACGAATATTCCAACGTAAATTCCAACTTGTGTTCCAGCATATAGGCCTAACTTGTGGAAAACACTGGGAGTTTCATCTGGCACGTGCGTACGACAAAGTCGACTCGGGTGACCGAATTCCAAATATAAAACCGTCATCCGGAAAACAGAAATACCGGTATATATATTCATGTGAGCGCTCCACTATTTGATTTTGTGTGAAATACATCACTGTGTTTCCTGTTATTTCTACTACATGTAATGAATATTCTGGCCAGGCCATTGGAATTCTGGAAGATAGCGACCGTATATACAGGATCCGTGCGTGATTGACTGTTATCGGGTCAAAATCTAGGACGGCGAGGAAAGTCGAACACTCGGTTTCGCTTGACTGACTTCAGTAAACTTATTGTGACCGACTGCGAGTGATATAATTTTACACTGAATATATTTTATGTGTTTATTCTTATTTCTATCATTGTACTGTTTATCATTTCTTTCATTTCTCATGTTGCTATTGTACCATTCATCATTTCATGTGTGATAGAGCTTGCGTGTTTAGTTAGTGAGTTTGAGTAACCTCGCGTAAACTTAATAACTTTTAGTTAAATTTCAGGGCCATTGACAGCTGACAGATCCAGACGAAGACAATCAGATTTGTTACTAACGCTTTACTGCACTTACTTGAGGATATCAAGCACTAATTGTTTACAGAATGTGAGAATTTTGCAGAAAATCGGTGAAATTCATTTTGAATTTTGGTTTCAAGTTTGAGTTGATTTTTCAGTCGATTTACTAGTTCTGAAGTGTTTGTACTGAGTTCAACTTCAAATTCTTTGTCATCTGTTTTTTTTTTGGTTCTCATTACAACTATCATTATCATTCATTTGCATGATTTTATACTTATCATATAGCTTAGATTAATTAATAACTGTAGTGATTAGTTAGTGCAGTAGTGAGTAGACTAGTTTGCATTAAGTGTTGCTTAAAAGTATCTAGAGTGTCGGTTGAAAAAAAAAAATAGAGCAATTTAAGAATTCATTCTAGTGTCGATTTATTTTCAGCTTTTCATCAGTTTGCAGTTTGTTTTTGTCAGATTTTGAATTGTTGATATGGCAGAAGGAGGTGAAAACCTAACAGGTGTTGATCAAGAAGCGGGAGCGAAGCCAAAGAAGGGGCGTGGCCGAGGATTGTCAAAAACAAATACATCTTTGGTAGACCCAGGTATAAAGCAACCCGGATATAAGGTAATAAGTAACCAAGAATATGAAGATCTTATGGCATTGAAAGCTAGCACTCCTATCATAGGAAATGCTGGACCATTCAATTTCGCTGGTTCGAATGCATCATTACTGCAAAGTAATTTTGATGTAACACCTAAATTACCTATATTCAGTGGTAGTCTTGAACCAAACAAGAGTGAAGTTAGCTACGATGTTTGGAGTTTTGAAGTGAAATGTTTACAGAATTCGCATGCTATTCCTGAGGCTTTATTGCTTCAGACTATCAGAAATTCTTTAAGGGGTGAAGCAAGGTCAATGTTGGTATCCCTTGGGGAATCAACTACGGTAGATAAGGTCTTAGCTAAACTTGAAGGTTTTTACGGCTTAGTCAGTAGCAGTGAAACTTTAATGCAGGGCTTTTATAATGATTGTCAAAAGGACACAGAGTCTATTGTTCAATATGGTTCAAGATTAGAGTCAACGTTGTGTAAGGCTATCAAACAAGGTCATATCAGTGATGCCGCAAAAGAATCTATCTTGTGTAGTAAATTTTGGACAGGTCTTAAAAGCAAACCTTTGAGAAGTGCAACTAGGTATCTTTTTGATTCTGTGAAAGATTTTCAGAGTTTACTTAAAGAAATTAGAAAGATTGAACAGGAGGAACTATGCAGCAGTAAGGCCAGCGAAAAGTCGACAGCTCATCAGAACCTTGGTACAGCAAGAGTAGAGAAAGAGTCTACAACTAACGAGGAGTTACTCAAAGCACTACAAAGTATTGAAAAAAGGTTAGAGAAAGTAGAACTAATGCATAATCAAAGTAATGAATTATCTCCTCCAAACACTCAGTTTTATGGCAGAGGACGAGCATTCCGCAGAGGACATTCGTACAACAGAGGAAACAACAGAGGTAGGTATTTCAAGAAACTATTTGAAGACAAAATCAGGAGTGACCCAAAAGAGTAGTCTCTTCCACTACAACTTTAGAACAGAGAATGGTAGGTCCATCAAATACAAGTACTGTTAATTTTTGTGGAAAAGAGGTCATTGGTCTCATAGATAGTGGATCTATGGTCACTACGGTATCAGAAGAGTTTTATAATTCTCTGACTAACAAGCCTGAATTGCATAACATTTCAGAATTTCAGCTGAATGTATACGGCGCAAATGGCAGTGAGTTACCATTTCTTGGTTATATTGAGGCTTC
>WFKH01011925.1:33050179-33064395 GCA_016163765.1 Magallana hongkongensis | reverse complement strand
TGCCAATATTTACACAAAAGCTTGTATATAAAGTGAAGTTTATAAATTATAAAAATCATGACCCCCGGACCAAAACTGGGACCCTAGGCGGGGTTTAAAATTTAACATAGAAATGCGTAGGAAAAATGTTTAAAAATCTTTTCAAGAACCACTGCACCAGAAATGCCAATATTTAAAAAAAGCTTGTATATATAGTGAAAAATCTAAATTGTAAAAATCATGACCCCGGACCAAAACTGGGGCCCCAGGCAGGGCACAAAGTTTAACATATATAGAAAAGTGTTTAAAAATCTTCTCAAGAACTACAATGCAACGGTATGGGATATTACTATAGCTATGAATATATCATTGCACAGGATGAATGACCATCTTTAAGTTCTCCTTAAAGGTAGCTTAAAGGTGCTTAAAGGTAGCTCAAAGACGATCTTTAAGCCACCTTTAAGCTATATATGCTCCTTAAAGGTGGCTTAAAGTGGGCTTAAAGAAAGCGTAAAGATGGCTTAAAGGTGCTTAAAGGCAGCTTAAAGACTATCTTTAAGCCACCTTTAAGCCACCTTTAAGGACAACTTATAGATCCTTAATGTCCAAACTTCTTTAAGCCACCTTTAAGCCACCTTTAAGCCATTTAAAAAAAAATCATAACAGTCTTTATTTAATATTGTGCCTAATTTACCACAAATTGTAGTAACTTTATAACAATTTAATCAATTGTGATCAATAGACAAATATATTCAACCTATATGCGAGGAATTTATTTTTAAAAAGCATATCCGAGCATCTGGACAAAAACACACCTGTTGTGTATATCCTGTATATTCTGTGTTAGTTCCATGGTTTTTTTTTTTTTAGGTTTAACAAACAATAGATTTTAATTAGATATACACAAAGAAATGGAAGCATGTCTAGACACACAACGGAGCGATTTTAACAAAAAGATTGATTCCACATGAACATGTACGGCAGTTAAGTAAATAATGTATATTCTGTCGCTAATTTCAATGATTCCAAGACATAAAGAAGTATTATGAACGTTTTTTGCTAAAAAAAAAAATTAAATTAAAAAAAAAAATAAAACGCCCAAGACGGGTATCGATCCCGGGACCCTCGGTGTACTAACATCAGCTCGTTTTCACTACGCTACGGCAACTCTTATGTGATAGGGTTTTTATATTCTATAAAACATTATAATGTGTGTATTTTTTACTTGAAAAGATTTTGACTTCCATTCAGTTTGTAACAATCAATTATATCTAATAAAATGTTAAATATACGTTCACAGAATTCTTAACTATGAAACGCAAGGAAGAAGATGAAACTTTTTGTTTAAATGCATTGAAATTATTAGGGTAATAGTTCTACGCAATTTACTGGTTTTCATTATCACGGCGCCGTTTCGGCATGTAATAATTTAAATAATACTGCATGATTATTATACATTTAGAACAGATCTAGAATAACAAATTAATTATATATGTTTGAATATTTATTTGTTTATATTATTTTTAAACTATCAATTCTATAACAAACAATATCACCAATTACCAGTGACGTATTTACATTTTGTACTGCCGATGATCATGTGGCAATTGCAAATGATGTATACATACATGCATTTGTATATATGATGTACGTCCTGGTATGTGACATATTATATCACTCCTTATTAATATATTTAAATAATTAACTCAAATTCATTATAACCAGTACTGTAATTAATTAGCCTCAAGATTTTACTCTTACATGCATGTATCTTTGATATGTAGACGTAATATTTTTTAAACCCAGGGTGATGAAATGATATTTTGAAAATGAATTACAAATGTAAATAAAATTTCCATTCGATGTACTTATCGTATACCCTGACATACTAAGATTTCAACACCTCTAGGAACCCTGGGGCCCGTTTCACTAAAAGGCGTACGCCTGTCTTAACTCTACGTCCGGCGTAAATCCGGACTTACGTCTAACATTTGGACTAAGGTCCGTTTCACTAAAAGGCGTAACTTTGCGCCCGCCTTAAGTTAAGACAAAAATCTACGGCTGCTCTAAGGCAGGCGTAACTATAGACGTAAACATTGAATAATGGCGACTTTCTGGCTGCTTCGCAGAAGAAGAAGGGAAACACCTCGGAGAGAACGCGTTTTTCGGGACCGAACCAACCCTCTCGAGTATCTAGATGATATAGATATCGTGAGTAGGTATAGGTTCCCGGGAAGAGTCATTCGAAAACTGATAAATGATGTTGACCCTATTGTGAGGCGACCTACATACAAAAGTCATGCCATTCCCACCCACATTCAGGTACACGTATATGTGAATACTTATATACTGTAGCATTATATGCTTCTTTAATATGCACACATAAATAAACAAATACTAATGCGTGGAATGACATGATATGACAAATATAATGGGTTTTACAATGTACCTATTATAATTAATCTACATTTGCATACTTATTTATACATGTATACCATGATAATAATAATAGTTTATTTCCAATTTTGGGCCCAGAGGGCATACAAGATTATAGTTATTAGAGAGAAATTTCTAAAAGAGAGATTCTACATACAAAATAGTTCATATCTGTATATATAAAGATACACATAAATGTCTTACAGGTACTTATCACCTTAAGGTATTTGTCAAAGGCGGACTTCTTTTCGGAAGTAGGCGACCTTCATGGAGTTTCCAGATCATCGGTATCCCGAGTAGTGCATACAGGTTGTTATACTCCATCAACTATTTTTATTTTAAAATGATGTAACTATATTTTTATTAAAAATTATTGCAGGCACGTAGCATCGTTGATGGGGAGTTTTGACCCCTTTATTGTTTTAACATTTTGTCCCCTGCACTAACAAATAATAATAAAAGAAAAATGAGCAAGGTAACACATCTCCCCCCCCCCCCCCCCTCCCTTAATATTTGACAATGTCATGCAAAATAAATGGCATGGTACACATTAAATTCACAAAAGTAATTCAAAATGAGGCATAACTCCAAAGTAATCATCACATGCATTAAAACTTCCTGCAATTATTCAGTCTTTATTTTGTACAGATAAAATAAATATATTAGAAAGTGCCGAAATTCCTAGAATAAAAAGGAAGCGGAATATCTTTGTAATATGCGCCTACACAATGTGTTCTCAATAACTGCAAAGTTTCAAGAAATTAGGTTTAGCGGTTTCAGAGAAGTGACAATTGCAAGTACTATGGGGTATATATACACTATCCTTCATGTTTCTACATGCCTGTAGAACATTTAATCAGTTGTACATTTCCTTTTCAAATATTCTCTATATACCATTAAGGATTTTAACACAGATTCATCATATTGTTATACAGTGTGCAGTGCAATAAATACAACGGTGGACAACATTAAGTTTCCAGTTACTGCCGATGAATTACGCCATGTAAAATCTGAGTTCTATGACATTGCCAAATTTCCAAATTGCGTTGGTGCAATCGATGGTACTCTAATACCAATTAAGGGCATGAGTGGACCACAGGAGCCTGCTTTTGTATGCAGAAAAAACTTTCATGCCTTAAATATTCAGGCCGTAACAGATTCCAACATGAGGTATAAACGGTATTGATCAAAACATAAATACTAGTACATCATTATTTTTTGTAATAGAAATACCCTTGTATACGCCAAAACTTCAACAGGAGCAAATTGAAATATTAAATATAGCGTCAAAATGGTTTTATGAAATCACAGCCTTTGAAAATGTAAATTTTGTCAATTTTTGAATAACTTTATTGCACCAAATAATCAAACAAATAAAATGCAATGCGTAATTAGCAGTTGTGTTTTAATGGATAAGAAATAAATTCATAATTATTTAATGATCTAAGAATGCTTATTGTTTGTTTATTTATGCATTAAGGATGAAAAATTGGTTGATATTATTTCAGATTTCTTCACATCAATACCTGTTTTCCCGGGGCAACTCACGATTCTTTCGTTTTGAGCAACTCGGGATTGTCAGGCGTTATGGAACATCTAGAAAGGGGCGGGTGGTTACTTGGGGATTCTGGCTACCCTCTCAAGGAATGGCTCTTAACACCGTTCTTATCCCCAGCTAATCAACACGAAGTGAAATACAATGAGGCCCATGGAAAGACTCGTGTTGTCGTAGAAAAATCGTTTGGAGTATTAAAATCCAGATTTAGGTAATTTAAACGCAATTTTTAGTTATGAATCTTTATGTATAATATTTGCAAGCACATGTTTTATTTCAAACGTTCATTACGATAAACGCGACCCTTAAGTTTTTTTTTTATCTGAGAATAAATGTATACCTATTGCAACCATAAAAAACCTTGTAACAATTTTATTGCGGATTCATTTAGATTTGTGTGAGCCACTTTTCTTGGATTGTGTGGTTCTTGGTTATTTCTGGAGATGCAATTTCGTGGATGGGTCGGTTTTCAGTTTCAGAAACAAAGATAGCTCTTTCTAAATTTGCTTTCGTTGAGGATATAAATTCGTTGGGGGGGGGGGGGCTACCAACGAATACCACGAAAATTGAGCCACCACGAAATCTAATGATTCAACAGTATTTACATTCAAGTAAATCTTTGCAGGTGTTTACATCGAACTGGAGGAGTGCTCCCCTTTTCACCCAGTAGATGTTCTCAAATTATTCAATGCTGCATTAGGCTTCACAATTTAGCTGTTGCAGAGAAAGTGCCCTTACTTGAGGGTGGGGTTGTACAGAACATCAATGACAATGCCGTGTTCAACGCAAACGCACCAAGGAGAGCACAAGATGTGCGCATTCAAGTTGCCAATTTATTTTAACAATTCATCAATTCTATTTATTAAATCAGACACTTAATAAAGAACATGACTACTTTATCATTTTGTGTTCAAATTTATTAAATGCCAAATTGTTTT
This sequence comes from Magallana hongkongensis, assembly GCA_016163765.1. Taxonomy (NCBI): domain Eukaryota; kingdom Metazoa; phylum Mollusca; class Bivalvia; order Ostreida; family Ostreidae; genus Magallana; species Magallana hongkongensis. Next base: position 33,059,487 of record WFKH01011925.1, on the reverse strand, counting down.
TCAAATGCCGCCGCTATCTTCTCTAGGGCATCTGCTTTTCTTTCCTCCGCAATAGCTCTTCTTTCCTTCACCTCTATTAGTTTCACCATAAACTCAGCGTCGGTTTCGCTGGCCGTGTCTTGATTTTAAATGAAAAAGTTTTGTAAATAAGACAATGTCAATTGAAATAGAGAAAATCAAATGAAATCATATGTTTAATATGAATAGTTAAAATTGCATGAATGAAGTTGAAACCGTTTACTAGGGTTTTTTCCTTAACAAACGTAAAATTACGCCAAAATTACAAGAATTAAAAAAAGGAATTTTAAATACATTTGTAATTTATTTTCATAGTGTTGGCATTATTTTTTTTTTACCTTTGCGTTTAGATCCATACGGAGTTGAAGCAAAGTATGTGTCGGTGGAAGGCCCCGACACTCTTGGAGCTTCTTCCGGAACGTCAACTTCTTCTACTATATACAAATACACATTTTTTAATTAAAAAACAAATCAATATTTCAAATCTACACACTTTAATATTTCGCTTGTAAAGAACATACAAATCAAATTTGACAATCTATTATAATAATTTTTATGATTTAAAATTTTATAAGTATATTATATAATATATATATACAAACCAATGAAGGATGGAATTCCAACGGAAATTTCCGATGGGGCTGCAGTACATGTTGAGGCTAAGTTATCTGTTACAAAGCAATAAATAAATATCATATATTTCAATTTTATTTGTACTGACTACTGTATACTACAATAACACTAAATAAACAAAGCATAGAAAACCATATAGTATAGGAAGCAAAAGTGGGGAAGGCAACATTAAAAGGGTGATCAAAATATATGTAATGAACGTATAGTTTACGATATACATGCATGTACTATGTATTTATACATACTTGTTTCAGAATTACTGGCAAAGACAGTATCAACCCCACCGTCAATCCCGGAGATAAGTTCATCCGGTATAATTGACAAAATCTAGCAATAAAAAAGAAATGTAGTTGCCTTTTTCAATTTATTAATCTAAAAGCTGCGAAATATTAATGAAACAAATAATTAAGTTTGTATCGGAAACTCATCTTTGAAACGAAACTTTTTTGTCGGATACATATAATTATATAAATTTTAGGTAAATATTAGAAAACACATACGTCAAGTTCCCAGGCCTTGAATACAGATTCAGGGGGAGGCCCTCCGCCTGTTTTCTTCGTCTGAAATTTTCTACTGGCTTCTTTCTTCTTTACTATGGATCATGCATCTTTCCATTTCTTTTTTATTTCTTCTGTTTCCCTCTTGCACAAGACAGAAGAAGAATTTATTCTGCAATTACATATTAACACTAAATATATTTTTAAACCTCCAGTCTACCTTCATTTGTATATTTTTTGTTAGAAATTAAAAAAAAAAAATACAAAAACCACACAAAACCTAAAATACAGTCATATTTGTGTCAATTTAGTTAGGTTTTATTTTACCATAAATATTGATTATATGTAACATGTAGACATAAACAAATTGTATTTAATCAAATCGGAGGTTTTAATATATCTTTGTTGATCGTTAGTCTAAAAACCTAAATGCTTACTGCTTTGTGATGTCTTCCCATAAAGATTTCTTCTTCTCGTTTGTCACTGATGCCGACAGTTTTGCAAATAATACATCTTTGTTTTCAATTACACAAGATGTTAAAATTTTCATTTCATCATCAGTCCAGTTTGGCTTACGTTTTTTACTCTCCGAAGACATTTTGATTGTGCAGAGTCAATAGAGTATATTGCAGACGACAATATCGATATTTACATGTTCGTTTGTTACGAAATTCACATATTTTTAAGAAAACGCTGAAGAAATACACATGACAGATCAGAGAGAGAGAGAGAGAGAGAGAGAGAGAGAGAGAGATAGAGAGAGAGAGAGATAGAGAGAGAAAGGGGGTCTATAAAATCCTATATTTCACTATAAAACACAACTGCAAATGTATTCGTTTCACCATATACTTGTAAAAACGAATAAAAGAGCATTACAATATACAATCAACGATTTATTTTCAATCTAAATATGTTTCAACGTTTTTAAGTTTTTATTATAGATCTCAAAACAAATATTGCAATGAATAATAAAGAAGAATTTGATTTGTGATCTTTTCCATATATCTTTTCAATGAACATTAAACAAATTTCTCTCTCTCTCTCTCTCTCTCTCTCTCTCTCTCTCAACGTTTATGATATGTATGCGCATGTGCATAAGCTCGTTGTCAAGGACGTAAGTCTGGCCTTAACTTAGTCCGATACTAGTATTTACGACCAGGCGTACGCCTCTTAGTGAAACGCAGTTTACGCCGGACTAAATTTTGACGTACGCCCCGAGACCTAACTTAGGTTTAGTCGTATCTTACGCCTTTTAGTGAAACGGGCCCCAGGTCTGCACCTGGGCACAAGACGCACCTGTTGTGTATATCTTGTATATTCTGTGTTGATTCCAGGGGTTTTCTCAAGTTGAACAAACAATAGACTTTAATTAGATATACATAAACGAATAAAACCATGTCTAGACAACCAAAGCAGCAATATCCCGCCCGATATAAAAAAGGCATTTGAGAGTTTTTATCTTTAACATGTATCTAGCAGATCTAGAATTAGACCTACAAATAGTTAAAATTGATTTAGAAAAAATACATATCTTAAACTGAATATTAAACTAAATCATGGGTTTTTTTCATTTATTTTTTTTATATTGTTTAACAACAGGATAATCTTAAAAAAAAAAAGAAAAGAAAGAAACCCATTATCGTACTTAGTGTGAACGCGTGTTCTTTTACGAAAACAAATTCTAAATAAAAACGAATTGATGTAGATTTGTATTATTGAACTTTGAATCTGGTTCAATGAAAATTATGAATTTAACATCATGTGCAAACAGTCAAACAATTAATGGTTTTCGACTGAGTATTATTTAGTCAAATATTATTATTACTAATGTGTGTGAGAGAGAGAGAGAGAGAGAGAGAGAGAGAGAGAGAGAGAGAGAGAGCTTGAGCTTTCACCAATCAGTTTATAATAGGAAACAAACATACTTTAATGTAATTTCATGCGCGGATTTAGAGACAAGAACTGCGCTCACTGGTACAATAATTTTGAAACAAAAACATGAAATCTTATAACGGCGATCTGTGTTCATTGGAGCTGTGTTGATAATTATAATAACGATCTGTGTTCAATAGAGCGACTACATGCGTGTGGTATTTACACAAGCAAAACTTGGATGTAGATACCTGTTTCTGCATGGTGTGTGTGTTGACAATTAAAACCGCCTGGAACAGCCCCCCCCCCTCCCCTCCTTAATTGAAAACTTTATCATCACTCGAATTACCCCCTCCCTCCCCTTCAAAGAAGTTTTTGCATTTCATTTATGTATTTAATATGAAATTGTTCCGCTTGATCAAAGTTGACTTAAAGGGAACTTAAAGATGGTGTAAAGACAACTTAAAGAGAGCGTAAATGCCACTTAAAGCTTAAGATGGCTTAAAGGTGGCTTAAAGAAGTTTAGACATTAAGGACCTATAAGCACTAGCTTAAAGGTGGCTTAAAGATCGATATCCTTTAAGCCGCCTTTACACCACCTTTAAGCCACCTTTAAGGACTTGCTTGAAGATGGTTTTTCGCCCTGTGTTGGGTATTGTAGATTCTAAATTGTTAAAATCGTTACCACCGATTTTATACTGGGGCACCAAGAGAGGTTCAAAGTTTAACATAGAAATATATAGGAAACTTGTTTAAAAATCTTCTTTTCGAGAACTACAATGTTACAGTTTGTGAGATTACTATGCAAGGATCCTCTTAGTGAAAATTCTAGATTGTAAGGCCGTGACCCCGGACCAACATTGGGGCCCTAGAAGGGGTTCAAAGTTTAACATAGAAGTATATTGGGAAAATGTTTAAAAATCTTCTTCTCAAGAACTACATTGCTACAGTTTGTGAGATTACTACGCAAACATCCTCAACTAATGTAGATTCTAAAGAGAGAGATTCAAAGTTTAAAATAGAAATAGCATATGCTATGAGATAGAATTTACAACGAACTGTTGTTCAGGTGAGCGATGTGGCCCATTGGCCTGTTGTTTTATTTTAAGAAAAAAAAGTCATTTTATTTACAGTGTAAGGAGGGATACATGTGCAGATCCAGAGAGTTTTTCTAGGGAAGGGGGGAGGGTGACAGTTATTCGAGTTTGCAGGGAGGGTGGTGGTTTAAATTTTAAAGAAATTTGATTTTTGGAGGGGGGATCTGGACCTCCTCCCCCTTTGACCCCATCTCTAGATCCGCACATGGGATAATGTTAATGTTCTACTACTATTTGACTACCAGGATTAAATTTAAAATTTCAAAACTTATTGATCATCTATAGGACAGCCCCTATTATATCCCAAGATGTGGCATGTCTATTCATTAAATCAATAGAGGAGTTCTGGGATCTAAGGGTTTTTTGTGGAGTGATAAACGTCAATTTTCTGCTATTATTTGACTCCCTGGATGAAATTTAAATTTTTAAAACCTTATTGCACATCTAAAGGACAGCCCCTATCATATCACAAGATATGATGTGTCTATTCATTAAATCATAAGAGGAGTTCTGGGATGTAGTTTTTTTGTTTTTTTTTTGAGTGATAAACGTCAATTTTTTGCTATTATTTGACTTCGGGAGTTCCTGGATGAAATTTAAATTTTTAAAACCTTATTGCACATCTATAGGACAGCCCCTATAATATCCGAAGATATGATATGTCTATTATTAAATTATAAGAGGAGTTCTGGGATCTAGGTTTTTTTTTAGGAGTATTAAACGTCAATTTTCTGCTACTATTTGACTCCCTGGATGAAATTTAAATTTTTAAAACCTTATTGCACATCTATAGGACAGCCCCAATCATATCCAAAGAGATGATGGATCTACTCCAAAAGCTGTAAGAGGAGTTACGGGAACCATACTTTTTTTTGCAAAAAACGTCATTTTTTGTTGCCCATCGATCCCTGTGATGAAAAAAACAACTCTGAAACCTGATCACACTTCAAAATGACACCCCCAATCATATTCTAGAAGATCATTTGGCTACTGCAAAAAAAATGACGTTTTTTAAACCAGATTTTTTGTTAAAAAACGTCATTTTTCAGCCACCAAATGACCCCCAGGGCAAAATTGAAATTTCCGAAACCTTATTGCGCATCTATAGGATACCTCAAAACATATTCCAAAAGATGATTTGTCTATTGTTGAAAATGTAGGAGGAGTTCGAGGAAAAAGGTTTTTTGTGAAAAAACGTCATTTTTTACCAAAAATCTGACCCCCAGGACTACCAGAGAATTTTTGAAACCATTTTACAAAACAACATGACACCCTCAATCAAACTCCAAGAGTTCAGATTGCTAGTTTATACGATGTAAGAGCAGTTTGAGAAAGTAAAACGTGACAGACGGACGGACGGACGGACGGAACAGGACAACAACAATATACCCGAACTTTCTTTAAAAAGTGCGGGTATATCAAGTATGATTTAATGAGTTAATTAGAAAACCTTTAACACATCATCGAACTCAAAAAGATGTATACTAAGGTATGGCTTAGCATTATTTATGATGTAAATATTGCGTTTTATGTTAAGATGAGCCAATTTTACTTTTTATACACTAATATACATTTCACTTAAAACTGAGATAATGTGTTTATAATAAACAGCACAATGGACAATTTCTATTTTAAGATTATATTGCTTAACAGAATTTAGGTAATGTACAAGACCTCTATCTATATCTATGTAACTACATGTAATATGTGCTAATGATAAGATAGAACTATATAAAGAGTTTCAAGATAAGTTAAGTGAAGAGCTTGAATGTACAAGGAAATGTAAGACCATTAGTACCGTGATTATTGTGCAATTATTTTTAAGGAGAAGGAGGACTTGTAAGTACCATGTAAGCGCCATTTTCTGAGCCTAAATTGCATGTTGCATACGGTATACACTGTCTTCCCTTATACTTGCATGTCATTTGGGGAAACGAACACTTCTAACTGGCAGACTTTGGTTATATCATTAACCTCAATTCACTTGTTTAAAAAGTGCTTAAATTATAATATTGATATACATACATCTCGCATCCGCCTGTCCTAATGACTTCCTTAAGTAAAATAAACTTCGAGGACGTGTTGTCGAATAAGCGCTGCAAATGATGAAATATTTGTTTAAAAAATGTAATATAAATTAATGATATATTTAAAATGTGAAATACAAATATCATTTATGCAGTTTGTCATTTGTTTGATTTTATTTTAACTATCTATGTATACGTTCTCCTGCATTTATCTAATTTAGCATGTATTTCTAAAAAATGCATTTTAATACACTAATAAATTTTAAGTGTTAAACTTTTCTCTATACACTTTGTACTTTGAACAGTGAAAATTAATTGTTAAGGTTCAACAATTTTCTAAAATCATCATTGAATCACATTAATTTTAGAATTTTTCGTAAATTTCCGTCAAACATTTTTACAATGTCAAAATTTACAACATTTTCATTGTATAAATATATGTTAATGAAGACTTGTTAAACTCTAAAATAAATTCCACAGTTTCATCATACATTGTTAACAAATTTAGAAATAGCTAAAAATAAAGGTTGATTATAAACTATTTCAGAATATACACTACCAAAAATTTCACAAATTTAGTACTAAAGTAAAGTTTTTGTATAAGAATAATCTCTCTTGCATTTCCTGTTTTTCGAATTATGACGAGCTACTTTTCTACGGCTTATTGAGATTTACAGAGTATAATGCCATGTATTTGTAATGATATTTGTAGTAAAACAACATAATAGTTGACTTGATATATATACAAATGTATTTGTAGATACATAAATATATACACCGTTGATGCTAAACACTTAAGAATTCAAAGCAATAGTGTGACCACGACAATCAACAATAAAGGTAGTTTAGATAGGCCATCGGATATTTTTGCTAAGAGTGCACGTACTTGTGTAAATACGGGATGGACGAGCACATAATGGCAATTAATTAATTAGCCAATGCAGCTAACGTCATTTTATTGTAAGAAAGATAACTCGTATTGTGACCGGGCGGTCACTAGTGATCGTACCTGTGTAACTACAGCATGGACGAGCAAATACTGACAACTAATTCATACCATGTACCGTATAGCTGGGTTTTTTTTTTGGCGGGGATATAATCATGGCCTATTTTGGGGCGATTTTTGAAAATTCACAAACATTAAAATAATCAAATTTTAATACTTTCTATGTAGATTTTATCAACTTACATGTAGTTTTTGGAGATTATTTTTTTCATATTTTTTTAAAAGTATCTAAGCATGATAAAAAGCACACTTGTTACATGCACACAGTGTTACAGATACAAATGCACATTTACTCAAAATCAATTCGAAACTAACGTAAATAATAAAAACTAAATATTACTATAAATTAGAAGTTAATTGTTTAAACACTAAATCCACTTTTCTCTATTCAGGTGTGTAATTTAGCCCCAGTGACAGGGGTGCTAGCTTGTGTTGTTTTAGGAGGCAGGGATCCATAATTGTCTCAGATGTAGACAAAGACATAGTAATTGTCTGATTAACGCTTTCTTCACTAACAATGTAATAAAAACTGATTGTTTATAAGGTATCCTTGTTTATGCATATATAAACTACTATTTACTTATTTCTGTTGAAAATATAAAGTGTGTGAAGCCAGGGTCAAACATCAAACTTTACCCCCTTGTAATGGTGACATATAATTTTTGCTTAAATACAAAAATTTCTCAGCTATTTAAAATAAACTCACAGTTAATTCTTAATGAAGGGTAAAGGGTTCACCAAAATTACATCCGCCAATATTATTGGTATACCTTGTAGGCCCGAATCCGCCAAATTTGTGCCCCGTCAAAAAAAAAAAAAAACAAAAAAAAAACGACTGTTAAGTATTTGATATAAAAATGGATAATTTTAGTACAAAAGAAAGCAAACAACAAAGAAACACTTCATATAATTTAAGATGTTCCATTTGGGTTATCTGCATGAATACGTGTGCATTGATACAGCATTTGTTTTTGTAAGAAAACAGCAACACAATGTAAAGTACTAATGTCAATGCTGTGATGATATAGGTGCGTTTATCAATAAATATGGATATTAAATAAAAAAAAGATAATGATATATTTCTTGCATTATTATCTGTTCGGAAGGGCTGGTGTAATAATAACCTTTGTTTGAAAATTTCGAGCGAGAGGGGATACGATTTTGGCCTTGCGATCATAATAAACCCATCACTTATCTGATTTTGATTGCAATTTATTCAGTTGTTCTAAGAAGTCCTTAATAATGGTTCACATCCTAAAATTTATAGTTTCCTTCATTTTGAATATTTTCTTTATAGCAAGATTTAAAAGTAAAATTTAACTTTTAAAAGCAAACCGCAGTATAATTGTTCAATTACAACATATCATTTGAAAGTTCTTCTACTCAAAAGCATAATATTCTTCCAACATCTTTATGGAAAATTTTTAAAAAAAACCACAACCACCCCCCCCCCAAAAAAAAAAAAATTTAACAAAAAACACAAGTTTGATTACGTCAACTATCTTAGTCATCTTGTGAGTATTGGTCATTCAGAACAATGTACTTATATCGAACGAAATTGAACCATATTTGCATTCAAACTGATTTTGATATTTTCCAAGCAGTAAGAACATAGCCAAATTGTTTGTACAACGGAAGAACAATAGAAATACGACTTCTCACCTTTTTTCCTATTCATCATTAAAATGAAGTAACGAATGTTGGAAACTTATTCTTACTTATACGCCACAGCAATAGTTATTTCCATTCATTCAGACCAAACAAAGTTTTCTTGCAAATATATAGGGATTAATACATGGCAAAATCTGCATCACACCCCATATCAACCCGAGACTCCAATATCAGCCCGAGGGCCGAAGCCCAGAGTGCTGATATTGGTCCAGGGTTGAGTTGGGTGTGATGCAGATTTTGACATGTATTCTTGTTTTTATTATATATTTGAATAGATAACTCGCTTTTTTTCATGTGAAAAAAAATATCCAGGTTTATCCTAGGTTTTAGCTCAATGAGACGAAGTCGGGGGGAGCTTATGCCATACCCTCGGCGTCTGCGTCGGCGTCGGCGTCAGGAACTGTTTAAAGTTTTTATTGCATGTCCAGTATCTAACTTATTACTTGTCCTATCTTCACCAAACTTGCATGAATGATGCATCTGGACC
>WFKH01011925.1:33027518-33038133 GCA_016163765.1 Magallana hongkongensis | reverse complement strand
GGCTAGGCTTAATATTGCGATTTAAATAACACTTTTACCAAATTTTAGAAAAGACTTTCGATCGCTTTTCGCTGTTATAATTGGGATCTGTGTGCTTTGTTTTTGTTATGATTCGTGTTGACAAAATTTTCTCTTTTTCCAAACGAAGTTTACACATTCAACGTAATTATCAAACGAAATCGTTTCAATAAACACTCAGATTAACTATTTAAAAAACAGAGTTCGGTTTTATGACCTGTACGAATTGTTTTCAGCAGGAGTTACTTTCAAAGTGAATTTTGCACTATTTTCTAAATCTTAACTGCGGAATCAAAATTTCCGGAAAAATCAATATTTAAACCCCGATATCTCAGCAATGCATCGTCCGATTTTAAAACGAATTTCAGTTTTGAATTTAGCTTTGCAAACTCTACAATATGCATATAAATTTATGTTTTTATATATAGTTTTATGACCAGTACGAATTGTTTTCAGTAGAAGTTACTTTCAGTGTGAATCTTGCACTATTTTCTTAATCTTGACTGAGGAATCAAAATTTCCGGAAAAATCAATTTTTGAACCCAAATATCTCTGAAATGCGTGGTCTGATTTTAAAACGGATTTCAGTGTTAGATTCAACTGATTGTGTTCTACAAAACTGTTATACTTTTTTGATTTGATCAAAAAATTTATTTTTTCGAAAAATTTGATTCACTTCCGGTTTCGACCGGAAGTTGCGGATTTTCATTTCCAGCCTTATTGCACATGTAAATTGACAAATTCATAACCACGAAAAATTTCAAGCCTCTCTCTTTGAGCGTTTTTGAGAAATGCCCCGGAAAAAAAGACTTTTTTAAATTTTTAAAAATGACGTAACGTCAAAACGGAAGTGACGTTGTCATGGAAGCTTTAACATCTTTGAGGGACGCTAACTTGCAATAATCGCTGAAAGTTTCATTGAAATTCGTCGAAGACTCTTTGAGTTATGAAGCCGAAAAGGAGTCAGAAAAAAAAGAAAAAGTATAATAATAATAAAAAGAAACCGAAGAATAACAAAAGGGTCTTCCGTTGGAAACGGAAGACCCTAAAAAGAAACCGAAGAATAACAAAAGGGTCTTCCGTTGGAAACGGAAGACCCTAAAAACATAAGAAATACAAAAGGTCTTTCACCTGAAAGGTGGAAAGACCTAATAATAAAAAACATAAGAAATACAAAAGGTCTTTCACCTGAAAGGTGGAAAGACCTAACAAGAGGTCTTCCACCTGAAAGGTGGAAAGACCTAACTAGTAGACTAATTGTTCTCGAACAATTAGAGGTCTTTCCACCTATTTTTTTTATGTTTTGTTTCAATATAATTTATTAAACATTTTCTCTGCGTTACTTAATTAAAAAATGTTAAAAACTTAAATATGCTATTTATTTTTTTTTTTGTGGTTTGACCTTGACCTTTGACCTTTATGTCATTTTGTTCGGACAAGGTAGACGCTTCCATCCCAAGTGGTCCTAAGTCTTTACGATAAATAATAAAGAAGTTGGAAGTGATTTTATAGAATATTGAATACTTTTAGGGGCAATAACTGCTATAAGGGTGCCTCGGATCCTTTCCATATGAATAGGTTAAAGAACCCTCTAAGTGTAATGAAGACATTGGTAAAAGTTCCAAGTCACTATCTCTTATGCTTTTAGAGGAGTAGAGATAACAAGCATTTCGTACAATAGGGGCAATAACTCTGTAATTATTCAAAGGTATGAGACAAGGGGCTATATTTTTAAATGTCTTAAGATGTCCTACTACATCTATGAAAAAGTTTTTCTCCACCACCCTAAACAAAAGAGATTTAAAAACTCATTAATTAACATATTATCAAATGACCTTGACCTTTGACCTTTATGTCATTTTGTTCGGCCAAGGTAGACGCTTACATCACAAGTGGTCCGAAGTCTTTACGATAAGTAATAAAAAAGTTGGAAGTGATTTTATAGAAATTGAAATACTTTCAGGGGCAATAACTACTAGAAGGGGGCCTCATATCCATTTGGTATGAAAAGATTGAAGAACCCTCAAAGTGTACTGAAGACATTGGCAAAAGTTCCAAGTCTCTATCTCTTATGGCTTCAGAGGAGTAGCGATAACAAGCATTTTGTACACAAGGGCAATAACTGTGTAAGTTCTGGGAATTATTAAGCAAAGGGTCATTCGGTACCATAACTTTTTAAAGTCAATAATATAAAGCAAAAATGTTTCAATATGTCTAGCAATAAAAAAGTTGTCCCAAGGAAAATAGAAAAAAAAAATTATAAGAATAATAAAAAACATAAGAAATACAAAAGGTCTTTCACCTGAAAGGTGGAAAGACCTAACAAGAGGTCTTTCACCTGAAAGGTGGAAAGACCTAAATATATAAAATATAATATCGGCCAGTATAAGTAGCCATTGATGATCGTAAACCAGTAGCTGATGTCAACAATTTACGTGTTCGAGAAGAATTAGCAAATAGATTAACCAGTAACGTACAGAACCGATAATCTCTTAAAGATATCACAGAGAAATGAAGAAACCATCAGTCGATTGGAATGAATTGAAATATACATGGACAAATAATATCGCCAAACAGTATGCATGCTACCTAAAACGTCACGTGACGGGATCTTGCATTCACAGTTACCTGGGGTTAGAAATCACGTGGTAAATTATAATATTCAACAGGTCAAAGTATACCGTTAACAACAGAGAACGCGAACGCAAGAAGAAACAGTTTTTTGTCTGTTTTACCAGGAGCGCATGTTTGTCTATTGATCTTCTTTTTAACATAAGCTCATATGTATAAATACACAGCTACTATTAAAAGGAGAACAATAGACGAACATGCGCTGACTATGTATTAAGTCTGTAAAAAAAGTCGGCCTCGTCATTACCTTATGGAGATTCAAGAAAATGTCATGGCCCCTACCTATGAAAACGACTTCGTTCTTTGTAAATATGAACTTTATATAAATGTAATTACATAAAGTTGCAGTTAAGACATTGGCAATTACTACAATTAAAAAAAATATGCCCATTTTAAGGATGTTGTTTACTCAGGGTTTGAGTTCTCAAATTCGGATTGTTATAAAGTTCAATGCCATTAGTAAAATTTGTTCTAAAACACAAAAAGTATTAATGAAATAATTAATCAATGACATTCCATTCGATATCTCAACTATATTATGCAATTACGCTCAAACAAAATTGGAGTTTTAGCTAAACAGAGGAAATTCGGGCTAAAATTTTCAGATTTCGTTTTTCACTGAAATAATTTTGGTAATAATGTAATATTTAAAGTTAAGATTTTATTTGTTAGTCATCATAAATTTGCATATTTTCTGTTGGTTTTATCTTACTTTTTTATTTAGATATTCGTATGTCACACATTACAAAAATATTGAAAAATGCTTAAAAACGCAAAATTTTGATCATTGACCTCATGTAAATTTTATTTGTAAAGTAAAGTTAATATACGTAGTCTAATACTATAAATGGTTTAGCATTATCATCATTCAATTTTTTGTAAAATTGGATCAAAAATGGGTAGGGATTTGAAAACTGATAGAGGAAATTCGGACTGGAATATTTGTAAAAATTGTGAATGACAACTTAATGTTTTGTAACTATTTAGTGTCATTGCCATTTATAAATAGTATTTCGTTCTTAAAAGTGTTTAGCAATTTTAATTATTTTCACAATTAAGAAAAACTCAATGATAGAGTAAAATTTTAAGGGATATTTCTTAAATTTTCAAAAATATTCAATGGCCATTATCTCAAAAAATAGGTCATTGACCTACTTTTTTGAAATTGAAATATAACACTATCATGAAAGGTCTTTATCACACAATATATGGTCTATCATTATTTAAGGGTGTTGTTTACTCAGGGTTTGAGTTCTCAAATTCGGATTGTTCTAAAGTTCAATGTAATGAGTAAAATTTGTTCTAAACAAAAAAGGTATTTATGAAATGAATTATTATTGACAAAACTTTCAACATTTTTACTTTATTATGGAATTAGGCTCAAACGAAAATAGACGTTTAGCCAAACAGAGGAAATTCGGACTAAATTTTTCAGATTTTCTTTTCCGCTCAAACATTTTTGGCAGTACTCTAATATTAAAAGTTAAGATTTTATATCTTAGTCTTTATAATTTTGCACATTTTCTGTTGGGTTTACCTCACTTATTCAGTAAAATTATCGTAAGGCAAGAATTGCAAAAATATTGAAAAATGCTTAAACACGATAAAAGACACTATATTTTTGAAAATTTTGATAATTGACCTCATATAAATTTTATGCCAACAGAATAAGGTCAATATAAGTAGTTTAATACTATAAATGTTTTTGTGTTATCATCATTCAATGTTTTGTAAAGTTTGATCAAAAATGGGTAGGTATTTAAAAACTGATAGAGGAAATTCGGACTGAAATATTTTTTAAATTTCTTGCTGAAATTTTAATGCTTTATAAATATTTAGTGTCACTACCATTCATAAATTGTATTTCATTGTTTAAAGTGTTTAATTATTTTTAATATTTTCACAATTAAGAAATTCCCAATCGTAGTGTAAAATTTTTATAGATTTTTCTTGATTTTTGTTAAATATATTCAATAGCCATTAACTCAGAAAGTAGGTCATTGACCTACTTTTTGAAAATGAAAAAAAACCCACTACAATCAAAGGACTATAACATACAATTGATGGGTTTTCATTATCTTAAATGGATTTTTTTTCATTCTGAGTAAACGTCATCCTTAAGTGCAGTCATCCTTTACAATTGTCATATTGTTTGATTTTTCATTTACACTCCCCCAATTATAATAATTGAAATTGTCATATTATAAACTGTAAATTTTCTTGGTGGGAATAAATACAACATTTACAATATGACATTTTGTAATTCTTTTACTTATACCAACCCAGTAAATTCATTATATGACAATAGTAATAGCAGCGGAAAAGCAAAAAAAAAACAAAAAAAAAAACTAACAAGATCATCAATGGTAATTTAAAGTCAACAATCAAAAATAATATAATAAACGACATAACTGCAAAAATAGCAGTCTTAATATTGATCTTCTTTACTACCAAATGTATTTATATGACAATCAAAATTTCAAAGTTTTGAAAAAAGTAAGTAAAATAGGTACCCCCCATATTGCTTCCCAAAACGCCACCTGTTTTTTTTTTTGTTTTTTTTTGTGCGTCTCTAGTTTTATGATGATTTCTGTTCGTTTTGCATTTATGTCTGGGTTTTTTTTTTTTTTTTGTTTTTTTTTTTTTAAGCTTTAAAAGCGGTATTTTCAGTTTTTTATATATTTATGTTGCTGTGGTAATGTGCTATTATATGATAATTCTGCATTTAACCAAATATTTATAATTAAGAAGTTTGAAACAAATCGTTACTCTTTCTAGTAAAAAAAAAAAACGTTCTGCATAATTGAATATGCATGTAAATATATTGCAATTTAAGTTTTTTTCAGAATGCCGACAGTGTAAATTTGCCTCCACTTAATTAAGTCTAAATGGCTTGCCTCACAAAATCTTCACAACAGTATTTTATAAACCATAATTGATTTTATCACTGAAGTTGTAAATTACAATATTTATAGAAAAATTGCAGTTCATTTTGCTTTAAGCAGAGGATCATGCTCAGGGGTAAGGGTAGGTGGCGATTTTTTGGAGTTTAAATCGGGGTCATTTTTTCGACGCAGAATATTGATCGGGGGTGGGGGGTCATTATTCTTCTTTACACCGGCAAATGCGTCATAAATGTCCAAATTTTACTCCCTAAACATCCCCACTAAAAAGTTTCTGTGTTGTGTTTGTATCTGTATTGAACGCGTATTGAACACATTTTTTTTTGTCAAGTCGAGATCAGTAGCTAATTATTCATCATTTAATATAGTTAATCAGGCAAGTTTAAGAAAAGTTATTGTTAAGTTGAATCAATTAAATAATCACTGATCGCGACTTGTCTAATAAAAATATGATAACTCTCCATTATTGTGCTGTCAGTTAATTATCATGACTTCTCAAAATAAATTTAAGCTGTTAAAAAATGACCCTGGGAATAAATTTCACGACTTTTGGTATCAGTGAAAAAAGCCCACCCCCATCCCACCCCACCCCCCGGATCAATAATCATTGCTGAAAAATGAAACCCAGGTCAATATTCTTTGTAACACCGACATGATCACTATTGTTTAAGTAGTTTTAAATCAACCAACTTTAATTGATATTCTGTGTTGTTCTTATCTATAATTGTTCAACTTAACAACAGATTTATTTAGTGAATCAATTTACTACAGACCACAATAGCAAATAGTCTAATCAATTGGACCTTTTTATGTTAATGAAATCCCGCTAAAAGTTTTACAATAATTTTTTCATATCGTAAAATTGCTTTTCTTCAAATTTTCTTCAACTTAAAATATCTAGCATAACTCCTTTTTGTTTAATGATAATCAATTTGGATTTTGAAGTAAACAGACGAAGTCATAAATTGTATGTATTTTGTCTGTATGCGACTATTTCATTTCAAGTAAATGTCAGGGACAATGGTGTATGTCACAATAAAGGACAATATTTTATAGGATCAAATAACTGCCCCACCCAATTTTAACCAATTTTTATGTAGTATCGTATCAAAATAAATTCTTTATCCAACATTATACAGAGGTTGTCTAACATGTTAGACTCAGCATTAGTCACCATTGTCCATGATCTGTCCATCTATGACGTCACTTAAGTAGATTTTGTTTGCAAATGTAAATATCATCATTTTTTTCCTTGAAATTTTGCCTTTGTAAGTATACTCAAGTACGATTTTAAAATTCGACACTATATATATATATATATATATATATATATATATATATATATATATATAATATTATATTAAATTATATCATATAATAAAATTAAAGGTTGCAAATCCATCCACTAATGCAATTGAAAATGTGTGCAAAATGTATATCATTAGCGGTCAAGGTAGTACTTATTTCACATTTTTTTTTTCCATATCATTAGAGGTTACGATTTTTGACCGCTAATGATACAAATCTGAAATAATATCATTAGCGGACTGTTAGGTTGTTGGTTAATGATAAAATTATATCATTAGTGGTCAACATCCTGACCACTAATACAACATTATTAGTGGACAGTGCATCATTAGAGGTTGCTACAAAGCATATCAAACACTGTGCATTGTACTGAAAGTTACTGTAGTAAAAATATCTTTATACATCTTCAACAATTAATACAATTATAGTATATAATGAATAATTTCTGCATTCCAATTTCAATACTGGAAGGATTAATATAACCACCCTGTATATTTCAAGTTTTAAAAAAGTTTTTTCGGCAAGAAAAATTGTTCAATCATTCCTGGTTTAAGTACTATCTATGGTTAGTTACCGTAACTAACGGTTCATTTTGACGAGGTAATATCACAAATTCATGTTTTCTGCTACTTTTTTATCTATAATTATAACTAAACCGAGTTTTGGAATTTTTACGTTTAACCATGACACAAAACAGGATTTAAAATAATCTGATCTTGCAAATTCACCGAGATACTACAGCTGTTTTGAACTTTGCCGCAAGCGAATTTGTGTCAGCACGGGATTCACGGTTATTCATTTTTAGACGTTCGGGATGTGCAACAGAGACTGATAAGTAAATTTAAAATCGATGCTCATAAATTAATATAAACTAAACAAATTAAATGTGTATGTCGTCAAATGTAAACAAAGATCAAGTACAATGATTTTGCGTTGGTTCTGATAGTGCAGTAAATATGTGACAATGATATAACATTAAATGTAAGAATCATAGGACACGTCGTAGAATATATCTTTATTTAGAGTCAAATTAGGTTTAATCTCGACGCCCCGTCCCCCCAACCCCAGCTGTTATCGATAGAATTTGCCGCCCGAGTATGAATACCTTCCGACGCCCCAGGGTAATTAAACGAGAAACAACTATAGAATACTAAATCATATCTGATTAGTGTAAAAATAAGTAATGAGATTTTAAAATATCCTAGTTAAAAAAAAACACCTTTATTTCATATTTTTCCATAATCAGTTAATGGCCCTTTTTGATATCATGCAAACGTCTATTTACATCAAGTGAAATTAATGGGCGCCGAGGCGCATATAATAGCGAATTTGCCTACGGACCCGAGGGTCGTGTGTTCGGATCTCACTGCCGGCAATGTTTTTTCTCCAATTTTTTTTTTCTGTAAAATGCCACAAAAATTTAAAATGATATTATCAATCCAGTAACAGTTACTACTCCTCGGCTCGATACAAATATGACAACATAAAATCACGCATGCATTGATATATTTAGTAAACACGGCGTTCCGATGATATGTCTACATGTACATTGGACAGTGAATACAAAGTACATGTATACACATGGCTTGGTCTTGTTCAGTTTATTATGAAATCGTGGGAATATATTTAACGATACAAATGTGCAATTGGCCTTATCCTTAGACTTAGATTTTGATGCCTTTTTGTCGGCCTTAGACTGAGTTCCGGTGTGGAAATCACTATAAGTATTCTCATGATTAAGCTTTTGAATCATTCCAAAGACTGCATGATTTGTTCTCCATGACTATGTATTTCAAGTACTGGTTTATTTTGTATAAAGGTTAGCCTTTATATATACTTGCCAAAATAATTGCAATGGGAAATTCGATTTCAAACAAAATTCCAGCTTTTGCAAAATTAGGATAAGTCCTATACAATGAGAAGAGTGGGAAAGAAATAGATAAGAGGTACTTACCGGTATACATGCTGTGAATTAATTTTAAAAAAAAATCATTATTGTGAGAGGCTGCTACAATATATTTAAACGCACTGATTCTGTCACATGCCTCTGATGTTCTATAGCCATGGTATCTATTTTTTATTATCCAAAATAGCTCCTGGACATTCTCACAAAATGTATACTCTTACACTAAAACACTCTCAGGAAAAGAAAAAAATCAACGTGACTTTTCATCAAGACCCCCCCCCCCCCCCCCTCCCCAAATGAGAACTCAACATGTACACAAGCTGAACTATCTGTCGAAAAGTATTATTGTATACATACCTTAATAACCACCTTACAACCTCCTGTTAAAGAGCTAAAGCCACGAAGGGTCAAAATTGGCCTATTTTTTCCATGAAAAATGAAATAAGGCAAGGAGGAAAATGATAATAAAAATATTTCTTATAAGTATTGAACTTTAAATCTGTAGTACACACAAATTATTGTATGACGTCACAACTGCACTGTAGACGTCTAAACACGCGCTCTTTGCTGCTTTTCATTAAAAATATATCAGTTTTTTCGTCTTTACTTCAAATTTCCGTTATGGCCACACCCTTCGAACAAAATAAAGTATATATCATTTTAAAGAAAATTTTAAAAGGCATTAATATTGCATACTTTTATTTTGTTCGATAGGTGTGACCACGTCGAAAATCCAACTTTTCTTTCAGCGTCAAAATCCTCAGAACCAAAAAATCCGTGGGAAACCCCCTACATTTTTAATATAATAACGGTGTTACAATGTTTGTCTAATTAAATAACGGTTTTTATTACAAATACATGTTAATAAAATGTATTGGTTTGCTTTATTTATTAGTCTTATTGGGAATAAAAATATATTGTTGAAATCTGGTCGTATGGAATATAATGGAGATTTAACAGGCCCTATAAATATATTTATTGCAAGTGTTCTGACCGATATTTTTTTTTATTAAGTTGTGGAGTTTCACTTATTAATATGATGATGATTGAAATAAAAAAAAATTATCAATAGGCAAAATGCAATCTTTCTGAACTATTGATTGATGCACTTCCGAATTTTCTACACTCGGCACCGTGTCGCCATGGTCACTGTTTACTCAACGGGAGATAACTCAAAATGATGTACTAGATTTGACATAGCCAAAATTTTGATCAAGATTACAATATTTGAAAAAAACACAAGCTTAGAAGATGGAGGACACATAGATATACCATGGATACAACGACTTGAATGTACGTATTTATATACATCATATAACCACTTTATATGAACATGGTTCATGACGTCTGTATCTATACGTAGTGTAGGTCTATTTATCAAAGTCGTCATTAAAAGTATGTTAAAGCAAACATCCCGTATTTATAGAGTTAATATTATCATTTTGAGTCAACGATAATCTATAAAATCAACGTGTAAACGAAATCAGATCTCCGACAACGAAATATACGAACAATTGAACATAGGAAATTCGAATTAGCCTATATAACAAATATTTACATGATCTGCATTTTAAGTTCTGTAGTCAGTACAGTTATGTTTGTAATTTTACGATATAAAATCAATAAAACTTACTATCAAAGGTGTAAATCTGGTAACTCCATGCGTTTTCTAGTGATTTTAATTAACCAGATCGTCTGCAAGTCATCACCTACACTATTTACATAGGAAACGAAAATGAAAATACAAAGGGAGTGTACTATGGTTTTTACCCTTTGAGTTACGCCTCTTGAGAGAGAGAGAGAGAGAGAGAGAGAGAGAGAGAGAGAGAGAGAGAGAGAGAGATTCTTG
>WFKH01011925.1:33012244-33027418 GCA_016163765.1 Magallana hongkongensis | reverse complement strand
GTGAGTTTACAGCGTATAATGCATGACATAATTTGCCAGTTTTATCTATCAACTGCTTTCCTATGATTGTATAACAGGCTGGGGGGGGGGGGGGGGGGGGCTGTTCCCACTTTCTCACGCAGCAAATATTTATTTTCAAATTTATATATTGTAAATTTAATTTTAAAGGTGCCCCCAACATTTTGGGAGCATGTAGAAAATTGTACTGAAATTGATGGAACTAAAATTACCTGAATCCAGAATTTTTTTCTGGAGATATCTTTGTTTTTCGGGGATGGGGTGGAAGGGGTCTGACACCTTTTTTTTATAATTCCTTTATGTGAAATTAATATATTTGATTCCAGGGAAAGGGACCGGACCCCTCCCCCTCTAGAAACACGCATGCATCAATGCATTTGAAGTTTTATGAACGTACTAGTATTGAATTTCCCGCCCCCCCCCCCCCAAAAAAAAAAAAAATCTGCCCCTTCAAAAACAAGATGACATGTCTGACAAACATGAATAAAAACATGAATTAAATAACAAGCAGAAAACTAATAAACCACTCATTCTATTTGATATTGTGATAATTAGTTTAATTACCTTAACCGACAGTGTAAGCCTGTCCTGATATAAAGCTAAAAATGTTACACAATGTCTTGTGATTATCCAGTAATGATTCAGAAATGATGAAACATAAGAATAGTTCGATGTAATATACTATGTGTCACAGATGTAAAATTTTAAGTAGTATAACTTGAAGTCTTGAACTTGAAATTTTTTATCGATGAATAATAATTATTTTATTTTTCATACTTGGCCTCTAAATAATTGCGAAATGATGACATCTATATGTATCGGTATTTGATTTTCCGGATCAAAAAGCAATGTCATTATTGAAAAAATGAGGTATAAGCTTTCTTTGCAATTATATCTGCCATTCAGTATTTTATAGCTTTAACAGCGTAATGACGACAATTTTCGATGCTCATACACACACTCTCAGTAATAAAATGGTGTTTTTTTTCAGCCAGAAATTCTTGCATAGTCTTTATATTCAATATTTTACGACCGAAACTTCATAACTTTCCTTTACAGAATGCCCGGGGATGGACCAAAGTTTTTTCCATGTGTGCTGTGTAACAAACGGACAAAGCCACGGGAGAGACGTAAAATAACAACACAGGAAACTCACTTCCTTCAGAAAAACTTTCTAATTACAGTCAAGGATACTAATGACACATTGTGCAACAGATGTAGGCATAAATACTATGCTGCAGAAAGACATAAAATTCAAGTTGTCACTAAAAATGATGAAAGCAACGATGAATACATTCCCACACCAAAACGTCCAAAATCCAGCGCTCTATCAAGTCCACCTTCTATTTTTTTGTCGATCCCCTCCACCTCTAAAAGTCATGCACAGTGCTTTTTGTGTAAGCGTCCGGGACCAAAGCTGGTGGTGGTACCATCAAACGCGAGATTTGATGTGTTCATGAACTGTGAGATTATTGTACCAGCGGGTAGTCGATGTTGTCCCAATCATTTGGAAAATGGTGAATTTAAAGCCGATATGTTGCATAGCATAAAGGCAGCAAATAGCTCACTCCTTAGCAGGACTTCTATTACTGAACTGATCAAAAGTTTACGAACAGTTGCACAGCTAAACGAAAATCGCAGAATTGATTTCGAAACATCATCCAACCTGACAAATAATGATTTTTTGAATCTGACTGGAATATGCAAAGACGCTTTCAATGAAATCTGTGCATCAGCTTTGAAAGATGTCAGAAACACTCCTGCTAGGACCACACGAACATCTTTGGGCATTTTCTTATTCAAACTGAAATCTGGACTTTCCAATAAAGTGCTTTCAACCATCTTCAACATTTCTAAATCTAGTTTGCGTCGAGCCATACCATCTGTAAGAAAGTCTCTCATTGCATCTTTTGTTCCACAGAACTTGGGTCTTCAGCATATATCACGTGAAGAGGTAATTGAAAAGCATACGAAACCTCTAGCGCAGACTTTGTTTGGAGATATTGGAAATTCACAAGTGATTCTAGTATTAGATGGTACTTATATCTATATCCAAAAAAGTAACAATTTCCATTTCCAGAGACGTTCGTACAGTGTCCACAAAGGAAGGCCGTTAGTGAAAGCGATGGTGGTCGTTACGACAACAGGCCATTTTGTAACAGCGGTTGGATCCTACCTTGCAGACAACAAGAACAATGATGCAAACATTCTTACCCATATGCTAAAGTCAAACTTGGAAGACATTAAACACTGGGTGCAAGAAAGTGACATATTTGTTGTCAACCGGGGTTTTAGAGATGCATTAAGTCTACTGGAGGATATGGGGATAAAATCAGAAATGCCATGCTTCATGAAACGAGGGGATAAGCAACTGTCGACAGAGGATGCTAATGCTAGTCGTTTGGTTACTAAGGTAACTTAAGTTTTTATGTTTAGAACTGCTCTAATTAGATTATACTAAAATCAAAATTTAGCTTTGGTAGATTTCGATTCTTAAATCAATGAAAATAATTTTTGTTTAATAAATAAAATATTTAATTAAAACTGTTAAAATATATGATCATAATTATTAAACAGTTATATTGTAATATTTTTTATGTTTTCAATTAAAGGTGCGATGGGTAGTGGAGTCGGCGAATGTCCGAATAAAGAGGTGGAAGTACCTTGATAAAGTCCTCCCAACAAACCAAGTCCCTTACATTGGAGACTATATAAGGATTATCTGCGCCATCTCTAACAAATTCTTACCTCCACTATCACCAGGTATTTAAAATAACATGTTCATTATGCGCGGCGCGGAATTAGAATTGCCTTGTAAAAATTCAGACTTATTCAATTCACACAACAAAGTACATGTAAGGAAAATTGGCCATATACCCTCCTCCCCCTGGTACACCCCCCTTCCCGGGAACAATTTCTGATTTCGCGCATATGCATAAAGCTTTTTACAGGAACTTTTCCACCGTTGTAATAAAGTGACATATGAGTTAAATTATTTTGATTTGATTGTTTCTAAATAGCCCATGACGACGATGTTGCAGTGGCGGCTAAAATGTTCACCTTAGTCGTCAGGTTAACCGGCTGAAAGAGCGAGTGGAGGCAGAGAGCTTGCACAGTAGGATATCCTCGATGTGGAGAGATGCTTCAACCATCGATGATTTCCCTAAACTCACTGAGGAACAGCTACGTGAGATGACGTGTGGCTCCTACCAGCTGAAACTCTCAGGGTGCTACATCCAGGAGCACCTTGACGGAAACCACGACATCCTCGTTCATAGAGCAGATCCACAACTTCTAAAAGTTAAGATGCAGAGCAGACATGTGTCATCAAAAGCCCATGTCTTGTGGATATCTTACGACGAAGTTGAGGTATGGTGTGAACTGGTAATTTGATAGTAATTAGAATCACAGAGAGTTTTAAAACCTATTGACTATTTGTTTTTCCCTTTGATTCAGGTTACGGCATGGTATTGTCTGTGTAAGACCGGGGCTAGAGTGGTCGGTGTGTGTGTGCACACGTTGCGTCCGTCCTGTGGTATCTCGGGTATGCCAGACACATACAGGACTTATTGAATATTGGGGTTAGGAACTGGGGGACCTATGTTGAAGACGCAGCCAACATTCCAGAAGCAATAGACGCATCTGACAGCGAGGACAGCACCATAGAAGAATGAACACTTTAAAATTTACTTTTGCACATACTTAAACGTGGTATCACAGTTTTCTCATAAAAGATGTTCAGCTATTTAAGCAACATTTTTTTTCCAATTTATGAACAATTGTGAACATATTTGATGGCAAAAAATAGATAATAACAATGAATAATAAATAATATTTAGCCATGACATTCTTATTAACGTAATTGCATTTTTTTACCCATATTAACAATTTTATTTCATTAATGCGCTAGATTTATTGCTTAAAAGTTATTGTGCACACATGTATGTTTCTCTTGAAAAAATTAGGCATTTTAAAGTGATACATTGGATTTCCGTGAGATAAACGGGTATATGTATATATATATGATCTTAAAGATGCATTTATTTATTAATTATACCGCATGCAATGTATATTTATGTTGAATGTTTTGTAGTTTGTTGAATTTGGTGCAAAAGTGTTATGATTGTTTTATTGATGTTAATTGTAGTACCATTGATATTTATTCATAAACAGTTCTGACATGTTGTAATAAAGGTGACGTCAGTCACGTCATTGAACGTTTGTAATTAAGCATTAAACAACCGCTCTTTCCATGCGTCGTTCAGCATGGATAGGGACCAAACCAAACCAAGACTTTTATTTTTGTGAAGTATATTGACCTGAGATTGTTACCTTGTAATATCGTCAAATTCGGAGACTAGGCCGATTTTGACCCTTCGTGGCCTTAGCTCTTTAGAACTTTATATTGGTTTTACTATTAGTATAATGTGTTAGAAAAGTTCGCGGACAAAGTGATTAACGGCAAAATTACTGTGTACTTTGTAGGATGGCGTAAGTTTTATTAAATGAATACCAGTTGAAAATAAGTATGGAAAAATTATATGAATTTGCTTTTTTTTCAAAACATTCAGCGATTTTTACTTTGCGTTTACGGAGCACCATTTCATTTTTCCACGACGTCAGGTGACGTCAATCAACTGAAAGTCAAACACGTTACTCTTTTTCAACGTAAACACCTTTCAGTTCCACACACTTTTTCAAGACATTTAATCGATTTATAAAATGTAAGTTCATACCAATACTTGTCAAGTTTTTGTATAATGTCTTTTGTGGCATGTCGTATAGATCATTTGGGTCCAAAAATCTCGGTCTACGCAGTTTCGACTTTAGATAAGAAAATAAAGCGAAATTCAGAGGTGCATAGAGGGGGGTGGGGGGTGGGGGTGCTGCATGGGCTAAAAAAAATCAGTTTTTCCATCTTTAAATCTCTGTGATTCTAGTTGTAAACCATTTTCCTATAAAAAATAGCAGCATCCATATAAGAACCTTTTGGTCTCCTGGCCTCAGGATCATGAAGCATTTTAGACTTTAAAAGTCCAAATTTCAATCATTCATAAAATAATTATATATTATAAAATTACGCTTAAAATGTTTAACTATCAACATAATAAAGAGACACGTTTTAAACTCATTACTTTTTTTCGATGTATTCATTCACAAAACATTGTACAAGACAGTGTACAAGTTTTGACTGAAGTCTAAGACTGCTTCATGATCCTGGGGCAGGTGCTCCAAGATGTCCATTGACGTCAACGTTTTTGACTCATTTTTCAAGCGTTGTTCGTCCAAATTCGGCGATAAAACGGTCAGAAATTCTTCAATTTAATCGAAACTTTCACAAATTGCCCTTCATAAGTTATCGTGATGTCATATGAAATATCGTTTATTTTTATGCACTTAAAAGTACATTTTCTTAATAAGGAAAAATGCGTACAAAATATACAAAATTAAAAACCTGACACGCTCCGTGAAGCATATCTTATCAAAATAATTAAGCTGTATATTTTTTATGGTGCATTTAAAACAAACAAATCTTTACATATTTCTTAGAAAATACGTCAAGATTAAATCTGAAAAGTTTCGCTGGTATCATGTGAATAGTCCGCTTACAATCATGTCCGCGAACTTTTCTAACAACCCTCGTATACATGAATAAGAATGCAATAAGCATTATTGTGTTTTACAGAAGTACCCTGTTAAATATTATCATAATTTTTTCGCCTGGGTGATCTTGATTTCATTTAACTTAACCAAGTAAACGATTCAACAAATAACCATTAGATTATTAATAATATTAAAACGTAATAAGAACCATGCGTTCATCCAGAATATTTTTGAGGGGGGGGGGGTATTTTGGTTTGTCGGGGAAGGGGATCGAGGAAATTTAGAAAAAAATTGATTTTTCCACGGGGGCGGAACTCCAAACCCCACACCCATCCCGAATTCCATGTAGATCAGCTCATGAAAAGTATGTGAGCGAAAATCATCTATAAAGCCGAAGAAAAATTCTTACATCTACTCAAAGTTTTTCAAGATGTAAACAGTTACTTATATTGTACAGAACGACTTCCGGTTTGGTGCGCGCCGAAAATGGCGTGAATTTTTCGGGGGAAGAAAGGTGAGGTTTATTTCGATGACAAATATGTTTAAAACGTGTGGGACTCAACAGAAACTTTGCTAAGCGATCATAAATGACATTCCAGTGATAATTCATGGTTTTGGGGGTTCCAAAGCGTAAAGGTATATAGTATATTCGAAACTGGCAGAGGAAATTCGAAATGGGACGCACGAAGAGCGATAAAGAGAAAGAGAAAGACGTTAGTCCTAAGGCAGCACAGGAGGTAGATGACAGTGAGGAGGTGTCTAACAAGGACTTAAAAACGCTGTTTACGAAGCTGATTAAGAAGTTGGAAACGTCCATGAATGCAAACCGAGTCTCTAGGGGAAAAGAAATCAAATGTAAGTACGAAACTGTCAGAAGTAGAGAAAGCCCTAGATGACCAGAACCTGAGAATCACTGACCTCGAACAGATGAAGTCTGAGAAAATAGGGCCACAAGAGGAAAAAATTACAGAGTTGGAGAACCAAGTAGAAGAGCTGCAAAGATATATAGACCAACAAGAAAATCGTTCTAGGAAGTATAACTTGCTGTTCTATGGCCTACCCAAAGTGGATAAAGAAGATACAACTGAAGTTGTCCTCAATTGTCTGGAGTCAACTTTTGGGGTTTCGGAAGCCAAGGATATCATAATACAGAATTCGCATAGGATTCCAAAGAACCCATCTAATACGTATAAACCGAGTGCGCCGGAGGCAATCATTGTGAAATTCGCAAAAATGGCAGACCGAAACCTGCTCCTCCATCTCGCCAGGGTTACAACCCTTCCGAAAGGTATGGCAATTCGGACAGACCTCGTAAATCCCCTGAAAAAAACGCAGCGAGCTAGCCAGTAAAGCATACAAACTGAGGAGGGAAAAAAACTTGAAGAATCGGATCATAGAAACAAAAGATGATGTAATTCTCCAGTGCCGTAGAAAGAGTGAAGACAAATGGATCCCCTACCAAGGATGATTGATTATAGTTAACATAGTGATAGTTGATCATTATTATTAATGAGTCCTACAGGTAGCCTTATTAGCCTATTTTCCGTATATATGTAACACAAGGGGTTTTTTGTGGCTATTCAAAGCTTATTATAAACCTACCTCACATTCATGTTTGAAATTTTTCAAGTCTTTTTGTTTTTTTGTTTTTTGTTTTGGTGTAAGTAGATGCACAACTCGGAAGCTTTTGGTTTTTTAAGCATGCATGTTGTGTGTGTATATGTAGCATGTTCAAACACAAACTTAACAACTTTATATTATGTCATATTTTAGTATAACGTCTGTAAACTGCAGGGGACTAAATGATAGTAAGAAAAGAAAGGATGTTTTTAATTACCTTAGAGATTTAAAATCTTCCATTTATTGTCTCCAAGATACCCATTGTACAGAGAATGAAAAGAGTTCAGTATATGCCCAGTGGGGACATGATATTTTGATGAGTGCAGGTAGAACAGATGCTAGGGGAACACTAATACTTATGAACACTAATGTAGAAGTTAAAATATCTTCAACAAAATTGGATTCCAATGGAAACTTTATTATTACCAATATGTTAGTAGATAATAAATATAACTTTGGTTAATTTATATGGACCAAATAGAGATGATCAAGATTTTTACTCAAATGTTGGAAATATTATAGAAGAATTTGGTAACGAATTTGTTATTTTATGTGGAGACTGGAATGTAGTTCAAGATTTTAAGCTAGATTGCCATAATTATGTCAAAGAAAACAACCCCAAAAATAGGATAGAAATACAAAATCTTAAAAATAAATTCAATCTGGTAGACCCCTGGAAAGTAAATAACCCAACTTCAAAAAAATTTATCTGGACTCGTCGAAATCCCACAAAACAAGCTCGATTAGACTATTTTCTCATATCTGAAGAGTTAATGTCAATTTTAGGAAATGTTAAGATTATTCCAGGTTATAGAACAGATCACTCAATAATTAATATTGAATTTAAGATTAATGATTTCGAACGAGGTAGAGGATTCTGGAGATTCAATAACTCTTTGTTAAGAGACAAAGAATATATATTGAAAATCAAAGAAATTATTAATGACACAGTTTTTGAATATACAAGGCCTCCATACGTGCCAGGGCCTGATGCGGAATTATATATCCGCAAAGATTTATTCTTAGATGTATTGCTAATGAAAATCAGAAGCTTATCCATATATTATTAATCACTTAAAGCTAAAGAAAGAAAAGATAAGAAAAAAAGATTTTATCATTCAGATTAAAACTCTACAAGAAATGTATGACATGTGTCCTTCACAACTTTATTCAGATTTATTAAATGAACTCCAAACAGAGTTGGAAGATATAAGAAAATATGAACTTAATGGACTACTAATAAGAAGTCATTGCAAATGGATAGAGGAAGGAGAAAAACCTACTAAATATTTTGCTGCACTTGAAAAAAGAAACTATATAAATAAAAACAGATCTAGGCTAATAAAAGACCAAGGAGTAGAGATCAATAATCAAAATGAAATCTTACATGAAGTAAAAAAAATGTATAAGTCATTGTATGAGAATAAAGATCATTTACTTGACGAGGTAAATCTTCAAGAAGTAATAATGGAAAAGGATGTAAAAAAAGTTACAGAAAGTATGAGAAATCAATTAGAATTAGAAATAACTAAAAAGGAAATATTAGAGGCATTAAAACTATTTAAAAATGATAAATCACCAGGAACAGATGGATTTACAGCAGAATTTTTTAAATTTTTTTTTGGTCTGATATTGGATCTTATATATTTAATTCCTTTAAATGTAGTCTTGATTCTGGTATCCTTTCTCACTCACAAACACAAGGAATCATTTCAATCCTACCAAAAGGACAAAAACCCAGAGAATATCTTAAAAATTGGAGGCCAATTTCACTTCTTAATGTAACCTATAAGTTATTATCAAGTGTCCTGGCTTGCCGTATGAAGCCCATTCTTGTTGATATAATCCACGAAAATCAAAAAGGTTTTTTTAGCAGGGAGATATATCGGGGAGAATTCCAGACTACTTTATGATATTATACAATACTGCAATGAAACTAATACCCCAGGTCTAATTCTCTTACTTGATTTTGAAAAGGCATTTGACTCAGTCTCTTGGAAATTTATTTTTAAAGTTTTAACGTTTTTTAATTTTGGTGAGAATTTTCAAAATGCAATAAGAACTTTATTTAATAATGCAAAACTTAGTGTGATACAAAATGGTATATTTTCAGATTTTTTTAATATGGACAGGGGATGTAGACAAGGGGACCCTATCTCACCATATATTTTTATACTTTGTGCGGAAATAATGAAACAATATATTAATTGAAGGGATTAGTGTAATGAACAAAGAATATAAATTACTACAATACGCAGATGACACAGTGTTATTATTAAAAGGTTCGAAAAATTCAATTAAGTCAGCACTTTCTTTGGTTAATGAATATGCAAAATACTCAGGACTAAAACCTAATTATGATAAAACTAAGTGTATAAAAATAGGACCCTTATCAAGCAAATCAACTGAATATTTCAAGGATTTTGAAAAAGTTAACTGGTCTCAGGAACCATTTACAGTTTTAGGCATTACTTATTGTGTAAACTTAGGTAATACATATATGTACGAGTTAAACTTTAAACCAAAAATCAATGAAATGAAACTATCAATAAGCGCATGGTCTAGAAGAATGCTATCTACAGCAGGACGTATCACAGTAATTAAAAATTTGATTCTTCCAAAAGTTACGCATCTCTTAATAAGTCTTCCTAATCCTCCAAGAAAACATATAAAGGAAATTGAAACATTTTTTTATAATTACATATGAAATTCAAAAACATCAAGAGTAGCCAAAAGTAGCATTATTCAAAGTTATGAAAAGGGTGGGCTAAGAATGATATGTCTTGATTCTTTTTGCAAAAGCTTGAAAATCACTTGGATACGTAGATGTTTTAATGATGCTTGTCAGTCAAGTTGGAAAGACTTGATAATAAGTACTTTTCCAAATATTTTAAATATGACAATTGTTGGAAGACAAATACTATATCAACTGTCAAAAACTTGTAAAAATCTATTTTGGAAAGATGTTTTTTTTTTTTTGTCATTTTTTGAACTGAGAAAATGTACTGACAGTGAATTAGCTATTTTAAGCCCGATATGGTTTAATGAGTCTATATGTATTAATAACAAATATGTCTTTTATAAGCAATGGTTTTTAAAAGGTGTACATCAAATACTACATTTTTTCAACAATGATGGTACATTAATGAAATACGAACAATTATGCAACCAATATGATATTAAACCTCCGTTTACACATTTTTTAGGAATTGTAGATTGTATAAAAAAGTTACGGTTAAACTATGATACAGAAATTATTCTTCAAAATATTCCATATTATCCAGAATTTTTACGGATAATTAGGAAAAATAAACAAGGCTCAAGAGACTTTTATGACATTTTTATTGATGAGAAATGGAAAAAACTAAAATCAGAATTGAAATGGGAAAAGGAACTAGACATGAATGTAAATAACATATGGTGGAAAAGACAAAATTTATTATTTTTCAAAATAACTAACGACGTACAATTAAGATGGTTTCAATACAGGATTGTACATCGAATTATTGCGACTAATACTTATTTACGTGAGATAGGAATAGTTGAATCAGAGTTATGTACATTTTGTAGATGAAATGCAGAAACTCTTTGTCATCTTTTTGGGAATGTGACTATGTGAGTGAAATCTGGGATAATTTACTAGTTTGGATGAAGGAAGAATTTGAATTAGATAAACCATTGAATAAAATAGATGTTATATTTTGTAGATACTACAAATATTATAACATTTTTAATATAATAATATGTATTGTAAAGAGACATATATAAAGAAAAAGGAGTAGAAAAGAATTACCCTCCTTTACTGGAATCAAACGTGAAATACTTTATTATTACAAATGTGAAAAATTTATTTACACGAAAAATTGTGAATTAGAGAAATTTCATGTAAGATGGGCGAGGCTGTCCTTTAATAATGATTGTTGATTTTAAGCCTTTTGCCCCTATGATCTTAGATATTACTAAGTACTTTATTTTTGGTTATTGTAATATGCTGATTTTTCGTATTTGATTATGGTGTAGAGTAATGTGCATATACACGCAACTGAATGAGTGGGTGTATGAATGATGCTATTTGTTAAAACACCCTGTTCCAAAATTTTTTCAGTATATATACATGTAATGTTAACTTATAGATTCCAAGGCTCCCCAACCTTGGCTATAAGAATACTTCTACATGTTCTGGGATAATAAAAACAGTTGTTATAAAAAAAATATTGTACAGAACTGATTGTGTACGAAAATGTTCATGCACTTTGCTTAAAACGTCAATTCTTTCTCCGTATACATTTACTAAAATTACGAATTTAGGAGAACAAATATTTATAAAATCTGGAATGCTTACATAAGTACGTTAGCCTGTTCTTTTTTATATCTAGATCTAATACTTTCACTGCCTAGTTGATCAAACTATATGTATATAAATCTTCAAGTCCTGATTCTGTTTCTTAAAAACAAATATTACACACGTCATTTATAACCTATAGCAAAATTTTACATTGCATGATATCAATGTAACGGATGTAACCAGGTATATTTTGGTCTCAATTTTCAATGGAGAAAAAAAACACCCGGTTCAATTTTTAACGTTGTAAAATGATTCAACTCAATGACATGGCAATATTCTTGGTTAAACGTCTGGTCTGTTTCGTAAATAATAATGAATTATACTTTTCTTTACAAAATCAACTTTGTTTTTCTGTATTTTATAAGTTTCTCGAAGATAGTAACACAAATGTTTAAATGTTTAGGGTTATGAATGTACTATATATATAAATTATACGTTTTATGAAGAGACGTAAGTTTGACTAGTTAAAACACTGATGGCTTATAATAGTTATTGATTAAGTCTTCATTGAAAGTGTACATAAGATATGTAAGGATAAAGTGTTATTCGTCTTCAATTTCATATAGATTACATAAAAGTTTCAATTGGGTGTCAGAAACTCCGATAATTCTGTTGCATGTAGCGACCTTGCTCTATCAACGGGAATAATAAATTGTACTGCAAGGTTTTGATAGTCCTTTTGAGCTCGAGTTAATAATTAAGTGTAAGTTCATACGCTATACATAGTATCTTGAAACATAACTTTTTTCTGTTTCGTAGATCTACTCGTTCATAAATATTTTTCCTAGTCACCTAAAACATTTGAGAGAGAGAGAGAGAGAGAGAGAGAGAGAGAGAGAGAGAGAGAGAGAGAGAGAGAGATGGGGTGGTTGTGTATACACGGTGTGCTTCACGGTCGTCTTCCAATATACAGGTAGGTAAAGGTCTATTGTTTCTTGAGGGACAAAAAACCGTTCAATTCACACAGAATATACAAGAAACTAACACGTGTATACGTAGAGCCAACGATCACCAATCATCTTTGGACAGCCCCTCCCCCCTCCCCCACACTAGCCCAAAACATTACAGTAAAGGAAATAATGAGCAAGTTATTTTGTAATTAGTACATGATTTGTAGAGATACAATTAAATCAATCTACATGCTCGTGTTCAGATTGTGATCATGATCACGCTTCCTTTTTAATTTTTTTTAATTATTAATTGATTCATTAAAATTGTCGGAATGACATTTTGCTTTTCGAACATTTAGAACGTGAATGTTGCAGTGACACACTTACTGACTTGCTACAAAAATAACGAAATATGTCTATCAGTTTGAAAATAAATGATACATTGGCACAGATTTGTTGTGCATGTCCTATAGCTATTTATTTATTTTCCTACACATTTTATCCCGTTTGCTTGATAGTTTTCTCTATATTTTAATTGTATTGAAAAAATACATGTAAACGCAGGTTCAACACCGTACAGTGTATAAGTATTTTTTTTCTCTCTCTCGATATTTGTATTGTTTTAATTTCCATTCATGAAGAGAGAAAGAAAGAGAGATGGGTGGAGAAGACGGAGAAAGAGATGAAGTGAAAGAAGGAGGGAAGACAAAGAAAGAGGGAGAGAGAAAGAGATGCATGTTTACAGATATACATATTTGTATACATATACGCTTGTATGATTCTAGCAGTTACTAGTATTATGAAAAATCGAAAAATTAAGAAGTCGAAAACATTAATTTCAGTAGAAAGTTACTGTGTACATATACA
The DNA here is from genome assembly GCA_016163765.1 of Magallana hongkongensis. Classification (NCBI taxonomy): domain Eukaryota; kingdom Metazoa; phylum Mollusca; class Bivalvia; order Ostreida; family Ostreidae; genus Magallana; species Magallana hongkongensis. The sequence continues at coordinate 33,014,074 of WFKH01011925.1, read as the reverse complement.
TGTATATATTTCCATAGGTTTCTGAATAAACTAGATGATATCCCGCGCAATTTACACATTAATATGATACAATGTTAATATGTTGAACCCAATTTTTTTTTTTCATTGTTGTATATACTGTGTCCAAATTTTTTCTTAATTGCTTTCTTAACCTATTCTTTAAAATGAAAATAAAAAATTTAACAGCATGGCTGGATATTTAGAGGAGCGGACAGGAGTGAAAAATCTAAACTGAAATTGATGTTATATATATGTACGTGGCCTTCATTCTTTTTGTTGCAAGATTGAAACAATTTTTTTTTTAATTTTATTTCAAACCAGCGAGTAGGTATTTAGAGCGTCGTATCGCTAAATTTTGTTTGTTTGTTTGTTTTTTTTTTTAGGTCAAATTGCATTAGAATGTTTTTCACTGTTCCAAATAAGAATTTCAGATAAAAGATTTTTTTTTTAAATAGGGAGGTGGTCCCATATTCAATTTCCCCGTTTTAACTTTTATGCATAACAAATATGTTCATTGTTTATAAATTAATGTCTAATCTGTCATGGTATAAAAATGTATGAAATTAAAAAAAAATTAGCTAGTGTAGGAATATTTATTTGCATATTTTAAACAAAAGTTGTTAGATCCAAAGTATCTACCCGATGGTTATCCCGCCCTACACTTTCAGCCATGACGTTAATTAGTCAACCCGCGTTTTTGGCATCCCGTTCAGAAAAGTTTTTTCCATCAAAATTAAAATCGCTTTAAATTATTCCATTTTAATTATTAACTTTTTGTATTAAACATAGATGTCCGATCCAAGGTATCTGCCCGCGATGCATGATAAACTCGTCTTACACTTTTCGCAATGACGTTAGTTAGTCAACCCGCGTTCTTGGTTACCCCGTTCTAGAAAGTTCTGTCGTTCTATCCGTCAAAACTAAAATCGCGGTTTTAAGAAACGAATTGGCTCATTTTATTTGTTCAACATTTGTCAAATCTTAACTTCTATGTATACTCTAAATAAGTTACCAGTAAATATATTCGTTCTTTACATAATAATTCAATATCATTTCATTGCAAGTATATATTTTGACGCAAACTACCGCTGACTTGGATCCGCCAAAGCGTGTCCACCACCTTACTCTCATTTTTGCTATTTCGGGCTTGTTTATCGAAAATGAAAGCAGGTTTTTGATTAATTTCACAATAATTACTTATCAGTTAAAATTCAATTATAGCTTACGGACATCATCTCACACGTGCTTAAATACCAAAGGTGTAAGTAGTTACTCTGGTGCAGGCATTTTGTAGTTTATTTGCAAAACGTCTTAATTTATAAGTATAGATCGGGGGAATATAATGGAACTCTCAAGAAAACAGCTTGATTCCTTGCTGAGAATTGACAAGCAAACAACTATATATGTACACTTTTTCAAAGCCTTCTCTTTTATTATAAGGGTTTCCAATAAACGAAACCACTAATATGACGATTTCTGCTGGTTTCTATTTTTGAAACACAATTTTTCATCCATTATGCAGAAAAAAAAACCCATTTAAAACAGGGTTGGTCTATAGACCCAAAGATCATGGAACAGTCTCTTGAACGGTAAGCTGCCGTAGGCTAGAATGTTCTTGCTGACAATAACAATTTAATATCAAATACATGTACATAATTATGTTTACTTAGTATAACTCATGAACTTCCATCAAATATTTATTTCAGTCACCATTCATGAATTTTTTTTGGGAAAAATTAAAGATTTTTTTTTTTGCTTTGTAAAAGACTTTAACCCGCATACTTTTCATGGGCTGATCTAGATAGGATTCGGAGCATGGGGTGGAGCCCC
>WFKH01011925.1:32993805-33009133 GCA_016163765.1 Magallana hongkongensis | reverse complement strand
ATAGAAGTCTTTTGGAATAGGTGATATCTGGTGAATTTAAGATTCATATTTTTTAGTGACAGTGAAATGGGAAAGTATGATGAATTGGTTTTTGATCCTTATTGTTAATATCTTTTATCCTAAACATAAGTTTTACATTGAACAAACTAAAGAAATAAAGATTATAAATTTGTATTTCCTCGGTTAGTGGAAAACAGTAGTATTTACTGGGACTGGAAATACCGGTATTTACCACCTGAGAGAGAGAGGGAGAGTTCAAATGAATTCCTCTAAAAAGTATTGCACTAATCAGAGATAAAATACATTCTTAGAATTTATACTTTGACAAGTATTTTTGTGTTGGAGCACAAGTATCAAGACAAAGGTTAACTTCCTAGATAGAAGATTGAGAATCAGTTGTTTTCAACATATTTTCATTGATTGTTGAATAGTTTTGAAATTTCATGTATTTTTCCAAAAGTATAATTGATTGTAGAAAGTTAATACAATGTTTTACAAGACGTGTAAATTCAGTAGCATTGAAAGTTGGCTTATACAGTGTAAATTTATATATTTTCCTATTTTTAGTGATCTTAAACTAGAAATATTGCATAGTGCCTTGATCATATAATTAAAATATTTAAATATTTCATAAAATTAATACTCAATAAATAGTAAGAATCTATTGGTGATGTCTTAATAAGTTTCATATTAATCATACATGTAGATATGGGAATCAAGTATAAACTTTATCTTTAAAATTGTATATATTCAAAGTATATAAACTCATTTTTATTTAATATACTCTATTTTAATAATTGTCAGCTATTTAAAAATAATCAATTGATGTGGTGCCTTGGTCATAAAATTAAAATATTTCATAAATATTCCATAAATAGTCAGAGTATAATGGTAATATCTTAAAGCAATATGAGCTGTATTATTTAGAATTTCATTTTAATGTAAAAACCTGCTAGTATGCTAAGTCTGCATGTAACTTAAACTTTTCTAATAAATAAGGTTGGAAAAAATCATTAATTTTTGTCAGAGGAAAGATATCTCTTCTAAGGAACATATAGCAAATCAATTTTTGTACAGGACGACAATAATTCAATTTCGCTCCAATTAAGGCTCCTTAACGGTCCTTTTCACAATAATTTGGCGAAAAGAAATTTTAAAACCATGATATTTTTGTCATTTTAGTAGAAAATAACATTTTCGTTTAAAAACATTTCATCATGAAAATTGCAGCTCATATTGCTTTAATTAGTTTCATAATTATACAAGTAGATATTATTTTATAGGGGATTCATGTGAACTTTATAAATCTACAAACAATTAATATATGCATAGTAATTACATATTTACTTTCTTTTTAAATTTGTTATTTTAAATATATGTGTTTATAATGTAAAAAATATATTTTACTTACCACTCATGTTGTCTTCGCTGTTGTCTTCTTGAAGTCGCAAGAAAAAGTGACATTGGGAAGCCCATGTGTTGACAGGGTCTCTTCATTAACCTCCTCATAATTAGTACCTCACCCATTCTATGTGTACGGGTAATACACCGTCTAATAGCACCTGGTAGCCCCTTCCATGTATACTAGGAATACCCCGCTGTCATCTTGTTGTTTTAGCAATTAAAACAATGTACACACTGGATAACACATGCTTAAGTACAGTACCTTTGATGTTGTGTATACGTAATTATATTACTGTTCTATATAGGAAATAAATTAATATTCTTACAAATCTACCTTATTTCTTCGTTTTTATATTCAATTATTATATTAATCATATATATCATCTTTGTAGTTAGTTGTTTTTAACTGCTTTTATTCACGGAATACGTGAAATTTTTATTTGTCACAATTGCATAATGGTTTAGTGTTTCTTCGATGTTTTTTTTTTATAATCTGAGTTATGATAATAAAAAAATAACGAGGTTTTGTATTTCTTCTATGTTTATTTAAAGTTATGATAATAAAAAAATATCCAGGTGCCGAGTTCACCAGATTCCTGATGCCGAGTTTACCAGGTGCCGAGTTTACCAGGTGCCGACTTCACTATTTACGCAGGTGCCAAATTCACCAGGTGCCGAGTTCACTTGTTACCAGGAAATAGACTATAAACACGAGGCACGATTTTTACTGCGAAACTGAAATGGTCAAATAAAACCACATGGTCTAAATCCAAATGACAATAACATTCGCAGGGGTGCGCGGGCTGACTAATACATCGGCTCATACATTGCCTCATCTAACGTAGGAGACCGGAATTGGCCGAGGTGCGCCGAATGTCCACGCGATAAATGAACGTCGATGACACAAGCGGCGTATATGTAGAGATAAACAATTCTAATGTTACATTGTACATTTTAACAATAACTAATCAACAGTCATTATATTTCACATACACAAACGTTTTATTTGAACAACGGTAAAAAAAAAGTTCGTAACACATTTTCAATGTAAACCTTTCGTTGATGTAAGCGGCCTCTCGTTATGGCAGTTTGGCGAACATTGGTTGCTTTGCATATGCGTTAAAACTAGTCACTCTGTATGGTAGGGACTTTTCATTAAGTTTAAATGGTTCAAATGATTGAAAATATCAATACTGTAGAAAGCTAGACAGCAGTTTTTAGAGTTACTTCCCTAAAGCTAACTGGCCAGTGATGCAGAATTTCAACATAAAGCAATTTTATTTATTTGGACTGACCACTGCTGACTGCGTTTCATTTTGGGGTTTGCCCAGTAGCCCGAAGGTTCATTAGTCCGAAGGTTCAGAAGTTCGAAGGTTCATTAGTCCGAAAGCTCACTAGTCCGAAGGTTTATTAGGCCAAAATTCGCTGTAGTAAACATGGTAAATGGTGTGAAGGTTAAAATAACTTAAATGGTAATGTTTTATTAATCATTTTTCACCATAACAAGTTCTTGGAGGTTTCGAACACAAAATACAACGAAAAGAAAGTACTATAATTAAAGGGGCATGGTCACGATTTTGGTCAAAAATTATTTTCCCGATTTTAATATGTACAATGCTTCAGTAAGGCATTTTTAATAGGCAACCAAAGTTTAAGTGTTATTCGTTGAGTTATAAGTGAGTTATAGAGCTTACAATTCTTTGCTATGTAAAAAAAGCATTTGTTTACATTTTGAACGTTGAAGTGAAAACTCCAGTTTTAGACCGAAATGAATGTGGTAAACGTTAAGATCTCTTTGTTTATGTTTAAAATGAATAATATGATGGAAAAACCAGCTTGGAAAAAAACTTTTACCGGTATATTGAACTTATGTAAACAATAACAGGGCACGAGCCTTGTTTACATGACAAAGAATTGTGAGTCCTTTATCTTGCTTATAACTTCACTACTGGCTCTCCAATTTCATTTGGTCATTGGAAATGCATTCCTAAAGCATTGTAAATAATAAAAACAGGAAAATAGAATTTGACCAAAATCGTGACCATGTCCCTTTAACATGAATTGTTATCTCTTTATAGAGATACTATGGAATCATCATTGTTCGTGGGTGACCAATGTTTGTGGCTTTCGTGGGTACATGTAACCCTCGCCCACGAATTTACATACCCACGAACTTATACACAATCATTTGTTTCATATTGATTAAAATTATCCTGATTACACTACCAAGGAAATTATGTCCCCATGAACTAGGAAAATTTTGGCTACCCATGAACATTGACCCCCACGAATAAAAATGATTCCACGGTATGTAATATTATTTTCGTAAACCTGTATGTATAATAACTTTTTTTCTGATATTCAGGTTTCTGCCTCTTTAGTTTGTCTTTTGTTGCCCATGAACGTTATGTTCGGATTAGGAATGATATGTTTTCGAACTGGAGCTTTTTTTTAATAGGTCTGGAATAGCAAATTAATTATTATAAATCATATGATTAAAGAATAAGAGCTATGCAATTTTCGGATACCAAAGATGGGGTCATCGAATAGGTTCTTTAAGTTGTTTAAATTGTGATCGAAGTGGTTCACTCGGACAATAAATTGATGTCAGTAAGTCAGTTACTTACTATTGATCAACATTGATCAATGCATAATTAACATCATCCTTAAAACAACGTTTTTCCTTGGATCATGCAAACTTGTATGACACCAACCAGAGTGTGAGGTTTCAACTCTGCCTATTTGGTCAAGGGCTTATGTAGAGCGGAGAGGATCAGAAACTCTTGACTTGGGAAGATGAAAAGCGGGAGACAAAAATTTACATTGAAACAAAACGAATCCCATTATCCTAAAGTATCTGCATAAACTCAATTTATGTCACACATAAATAAATAAAATTTAAAGAAAGTGAATAAATAAAATATGTACATGATGTACAAATATTTTGAACGGGTAAAATATGCATTGTATTCTAGACGTAGCGTGCGTGTTTGTCTATCTTCAATTAGAAAATACAGATTTTAAAGAGGGGTTAAAACGTTAACGTAGTACTGCATGTGCTTTAAGACTCTTTGAGAAATGATACTTGTATACACATACTTTATTTGCAGTAAATTAAATCCAAAGCAAACATTTAAATTTTTGGTATTAAAAACCGAATTCATTTAATATAAATGGTTAAATTTGAATAATGTTAGCTATTTTTTTGCATTTAATGATTTTGATGAATTCTTAAATGAAAATTTGCTGGATGGAATTAATTCCAAAAAGATTTCTTAAACTTATTTCACGTGATACATTCAAACTTCCTTCGGACTACTGGACCTTTGGACTAGTGAACCTTTTAACTATTGGACCTTCGGACTAATGAACCTTCGAACTAGTGGGCCTTCGGTCGATTGAACCTTCGGACTACTGGGTCGTGACCTTAATTTTTTGATGATTTACTTGAATGATATTCTGACCAGAGAAATAAATAACATTATTACTGTTATATTATTTAATATATAATATGTCTCTGTTCTGACTGAATAAATCATATTTGGTATTACATATTAATATGTTTTACGGTGTTACCGTTGTGGTGAGTGCAGCAAGAATTGCACATTCCTTGGATATTTGTCACATTGTCAACAGGTCCAGTACAATCACTAGATTTAGCTACGTAGCTTGATTAACCTACATGGCTTTATTTACCTACCTGAAGTAGGTTTAATTAGCTCCCTTTATGCAATTTCGCATTTTATGTAAAACAGACAAAAAGTCGCAAGGAACTGTCAATCTATATTTGTATTGTGTAGTTTTATAAAAGCAACCCAGAGCAAAAATAGTTAAAACATCGCTGCTTTTGAGCAGTTTTAAGGAAAACATGCATTTCAATTGTTCCATTAACTGTATGACACATTGTGTGCGATGAGGCATGGATAAGTGTGATTACTTCATATTGTGCTGAATTATTACCAATCAATCATCATGTTAACCAGAACTGTTCTTTTTTGTTATTTCATTTAGGAAATAGCTGTTTGGTTAAACATTAACAGTTATACATAGCCCCAAAACTTTTAGAATTTGATTCCATTTGCGCAAAAAGTGCAACATTTTAAGAATGATTTTTTTATAAATTGTTTTCACATGTTTCAGATCAGTTCAAAGTTGAAAATAAATGCTGCACCTTAGTGCAACTTTTAGTACAAATGCCCATTTAAGACAAAAAAGTATGATTGAGTAGCTAAATGAACCTACTTCAGGTAGGTAAATAAAGCTATGTAGGTATATCAAGATACGTAGTTAAATCTAGTGATTGTACTGGACCTGGTGAACTAAGTGATTCATCAACATCAAAAAATTTGAGAGAGAGAAAGAGGAGAGAGAGAGAGAGAATTATTTAATACTTCTAAGTTTTAAAAAAGAATCTTACAAAATAGATAGACTTGCTTCCCCCTAAAACCTTTACTTTAGGAGAGAATTGATCATGTTGATCAGTTCGTGAAATGTAATTTGTGTTTAATTTCATCAAAAGTGTAAACGACAAATATTTTTGTTCTTTTGTATCTTGTTGTTATCTGACTTCTTTTTTCCTGGTTTATATAAATATATTTTTATTTTGTTTATTTTTGCATTTTACATACATATGTTGTATCCATGCCCCTGGTCCCTGTTTGTAAGTGTGTAATTTTCCATTTTCCAATTTAATGGTTTGACACTATGCAATATCTAGTACATGGATTTTTTAACTGTCTATTTTTTCTCTTTTATTCTTTTCATATTAGTTCAAAATAATGAGGCTGTGACTTTGATGGCAATATATTTTTTTATTTCCTCCTTACTTATACTTACTGTACATGTATGCATAATTAGCTTAAAATTGGATCAACAGGACAGTAAAGTATGGTTTTTGCTGGTATATATGTAATCTCTCTATCTTAAGCCCAACAAAATTTTAAAACTAATCATCTGAGGCAGGTATTGCAGTTTATACTGAAAAAGCTAGTACACGTATTACAGATGTTTGTTCCACCTTTAAATTTATCGCGGGAAATATAGTGCGAGATCACTGTGACGTCATACATTAAAATCTATATTAATCATTTGTTTAGGTTTCTCAACTCAATACAAAAGAATAGAAGCATCTCTTGACTTGGGTCTCACCAAAGCTTGTGTGATACTCAAAACGTGTCTTCAAATCTCAAGGAACTGTAAATTATGAGTTAAATGTTAGCCATTTTTGGCTTAGCACTACAGGAGCTATACTCTTAGAAAGCATTATGGGATGCTGACAAACAATTTTTCTTGATGAATCTATAGGTTTAGCTCGTTCTTTTTCCTGCGCACTGGTCCTTAGAGCTAGCTGCGCTCACTATTGCACGTATTTACATGCAATAGTGTTTTAATGTATCCCATCCTTGAAAGGTCATTTAATTTTGTTTTTATGTATGTTATAAGAATGTATATATGTTTCATTTGTAAGGAGTGCATGAGAAAAAAAATGTTGTATGCAATTTAATAACTTATAACACAGATTTTCCCTCATTTGTGCCCTTAGGAGGATTTTTTTCATTCAGTCTCCTTGGTCTTTGGAGGTGGTGGCACCAGGGTGGCAGGGTTATTTATGATGTTGACGGAGGTCCTTAACCATCTGATCCATTATGACGGACAGTCTTCTATATGATGCAGGTAAAGTTTTAAGTCTACCACTCTCTGTCTCTTTATTGTGAGGCACATTTGTGATTCGGAACTAGAATACATTTAATTATCCCACTAGAATTTGGACATTGGCAAGGAATTCTCCTTTTCTAGGTGTAATTTTTTAAAAAAAATAAAAATTTTACAAAAAATATAAATTTTACATGTACTACCGGTATTATAAATCAGTTCTGTTTAGTACCACAGAGACTTAGCTGTATTATGATGTCAAAATTGTGAACCTTTTCTTTCGCAAGAGTACTGTACATAATAAAAAAGTGGTAGGGGGGACCTGTGCTAGTTCTCTAAGCTGCATTTGATTAGGGGTGGTGATATTGTTCGCACATGATTAATCAACAGGAAAGGCCAGATTATGATAATTTGGCGCATTGAAGTTTCATTGTAATAATGGTTAATTTTTCATGATGTGAATATTTTTTTTACTAGTAAGTCAATATCTAACTTGACAATGTATAATTTGCTAAAATCAATAGATTTTCATCAGTTTTAGGAGGTTTTCTCAATTTCTGGGTAGAATCCATCCTTTAAAAAAAAATCATATCTACATTTAATTGGTTCATTGATACTTTTAAGTCCATAAAAACAGACAAGTCATTCAAATTTGACATGCATTTCATTTGTAATAGTAATCAAAAAGCAGTTAATTCATCTCGGATCTCACTGTCGGGCCACTTCATTTACAGTATTTGCAGAGAGAAAGAGCATCATTTTCAATGAGCACAGCATACATATCACTTAAGTTCCAGGACTCATGTTTCATAAACAATAAGAGGTATGTGTAAGGTTAACAAATAACTCAAATTTGTCTAATTCTGAGGTGAGTAAGATTACGAGTATAGAGACCTCATTTTTAACATTTTCTTGTAACTTAAAATTCAAATAAAGTTAAATATTTCATAGTAATAAGGACATATTTTAACGCTTTAATACACTCGGAGTAATATTAGTACCGTCAATTTTAGATTTGAAGATGTAAAGTTTTAATGGTTCTGAATCAAATGCTTGAAAATATCAACACTTACTGATTATCATAGCAGGACAGCTGGAGACAAGGTCTTTGAGATGCAACCATGGGGCAAGTTCTTGGTCTCCGAGGAGTGAGGTATTTCAAAATTTGGACCTAGATATGTACTTTTGCTAACCAAATTAACTGTCCCCCCCATTACATACTAAAGATTGTCTTTTGCAGTGACTTGTACAGTGCATGATTACCCATGTTACACTGCACAATTGCATCTACTGCATATGAGAGCTTGTTTTTAGCTCACCTGAGCTGAAAGCTCAAGTGAGCTTTTCTGATCACTTTTTGTCCGGCATCCGTCTGTCCGTCTGTGTGTCCGTCTGTCCGTAAACTTTTGACATTTTCGACTTCTTTTCCAGAACCACTGGGCCGATTTCAAACTTGGCCAAAATCATCCTTAGGTAAGGGGGATTCAAGTTTGTTAAAATGAAGGGCCATACCCTCTTTCAAGGGGAGATAATCAAAAATCATTGAAAATATATTGCTATTTTTCAAAAAACTCTTCTCAAAAACCATTTGGCCAGAAAAGCTGAAACTTGTGTGGAAGCATCCTCAGGTAGTGTAGATTCAAGTTTGTTCAAATCATGATCCCCAGGGGTAGGGTGGGGCCACAATGGAGGGTTGAATTTTACATAGGAACATATAGAGGAAATCTTTAAAAATCTTCCTTTCTGAAACTGATCAGCCAGAAAAGCTGTAACTTGTGTGGAAGCATCCTCAGTTAGGGTAGATTCAAGTGTGGTAAAATTATGATCCCCAGGGGTAGGGTGGGGCCACAATGGAGGGTTGAATTTTACCTAGGAACATAAAGAGGAAATCTTTAAAAATCTTCTTCTCTGGAACTGATCAGCCAGAAAAGCTGTAACTTGTGTGAAAGCATCTTCAGGTAGTGTAGATTCAAGTTTGTTCAAATCATGATCCCTGGAGGTAGGGTGGGGCCACAATGGGGGAGGGGGGGCGACGAATTTTCACATTTGAATATATGGAGAAAAATCTTTAAAAATCTTCTTCTCAGAAACCGATCGGCCAGAAAAGCTGTAACTTGTGTGAAAGCATCCTCAATTAGGGTAGATTCAAGTTAGGTAAAATTATGATCCTTATGGGTAGGGTGGAGCCACAGTGAGAGGGGGGGGGGGTGAATTTTCACATTTGAATATATGGAGAAAAATCTTTAAAAATCTTCTTCTCAGAAACCGATCATGCAGAAAAGCTCAGGTAGGGAAGATTCAAGTGCTTTCTTGGTGAACATTACATGTACTATGTTTTTTCTCAAAATGATTACTTATATAATGTGTGTGTTAAATGAATGAATTTTGTTAGTGAATCTGGAAATGTAATACCTTAATAAATAATATCAAGGAAGAACTGTCTTAATTATTATTAAATACTTCTTATCAACATTGTTGAAATGTTGCAATTTGATATTATTAAAATTCACTGATTTTCTACATCTGTTAATTACCAGGATCCATAAATATAAAATATATAGATATAAGTTCACAGACAAATAAAAATATTAATTTTTTCAGAATGTAAACATTTTTAAATGATATTCCAATTATTTCACATCTATATATTTATTTTCATTTGAAGGTGATTATTTAGGCTTACCTGAGCTATGCCATTGCTGATGTGAACCCACTCTAGATTGAATGCCATACCGTGAAGTCGAGCATACATATTCCAGTAAAACAGACTAACGAAATTCAGCTAACGTTCAATATTGCTAACAATTAAATATTTGAAGGTTATTCATGGTATAAATCATATTAAGACATAAATAAAATGCTCAAGATATTTGGGAACCAATGATTATGATAGTGGGGTGGGGGGGGGGGGGGGGGGGGGTGGGTGTAGAAGGGGGAGGGCCGGGTTACCAGTGTGTAGTAGCTCATTAACTGTGCTATTAATCATTCCGTATTTACTGTAATAATAATAATTATTCAGCTGATACATCAAAAGTATAGTAAAACTAAACTATACTACTATACATCAATAAGAATTACCTTACAGTATCTATATTTTGTTTATTATAGATATTATTTATAGAGTTCACCAACTCCTATAGACATTTAATGAATACATAGATAAGAATTACCTTACAGGATCTATATTGTTATATAAATATTAATTTATAAAATTCATTTAATTCCTTGATCTTTATGGATTAAAGTAATAAAATTCATATATTCCTCTATCTTTTTGGATTAAGGTAGTAATTAAAACCATGAAACATTTTGTAATGATTTTGATAGGGTACGTTTTTTTCCGCTAAAAATTGGGTACTTTTTTTCGGGTACATTTTCTCTTGGGTACGTTTTCTCCTGATACCTGTAGGTTCACCATCCCTCTACCCCACCAATTCCTTTGCATCAATGTGCCTTACTATTAATTAGGCTTGAGTATCGCCAACTACCTTACGATACAATACGCATCACGATATATCAATGCGTTACATCATGTATCACGATATAGTTGTCAACTATAAATAAACTGGTAGCTATGTTGCCTTATACCTCTATAAGAAATAGTTTTGAATGAAGAAAATATGTCAACTATTTAAAAAATCAATCAACAAGCTTTTAATATACATGCAGTTCAATTGATGGACAAATTATTTCTAACTTTTATTGAGATTTCTTAATGTCTTCAATTTATGTAAAGTACTATGTATTGCTATTCTAGAAAGTCAATGAAAATTAACTCATACAGTGTATCACGATACGCATGTGAGGATACATTACGTGTATCGTGGGCCCTTACGATCAATACGATCGATATATCGCCATATTGTTACACCTCTACTATTAATAATTAATTGATTCAGCAATTTAAGTTGGTTTAACAATCTACTTTTTTGTTTTGTGATGGTTACAGAGCTAGCTCGCCAGTCTTTTTAACAGATAAGCTTGTTGAAATATTATAATCGTGTTGGAACCATGTATTCATTTTTACAACATCGGGCTCTTTATTCTATATTACAAAAACGACCACCTGATTTCCCGCGAACATGCGCAGTGGGGTTGTTTACGCATTGCTTCACCAATATTCAAATTACCGATCCCCGACAAAATAATCCTCGCTAATTTATTTGTTATTATAATTGACTTATATTTTAAAACTTTGTGGACAGTGTAAGACCCTAATTCATACGACTTAACATTTTCCTCAATTGACGCATCTTTTTAAAGCATAACAATTCGTTTGATGTATCACATTAAATTATTTGTTTAAAAGTTGGGCTCGGGATTTAGGTATTCTTCATCAAATCACGCCTCTGATTTCCCGCCAAACAAGCGCGAAGGTGAAATGAAGTTGCGGGGTATCTGCATTCGGTATCCCCTATCAAAATAAGTAAATCTAACAACAGTGACTTCGCTGGAACGCTGCAAACAGACACAAATGTATTTAAGAAAATGGTATGTTTCGACCAATCCAAACACTCGTCCTTCCATGAAGCAACAGCTGCCAAGACTTCAATTAAAATCTCAAATGTACGAAAGGTACAGAGTCGAGAGGACAGCTCAAAATTCTACGTCTTGGTAAATGCAAAGTCGCAAATGCATGTAGTAAGAAGTCTGACCTTTCAACATCATGCTGATGACAATGTTGATGATGACAACAAATCCCTTGCGGATATCTTGCACATTCCAGAAAAAAAACAAGGTAATATTGCGTTTTGTTTATTACCGTATTGCACAAGTCCTAACAAAAATGTTGAATTTTCACCCTAACTATCGCATTTGTTAGTATACCAGACGTGCATATTCACAGTATCTCAAAATTTGGAAAGCGGGAAGGCTAGACTAATCCGGAATCTTGACAAGCAAAAAAAGCAAAACAAAACAATTATTTAGGGATTACCCATATTCTCTCTCATTGTCAAAACCCTAATTTAATTCTATCATTCAAAAGTTTCTCAAAACACGTCATACAGGTTTTCAAAATTATCCGCGCGCATGTACTTTCTTAATTGTCACTGACAGTGCAATATCCCCGTTGTCTTTTTATGTTTAGCTCCATATTGAAATCTGCAAACTCTATAGAAGAGGCATTTTAAAGGATCAATCTTAAAAATAATTTCATACTACATGTATTTAATTATCTTAATAAATGTGATATGAATATCAAAGAATTTAAGAAACTTTGTTGCTTAAACATTTTGAAACAGTGGACATCTATTGGTATTAAAATGTGTATGAAATAGCACTCAAATATTTCTTTAATAATGATATTCAGTTTACCTGTACTTTTTTTTCAAATAGTTTGAATAATTTTTTCCCTTTTTATTACTGCAGGTTAGTGTTATTGTTAAAGTCCTTGAAGTAGAAAAAGACACCGTTGTTGACGTGAGGGGCACACTTATTCAGAAACAGGATATTCTGATTGCCGATTCAACAGCAACAATGAAGTTGTCTCTATGGGATAACCTGGTCAACACGCTGGAACCATTGAAGTCCTATAAAATTCAAAACGCCTGAACACGTTTCTTCAACAATGTAAAATTCTTAACTTCTACAAAGGATACAACTGCAGAACAAATTGAACCATTACAGAATGTTGCACCAGCACCTATCAAGAAAGAGAATTATAAAATTACAGGCAGTGTCAAGTCAGGGTCAGGTCAACAAAAACATCACTTGTGGCAACTGCCGCAAAAAAGCCACAGTGGACCATACGACAATAATTTTCCGTTCTAACTTCTGTGCCATGAAACAAAAGGTATCTAGTACCATTACTACACTTCATGGAAATCTCAACATCAAAGCTGATGACAGATCTGAGAAACTTACCATTTTCTATGCACAACCTACCACTTTCATGATAGAACAAAATCTTGAAGATTTAAAGAATGACACAGAAAGATTAGAAGAGTTCTTTCTGAACAAGGAATCTTTTGAAGTCTCATTTGACAATGATAAAATTATTCAATCCATTCAATTGGCGTAATTGATTCAGACAGAATCGTTACTACCGCAGCACTTTAAAATGAGAGAACAGTGAATACGTTGGACAGAACAGGAAAGTCTTAAGAATGCTGCGTCTTAAAAGTTTTGTTATATTTTTAAGTTGGCCATGACAGGACGGTCATAAGAATGCTACTTCGTAAAAGTTTTGTTACATTTTTAAAGCTGGACATGACAGGACAATCATAAGAATGCTACTTTGTGAAACATTTGTTATACTTTTAAAGTTGGACAATTTACCATGAACAACTTTTTTTTATATGTTTCTTTTAAAACTTTTTTTAAGTTTCTGTTATTTTGTACTTGAGATCAAGAAGATAAATAAAAGTTTGATGATCTTTGACTATATAATTTATCATTTCAAAACATGCAATACAAATATGTTGAGCAGTGTTTATATCTGTGAAATTTTTTACATAAATTTCATAAACACAAGATGAAGCTGTTATTTTAATAGTATACCAGTACATGTATTAACTAAATTTGGTAAGGTATATCTCCCCCATTTTTAAATTTTAATAAACGTATAAATGAAAAGTACTGTCATTATAGATTAGTAGAAAGAGAAGTACTTGTAGTGTTCAGCTTCCATTTAAAAATATGATATGCCAAATTTTGCTCTAACACAACATTTATTGAAACTTTAATATAAATCATAATGTCATGTCTACATTATGCATCATAAAAGATAATTTGTTTTTGCATTCCTGTTTAGCTCATCAATGCATAAAAAGAAAATTTTAATGCAATTTACCTTTTAATAACAATAAATACCATTGAAATTGCATATACATTTATCTCCGAAGATGATTAATAAGATTAAGTACAAATAAAAGATGTTTTTCCAGGAAATACGATCGTTAGTAAATTATATTCAATTCTTTTACAACAAATTAGAAACCTGCCAACACTGCAATTCTTTGCAAACTCTTTTCTCATGAACCCCACTTTTTCATAAATAAATCGCTATATTTTGTATAAGTGTGCATGCATAGCCTCCGAAAACAGAGTCTTAAATGTTTGCAGAAATTCATTTCCGTTTACTCCGTTTTCAAAATCTGACTAGACTGTACATTGCCAAATATTTTGTATATTGCTCCTTAAATCTTAATTGATTATGGCTATTGTTGATCAGGTGAGCGATGTGGCCCATGGGCCTCTTGTTCATCTTATGACTATCACCAGCACACAAGTCATACACTTGATTGATCTTGGCTGTGCACCTAAAATGCATTGAGAGCAATTAATATTATGCAACAGTTTGGTTTGCTCAGCTTCGGTTCTGCAGGGCATGACCTCTAAATATTTTTTATCTCTTTTTATAGATTTCCTTATACTTTCTGACAAATGTCGAGTATCTTGATAATACGTCGGCTTGACCTTCAAAAGCTCATCCTTACAAGGGAGTCTGCAGCCCGACCAGCTGAGCTATTCGGATCAGTTGTTACTGCCTTGACTTTAATGCCATCTTCATTCACAGAGAAGTTCCGCCATCCCCTACCTAGCCCAGGTAAACTCATCCCCTATCGTATGCTGCATAGGGAGGTTTGCTCTGCATTCCTCTGAACAACAAGAGTGGTTAGCAGATGCCTCATCCCTTAAGTGGCCATGCTTTGAGCAGATTTTATTTTCTGTTTCAGTACCAATTTCATAATTTGATGTTTGGATGGAACATTTTCAGTGACAGAGTACACAGTCTGTATTGCCAGCTGGAAGAGGACAATTCACTGACCCCGCAGTACAAGTTGTACATACAGATATATAGACTGTGACGACTCATGTCCCCTAACAGTGTTGACGTCAACCAGCTGGCAACACATGCGACTCATGGTGACTGTATTAAGGGTCTCAATTTTAGCCAAAACTTTGCAGGGACTGCGGGAAGGAGCAGGGGATATAGTGGACAAGGAGATTTTCCATCATTACCAAGGGGTGTTTGACCCAACCTGACCTGAAGAGAGTAATTTAGAGTTGCCCCGGTTTTTTCCGAGGTGCATTGGTCTCTAAATCCTGAAAGAGATTGTGCCTTTCAAGAATCACATTTCAGCCCAATTCTTGTGGCATGCCCCAATCTTTCCTTGGTGGCCAAGCCCAGGTTAGGAATCCAGTGCAGCCCGAACTCTGCTCCTGATGGCTCCAAAAGACTTTTTTCCACATTTCAGCTGTCTTGCTCAAGTGAAGAATCCTTTGGGAATCTTCCTCTGCTCTACAAGGTAGGCATGTGAATGTTTGT
>WFKH01011925.1:32980965-32993705 GCA_016163765.1 Magallana hongkongensis | reverse complement strand
TCACCGAGATCTACACTTTTTCCTTTCTCTGCGTTTTTATGTTATTCCTTAGACTAGATGTACATTTTTGTGTATTTTTAATGATAGTGCAATTTTACATATACTACTTCAATTCTAATTATTTTGATACAAGTTAGGTGCATGATTTATAAATACATGTTTCATCACTCCAGATAACTAGTACATGTAGTTACATGTAAAACCTGACAAAATTGTTGTACTGTTGGAGAGTCCAATTAAATTAGCAATAAAGTGTTTTAGTGTGTAATAAGAAAGTTATTGTAAAATTTTGATTTCTGTTTATTCTAGTTTATAAAAAAATGGCTTACTGCTCCAAGTTTTGGTCTTGCTGATTTTCCATTTAACTTTTAGGAGCACCTTGCCTTGGTCTCAAGAGATGGTAGTTCCCCTGCTGCAAGATCATTTCCTTCCTCTCGAATACAGAAGGAAGATTGTCGATCAGACAACCTTTTGTATCTAACAGGTACGTCAGCCAGCTGGCCACATTTTCCTCTTTGTTGTGTAGTCAGGGCTCGACACTAACCTTAGTCCGTTAGTCTCAGACTAATAGATTTTTCTTTGGACTAACAAAATTTCTGTCTAGTCAGTCCGGTCGGACTAACAAAAAGTTTTACTAAAAAAATATGTAAATTAACGATGTGCGATTGTCAACATTTTACTGGAAAACCCTGACTATATTTTTATCATCTATCATATGATACATTGCGGTGATTATAGAGTTACCGAGCGAAAACAACAGAGGTATGCATGATTATGGGTGACTTGATTATTTCTTTGCCCTAATGGGATGTCTGAGAAAATAGATGACAAGCGCACATGTTCATAACAACAGCTTCGATAGGCACGCTTATGTGTTTTAAAAAATTAAAGGTGAAACGAATCTTCTGTGAGTTGTTAAATTTAAATAAACTAGTCTGCAGACTAGTTAAATTATACAGACACTAGTCCGGCTGGACTAATTCTTGAAAAAGTTAGTGTTATACCCCGGTGGTATATGTTTTGGTTTAAATCCACAAGAATGCCCTTTCTTGCTCACGTGAGAAAGTTGAACTTAGAAATATTAATCTACCATCAATGTATCTGTATAGCCTGTTGCTTATGTGTGCAATTCGGATAGAATTTTGCTCATGAGCATCGAAGTGAGCATTATTTTGCACATGTGCATTTTGGTTAGTATTTTCTTCCCTAACAGAGACTAACAATCTGCACATGAGCAAAATGAATTTCTACCTAATTTGCATACATTTCTTACTAGATTCTCACGTGTTTCTCATGAGCTGCTCATGAGCATTTGTTAGAATCTTTGGTACGGGGTTCTGACTCTAGGGCGGGGACAAAAAAGTCACATAGTGTTAATGCATTTAATGTTTAAAAAAACTATCTTCTTTACTTCTTCTGATACTGAATGAAAACTGACAGCATATAAGGAAAGAAAATAAAGCCATCTATCAAAACTTTAAATTTCATGTCTCCCAATTTAGGGATTTGAATCTAGGGAGGGACCAAAACACTCAAATAGTGTATAGGGCAGGAGTTGTTAATGCAGGGTGTGGCCAAAATTGTCATTTAGAGTTAATGTATATATTAAAATGTTTAAAAAACGTCTATTGACACAGAATAAAAAGTAACTGTATATTTAGGTGAAAAAACCCCATTAAGCTGTCATCTTTGATAATATTTTATGTCACCTGCATGCAAGGCAAGGGTTATGGCTGGGAGGGGGGGGGGGGGGGGGTACGTATTTGTCCTATTATTTTAATCTGCTCAGGAATTTCAATGAAAGAAATAAGTCACATGTATAGAAAAGAAAAATAATGAAGCTATCTATCAAAGTTATCGATAAGATATTGTGAAAGCATTTGAAAAGGGTTCAGGGAAGAGGATCAAAACAGTTAATAGAGTTATCTTCCCTTGCTTCTTCATAATGGAGTTATCTTCATTTGCCTGTTTATATTAAGTAATTAATCATTGAATATAATGTTATTAAGAAGTTTTTTGATCAAAAGAGTTATGCAGGTATTTTATACCCCCCAAACGAATTTTAGGGGGGTATATTGGTTTCACCCTGTCTGTCTGTCCATCCATCTTGTTAACGCTTATAAAATTCAGGATACACACACTGACTTCACATTTTATTCCAATGCCATGTGCACATCAGATAACACAGTGCACTGCAACTCAGCCTCCTTTTGTAGAAGAGCTCTTATCATATTTGGACTTGCAGAGTTATCTCTCTTAGAGAATTACATGTAACAAAATATTAACACGTCTGTCCATTTGTCTGTAGACGCAACTTTGTCCCTCCTATAGAATTTTTTAAATATATACTGCATGGAACAGTCTGAAAATTTGTACATATGTTAAACACCATCTGAAGATGTGTACCTGCAATTTCTTTTAAGATCAAACAAGATTTAATGATTTTATGACAGTTTTCATTTTCCTTATTCTATATATTGTACACTGACAGTGAAAAAGTAAAGGAGGCAATCCTTACAAATTTTATTGATTAATGAATAGTATTAAAACACTCTAACATATATTTATATAAATACATCCAGATGGAGGTTCTTTGTCTTTATTTCTTAACTAAATTTATTTATTATAAGTATTCTATCAACTGACAATGCAAAATCTTTGTTCGTCAATGATAAATTCTTAGGAGCTAATAAGAACATCAAAGACAAGTGTGGCTGAATTTATTTGTCCCAAGGGGGCCTTTATCTGAGCCATGGTTTAGATTGAGCATGTGTTTAGGGAAAATTGATAATCTGTAAAATGGGCGGTGGTTTTGGGGCTATTTTAAAACTGTTTCATGTAAACCAAAAGTTTCTATTATTATTAATAAAGAAGTTAACTATTTTTTGAAGTTGCTTTTTAATAGTCAAGTAAATTTATAAAGTGATCCTATATGGCATTAATATAAATGAAATTCAAAATTACTGATATGATTGTAGTGTTTTGGCAATTTTAAAATTGTTTGTAATATTAAATTTTCTTTTTAACATATTAGAATGCTAATTATGATAATGTTTTGGGAGTTTATTAAATTTTAACAAGCTCATCAAGGAAAATCATAGTCCCATGGGATCAATTTTCTGATATGGAGTTGCATTGTACCATGGGAGAAAGTGAAGGAAATTGCATCTGTCGAGACTCTTATTAGAAAGATAATATTCAAAGTTTTATCAACAGAAGAGCATTGCTTGGCTATTTTCATTTACTGCAAAGGGAGGAGTTATTTTTACTTTGTTGTTTTTTTCTTTAAAACAATTAAATTAAAAAAAAATATCAGATACATAAATTTGTAAATGTATTACTGTTATACATATGTATTTACAGTGAAGTTCTGACAATGTTGATTTAATTTTTTTTTTGTTTACTATTTTTTTTTTTTACAATTCTATAATTTTTAGCTCACCTGAGCTGAAAGCTCAAGTGAGCTTTTCTGATTGCCCGTTGTCCGTCTGTCCGTCTGTAAACTTTTTACATTTTGAACTTCTTCTCTAAAACCACTTGGTCAAATTCAACCAAATTTAAAAAAAACAGTATCCTTATAAGAAGGTGAATATAAATTGCAGAAATGAAAGACTGATCTTTATTCAAAACAGAGAAATCCTCGAAACTGTAAAAAAAAGGGGGGGGGGGTGTGCATTTTTAAAAATCTTCTTCTCAAGAACTACTGAGTCAAATTCGACGTAATTTAGCAAAAATAATCCTTATGGAAAGGAAAATATAAATTGCAAAAATTATGATCTAATTCAGTTTCAAATTTGAGTAATTTACGTAACTAATAATAAAGAAATAATAGCTGTCAATCATTTTATAACTTCGGGTTTAGTATTCCATACCTCGAAAACGAAAGTTCTTTGTTCAAAGCAGCCATGTTGAACGCATGACACATGGGTTAACAAAGATGAATTTGTTGGTTGTGCAACACTTTACGTGCGAAGAGAATATTTGAAACATGCAACATAGATTTGTGCCGATTTTGTGAAGTAAATTGAGGTTAAATATTTCAATGCGTTGACATTTGCACTTGCAACATATTATAAAATACTATACATTTTATTTGTAATTCGGTACGATCTCTACGGAATGAACTTATGGTTGATTAATGCAACGTGTTTTGTTAAGATGCTCAACATTTTCAGTATAAACGGAGATTGTTTTCGCTGCTAGAAATATATGGGTATATATGTGATGAAAAATAAATTGTGATCTTTCTTTGGTTTAGTGCACGTTTCTTCTGTTTAATGAAAAATAAATTGTGATCTTTCTTTGGTTTAGTGCACGTTTCTTCTGTTTTAATTGTTTACAATTTTCTATTTACTTTCCATATTTGAGTGTCAAGCTTCGAATTATAAACAAGATACAGAGCTTTGCTCACAATTTTCTGTTTGCACACAGAGCTGAGGCCTTGCTTTTGTTCTTTTACATTTTAAATGCTGAATAGGAAATATCAAGTTTAAAAATCTAAAGTTGAGTGTGATAAACTCTTTCGAACAAAAAAATTGACTCAAACCTAGCAGAATTGCGAGCTCTATATCTTGCTTATAATTTTATGATTGACGCTGAAATTTTGATTGATCACTAGAAATTTCTAGCTAAACATTAAATACTTATACAAATAAATTAAAAGAAGATATGCTGTAACTACTTTCTTAGGGCCCCCTCCTAATACGATGTATTATATGAAATCTACACCAACCTTGATGGTTTTCAGACACAAATATAAACGATCGCTTTAAAACATTTTCCATAGTTATGACACATTACTGTTACGGGGATAAATGTATTATCGCTTTTAAGAAAATATTACAGCGAAAAACCATATTGGTTTGTATAGCCATTTTTTGTTTTTGAATAAAGATGAAAATAATGGGAGGCCGTGGTCAAATAAAGTGATATACCTGTCAATACATTGCAGTGGTGTCTGAAGCAAATTGAAAATGAATGGGGGAGGCTAGACCTTATCAGAAATCTTGACAAGCCAAAAAACAGGATTTTGAGTATGGCTATGTCTAACTTTGCAAAAAAAAGTGTGTTCCGACGCCTGTGCATTGATTATTATAGCTCTTTAACATTTCACTGGACACCATTTTTCATTCGGGTGTATTCATCGATCAAGTGAGTAAGGTTATAAATCATTGCACGAATTCATGCCAGGTAAACAACATTCGTTTATAATGCGGAAGACCAAATAAATTTGTGAATGATTTTTTTTTTAATTTGAGTGCATTGAGGTACAATTTTCTTCTTTCACATTTAGATTTTTTACAATAAAATACAATAACTAGTAAGAAGTTGAAGAAAATGTACCTAGTATATGCTCTCATATATTTTGATCGCTTTATAAAGTGTGGCGAGGAAGGGGCAGAACTGAAAAAAAAGGTACTTGGAAATTAACAGTGTACCCCTACCAGACATTTAGTCTTATATCTTGCATAGGATCTTGTTTTCGGTAAAAATGGTATAATTTCATAAAATTACAATGTCAAAGATTAAGTGTATGCAAAAATAAGTGTAAAATTTGGATACTGTGCGGCATTCTTTTTTGTTATTCTACCCAGGGGCCATATGGCACAATATCCTTTGAACACCCATATAAAGCCATTGTTGCTCAGGTGAGCGATGCGGCCCCATGGGCCTCTTGTTAAGGCGTCGAGCTAATGCTCGGCAGCCTTCTAGCGATCGTCTGGATTGGCAATCGTCCAAATTCTCACATTCTGCACCGCCTTTTTAATGCGCATAAGAAATAAGTTCCTTAAAGTATTAAAAGTATTACAAGATTATTATTCTATTTATTCAACTAAATTGTGTACAAAAAACCCAACTTTGTTATTCCATTTATTCAACTAAATTGTGTACAAAAAAACAACAACTTTGCCTCCCTGGTTATTGATAACTCATTGTATAGGTATAAATTTGCTTAATCAAGAAATGGCGAATGAATACAATAAGGTATGAAAATTCACTAAATATTATTTTAGTTTATCGCTTACATTTTAGATGGAGACCGTGCCCGATGGACAAAAAATTATATGTAAATTTATTTGTTATCGGGCACGGTCTCCAAAATATATGTAAGGGATAAACGTATCTAGTGATTTTGTTGCAATAAATAAACACGATAATGCAGTTGGATAGCAAGTGGTGTGGATTTGTTTGTAAACAACCATACCATAGGTAATCTTGTTTCAAACTGGAAAGGAGATAACTAAAATAATGCCAAATAAAGATATTTATAGTTATTGGATCTTCATGAAACTTCATAACTTTAATCTTCTGACAAATATAAGTATTCAAAGTACTGAAGTACTTACGGGAGTTGATTTTATCGATTATTATTTATTTAAGAATCAACAATATGTTATTAAGCATGACAAGTAATTTCTAATCTCTTTTTAAATTACGCACATTTTTATAATATGAATTCGCGGACTTTTCCGACAAGAATTTCGAGAAAACCCCATATGAATCATGTTGTGTAATATTTAAAGATATAATTAATTCCATCAAACTATGTATCAGTAATCGAAATATTTCTAAAAATTGTACACATGCCTGGATTCAAGCAATATTGAACTCTAGTATCGTTCAATCAGACGCTCGGCTGTCTCCGTTATCTCCGACTACCAAGAGAGACTCTCTGCTCTGCTTGTCGGAGATTTACGGAGACAGCCGAGCGTCTGGTTGAACGCTCTGGCGTAGTAATACATACGACTACGAAAAATATCTAAATTGTGAGTACTATTTAAAATCTGACTATTTTCAAGGTATTTATAAATACGTTTTCTTGAAAAAAAACAACTGTTCAGCATACATTACACCGCATTTATCTATTATTTCAAGAACTAACTCTTGACAGCGGTGATGAATTGTGCTTAGGTCCAAACACTGTTTCACTTTCGGTTTGCCAGAGTAACGACATAGGAGAGTTGATTAAAATCAACTCCCAAAAATCCATAAAAATCTGGAATTGTGAAAAAAATGCCATAAGGGCCCTTTTCTCATGGGCGCAATCATATATATATATATATATATATATATATATATATATATATATGATGCAGAATTTTCAAACTAGAGGTGACCCAAAATGGCTACCCAAAACCTGAGGAGGAACCTCTTTAAGGTGCGTTATTGAAACATGAACTTTACCGATTTCCAATGCAAACATAAGGGGAAATGTACACTGAATGTAAATATTGTATTTTGAGTAGTTATTTTTGCGTAAACGGTTTTAAAGGAGATTATGATTAATTCTAAAAATTAATTAACATTGATACGTTTTAATGTTAAATTATGTTTCGATTTACTAACTTTTAAGTCTGTTTTATAGGTAATGATGTTATCCAGTAACATGTTTTATGCATTTCTTTTATAAAGTCTTGCGCACACATTCCATGAGTATATATAAAATCTAAACGCAATGGATAGTGTAAACTCTACCATCACTTTGAAGAATGTCAATATAAAAGTCTAAGGTTCGAATTTACTGATGTAAAGTTAAAATGTTTAGCTTTAATGAATTCTCATAAATGGAGAAATCAAATAGCTATTTTTGCATCCATTATCATATAATATATAAATCGTAAACGGATAATAAATCATGGTAGTTCAGAATTTACATTTCCTTTTACGATGAAAGGTTGATTATTAATTCCTTCTGGGCATCCTTTTTCATACGCAGAACATTCCTTAAAACCTACAAAAAGTAAAAATAAATTCAAAATGCCTTTTACTAGCTGTAAATGCAGCGTAACTAGTCTAAAATATTTAATATTTTTAATATTTTATTTTAATTAAAAGTAACTTTGCATTTTTTACAGATCCTGACATAAAATTGACAATTAACTTTCCATCAAATGTGGACTACAGCAACACCAACCTACATGTACCTACGGTTATGATAAGTTACCTACGTAGATATTAGTAAAATTGTAATTATTATTACTATGTTTGATCGCAGGGAGATATTAAAAATTACATATATACACATGCGCCTTTATTTTTAGATTTGGTATTCATTTCAAATGTATTTTGTCTTACTTGCATCTTACAATGTTCTTGTTCATAAGCAATATATATCTTTGTTTTTTAACATACTAGATATATTAATTGTAATATGTTGTCTCCATTGTTACTTTAAGGGATAGCCTTCCAAAGGTATTAATTGAAATTTTAATTAAATACGCCATATATTCCTTTTCATTAAAAAAGCACAACACTAAAAGGAAGAACTCTCAGATAAGTAATTACCTTTTTGGTTTTTTTTCATTATCAAACCTGCAAAAAAAAATAAATATATGTTAGTTGATTTAACATAACAATATTCTTTGTATTTGCTGAACAATTATACGTGTAACATTATAAAAAAATATTCATCATTAACACGGACAAAGAAAGACATCAAAATGGTTTGGGATGAATGTCCATCCTAGTGAATTAATGGCAAAGATTCTTAAGGGAGGATCTATATGATCATTGATGGGTATGCCATATCCCTCTCATGGCCTTAATGGGGTTTGAAGATTTCAAGGATGCTTGTTAACAATAGCGTGATTTATTAAGTCATTGGTGACTTAATTTTAATATAAATGCGATAAAAGGTATACTTTTTTCTAAGTAAAAAATATAGTATGCATAAAAATAGCTATATTTCTTGCATTTTAAAATTTTTTTTGTCACGAGTGAAATGCACAAAATCCTTAAAGGGGCATGGTCACGATTTTGGTCAAATATTTTTTTTTTTCGATTTTAATGTTTACAATGCTTTATTAAGGCATTTTTAATAGGCAACGGAATTTTTAGCGACATTCGTTTAATTATAAGCTAGTTACAGCGCTTACAATTCTTTGCTATGTAAACAAAGCTTTTGTTTACATTTTGAATGTAGAGGTGAAAATTCCAGGTTTAGACCTAAAATGAATGTGGTAAACGTTTGAAAATGTTTATTTATGCTTAAAATAAATGAGAAGATATACAAATCAATTCGAAAAAGATTTTTACTGGTATATTGAACCTATGTAAACAAAAACAGTGTACGGACCTTGTTGACATTTTAAAGAATTATGAGCCCTGTATCTTGCTTATAACTATACGGCTGACTCTCAAATTTCATTTAAACATTAGAAATGTGTTCCTAAAGCATTGTTAATAATAAAAACAGAACAAATCGAATTTGACCAAAATCGTGACAATGCCCCTCTAAAATAAAAAACGGTTTATGTTTTTGACCTCTGCATTATTAAACAAAATATTGATGTAGTCATTATACTATCGTATACGAAATTTAACCATTTCAAAGTTTTGTCAAGTATAATTTCATAACTATTTATTGTTACCTGCAGCTAAGTTATAAACGTTTCTACTTTCACCTGTTTATAATTGGGCAGGGCATAACGTTCTCGTTACTGGGCATCGTGTCGAGTACCCTCATCCAAAGTATATTATTTGTTTAGATATTTGTTAATTTATATGCTACTTTGAAAATCATTTTGGTATTATTATTTTTGTGCGGCAGTTGAAGCAAATGAATTAAATGTATTTACGCATCAAACTTTATGCTGTTTAGTGTAACGTAAAACGTTCACAGGATCTGCATCCTACAGTATGCACGGAGAGATAAACAACACGTCACATCAGTGCCTTGTTATTCAAATATGTTGTAAAAACCTGTTTAGAGTGAACATTGACAGTATTCTTGGTTTGAGACATCATCCTGAAATCTATGTTTGACTCTGATTGACTGCAGGATAGTATAGGATAAGATACAATTTAACTGATGCATTTCATGAACAATGAATCCTGGTCTCTATCTTATCCTTGTCAACTGCACTATGTAGAACTGCTAGTCACTCAGCAGTTTACCTTTTTTATGACGCCTGTAAAATACAAAGGCAAGGCAACCCACCGCAATCGCTACTCCTGCAGTTGTTGTTAGCACTATTATAAGTATTTTTTGGCTGCAAAAAATAAATAAATAAATAAATAAAAAAAAAATAAAACAAATGTTTATTAAGAAGTAAGGTAATAAACAATGCTATATAAAATTGTTTCTATGTAATGATAGTAAAGTTGATACTCTTATATGTATGATACCTTGAAGGTTCCATGCGATCATTGACATTATGTTTACTACCCTCATCATAAGAGAAACTAGTACTAGTTGTTTCATCGTAGATCAATATACTCCTATGATAAGTCTTCTTTGTTTTAACACACGTATCATCTTTAAAAAAAAGCAATTATGTATGTATGTACATTGCTTCAACAACATTGATTTTTTTGGAAAATGTCAATAAAATTGCATTTCAAAGACATTGCTTACAATTTAAACATTCGGGTGATTGGTACTTGAAAGGGCAGTCTGTGCATGGACTGCTGTAGTCTTCTACTACTCGCCAAACTCCTCTGTCAAAAACAGCGCAACAGCTTCCTGAAAAAAAGGTAAAAATGTATGATTACCTAACAAATAGCTTATATCTGTACATAAAATATACTAACTTATTAAAAAACAAAACCAAATGTAAATTGTTAATTATGTAAAATCTTACATAATATTTCTCTCTCTCTCTCTCTCTCTCTCTCTCTCTCTCTCTCTCTCTCGTTATTTAATTGTAGTAAGGGTTGTTAGTTGCCGTTTCAGTCACTTTGTAAGTGGACCTTATTTTTTTTTTAACAGGAACGTCTAGCTTTCCTTTCGATATTAAAGGAAGACCCACTCGTTGCTCTGCAACGAGCTTTGCTCTAGTTTTTATTATTTTCTTCTTCGAAGTGAAACTATTGTCAAACGAAAAATGTGGAATGTCTTTAAGGTCGTCGATACACACAATAGCGATTTTTCTCGACTTGTATAATGTGTCATCTTCTATCTTATATTTTAAAAAAAATCTATCCTCTGGATTAAGGTAATGGTCCATACCTTGCTTTGAAAATATACAGCCTACAGATTTCTACCAAACTTCACAAAACTATAACTGACTATATGTGCTTTCAATATAAGTGTCACATTTTAGGTCAACCGGGCCTCATTTTGTTTGGGCAGTTACTAAAAATAGACATTGTCTCGTGAATTTACGTCCAGGCCATATTAAAATTATTAAGTGTATAGTCTTAAAACTTAGGGGTGTATAAAAAATCGTCATATGCAATATAGTCAAAGTAGGCTAATAAAGCAGTTTTTTCAGTTATTTTCATCTACTGACCCAATTTCTTCAATATTTGGAGGGAATTACAGATATTTAACTAAAATTTGGGCATGTAATGTCGTTAAAAATTAAGTTGCTGCTAGAAATTTTATGTACAGATTTTTTTCAAAAATAAGTATGTTTTATGCCAATGTTCTGTACGTATTGTGGCATACAAATTAATTGGAGCAGCGGATGTTTTACAAGAAAAATATATAATTTTAAGTCAAATCCAGTGAAAAGTGTTGAAATGAAAAATCTCTTAAAAATCCATACTTTTTCTGATTGTATTTGTATGTATTTGTAATTGTTTGGAAAATTAGGGCTTCCATAAATGAAACAATCATACGTAATTTATAAACTGATTGATAATTACTTGAAGTATAGAAAGCATTTTAATACTTTCGCGGGCCATGTGGCGTAATAGCCATCGGGTTCAATGTTTAGAAAATTCATGTATCCTCAGTGCGCAAGCCCAAGTGAAATGTTGCTGGGATTTTGAACGATGGGCCATGGGATAAGAAGAGGCAGCGTTCTGCCCGTTCGGTCTAATTTTATACGAATATTTACCGAGAAAGGAGTATAGCAGATCAACAAAACCGTTCCAAACTATATGTCATATTTCCCTTAGACGACAAAAGGAAATAAATCGTTCTTGATTGGAGATGTATGAGCCATCGCCGGTAACCCACGTGCTATTCCCTCTTTCATCACTTGTGATCTCAAAACCATGGTATGCAACACCTGCCACACAGTCTACCAAGTCAAGGTAAAATTAACTCTTAGCTTAATGCTATCATATTTTGTAGGAGGTACGGGGCAGTTTTGTTTACGATAGAATTTACTATATATAGACCAGTAGACCTATTGATCCTAGCTGCAGGTATGCAGCTCCCAGTCTGGAAAAATTCGGATGGACGACCTAGGAGCTACAGTGCCACCCATTGAAAAAATTGTGTATTTTATAATATTGCGCACTAAAAACCTGCGCTAGTTTTGAACTGATTAACCTTATTTAAAAAAGGGATAATACGCACCCCCCCCCCCCCCCAATTTTGATCAAATTTTGGTTGAATAAAGGTGTGAATTATACACAGGACTTTATGGTACTCACTCCAACAAATAATAAAAAACAAACAAATACAATCCTATTCTGGAAAAACCGCTCGCCATGTGGACGACCAGCTTTTGAATTTCTTATCGCCCACATGAAATTTTACTCGCATTGGCGAGTGGGCGAGTGGATATCCACAACCCTGTAAAAGAGTAGCATTGTAGGAATTTGAGACCAATTAAAATGAAAATTTAGGCTATATTTTTTTTTCATTTGCTACAAAGCAAGTGTAGAGGACGATTTCTTTTCTTAAACCGGGTCCGTAGGACATTTGTCATTTTAACGATAGAGCATTCTATCTAAGGATAACCCAAAGATCGAAGGAATAACTTAAATTTAGAAAGATTTCATCGCAGAACACCTAAATATTTGGTAGGATAAAGAAGTTGTTCTTTTCCATTTGACCTTTG
>WFKH01011925.1:32964598-32979590 GCA_016163765.1 Magallana hongkongensis | reverse complement strand
AAAACAGTTAAAGTACAGAACTGAGCAAGTCAGAAAGATTCCAGTTCTCCTCAAGCAAGCCTATTTCCTTCAGCTTTGTCTCGGGAAATAGACTTGCTCTCGGGGAACTGGAATCTTGCTGACTCCCTCAATGCTCACATGTACTTTAATTGTATAATAATGATCTGATTCATAATGTTATAAGACATATGCCAAATACTAAAATTTCATCCAAAATTTTTTACGATATACTGAAGGTATGAGGGGATAACCCTCTCCTCAATATATGCTTCCACGCTGCATGAAAATGTTGTCTTCTGCATTGAAATAAACAAAAAAAAGACTATCTAAACGGAAAAATCATTTTATTTTATTATATTCCACAGTTTTAAAGCATTATATCATCCTTAATACAATTTATTTTCTTAACATTTAAATAAAAAATTCATCATATTACCTCCCTTCCAAAAATAAAAAATAGGTAATCGCAGATACCAGATAACAAAGCTCATTGAGACTAGGCATCACCTTTATCATATTATATGAAAATTACAGTTAATGATCTTAGATATTCATGGATACTGTAGTGTGGTTTGACACAATATTGTAAATCATGTGTTAAAAAATTGTTTGTTTAATCATGTTGGTACAATGTTTTACAAAATACAATATATAATTGCATTCTATGATACTATACAATATTGTTTCATATGATTTACCATATGATACAATATAATACTGTAATATATAATGTTTCAATGTTATATTGTAACATATGATATGACATCTTATCAAGATATGATATATCATTATAACATAGGTAATCACAGATTACAAAGCTCACTGGGACGAGGCATCAACTTTATGAAGCATCACATTTATAAAACCACCTTTATCATATTATATGAAAATCATAGTTAATGATCTTGGATATTCATGGATACTGTTTTGACACAATATTGTATATCATATGTTAAAAAATTGTATGATAATCATATGTTCATTTCATACAATATTATAAGATACAATGTTTATCAGTACAATAATATAAACCATGATATTGCATCCAATGATACTTACAATATATATAATTTAATACAATATAATACTGTAATAAATAATGATGCTATATAATATTCAAACACATAATATGACATTGTATCGTGTTATACATTATTGTATTTAATCACATAATGCAATATCAAAATATCTAATATAAATACAATATAGTATTAATATGTGATAATATATCATATCACATAATACATCACAATATTATAATATATGATATTATATTGTATAATATGGTATGATATTGTATTGTATGATATTGTATCATATTTGATACACAATATTGTATTATGATACAATATAATTTGATAAAACAGTGTATCATATCATATGATACAATATCTTTAGATATAGTAATAAATAATATAATACAATATTATACAAGATCATATTATACAATAATATATTATATAATTTCTTATAATATTATATAATACAATTTCATGTATTTTAACAATATATTATATAAACAAAAATCATATCATACAATATTGTAACATATGATACGATATTATGTATTATAAAATATCGTATCATATGATACAATATCATATATTGCAATATAATATGAATATTCGATAAATTATGATATCACATATTGTATTGTATCGTATATGATACATAATACAATATTGTATATGTCATTGTGATACAATATCATTTGATACAATAATATATTATATTACACCATAACATTTTATACAATATCGTATCTTATGATAAAATATTAAATATATATGATCTCTCTAATGATTTGCTAAGGTATACGATCGATTTTTATCAAACGAGTTGTGTGTTTTCTATCTACTCGTCGAAATAAAAATCATCTACCATCACAAATTATTAGAGATATCCTACATATATCACATGTTTTACCACAAGTTAAACCTCAATCTTTCTGTAAACATTATAATTGTGAGCCGCACAACACATTCACAAGACGTCAACAACTTTACACATGGAAAAAAATTCCTAGAAGACTAACAAACATTTCATTTTCTGGAATATTTTTATCAATTTATAAAAAAAACCCTGCAACAGCATTAAATGCTGCACATATCGGTATTTAATTCTACACATTTCAACTGAATTCTTTTGTTACTTTTGTTACTTTTTCATTCTACATCAATAATCTGCCTAAAGCTACGTAATGTTTAATTATGACATCATGTAGCGTAAGAACACACAGTGGAATATCAATAATTTATCCCATGAGTGATATCCATAGTATACTGAGATAAATATGTGATAAATTCCAATATTATATGATACAATATCATGTGATACTACTAAAGTCATTAAAACTATGTGCTTAAATTTCATTTTTAGTTATATGTTGCTGAGTTTTTCTAATTCCATGTAGCATTGACAGGGGTTTTACATCTTCAATAGCATTATGTGGTCTGAAGAAGAGACTTCACCAAAAAATCTCTCTTGTAGTCAGGCTGTCCTGGGAAAATTTTTTACGGAATAGAGAAAAGGAATCAATACAAGCATCAGCTGTACAATGAACATTTTTGCTTCTATAATTAATAACAATTTATTGTTTAGTAAAGAGTTATTGTAAGAAAACATTAGAGCCCTCTTGGCCCCTAATTTGAGGGGCCAGCCCCTTTTTATTGATATCAAATTAAAGGTCTTGTAAATATTAACATATTTTGTTCAACAAGTGTTCACGAAATATTAACCGTTCTTTAGATATCTGTACAAATATGTTTTAAGGGCCGACCCTTAAACTCCTTAATGGGGCCATCAACAAAAAATTTAAGATGGCATATTATACAGAACATTATTTTAAACAACTTTTGTTCTACATTGCTTTTTAAAATATTTCTCCTTTTTCCGATATAAATGATCAAAGTTTTGAACTTCTGGCCCCTTAAATCCCCTAATTACGCAATATATGACTAAGGTATGGTACTGTATAGATAAACAGTCGTACAATAAACGTTTTCGCTTCTATAATTATTAACAAATTATTGTTCAGTAAAGAGTTCTTGTAAGAAGACTTTAGACCCCTCCTAGCCCCTAATATGAAGGGCCAGCCCCTTTTTCTTGATATCAAATGAAAGCCCGTGCAAATTAAAACAACTTTTGCATTACATGTTTAAACAAAATATGTACACATCAAAAAGTATTACATAAAATGTGCAAAAATTTAATGGAAAAATTTGGTGCTAATTTTCAGGGTCAGGCGAGCTTCTAGGCCTTGAGCATTTTTCAAAATTGGAAGCATGGAGGGAAATATACAGGCATTCATCTACAATCCCTGAAAATTTCAAGCTTCTATCTTGATTAGTTTCGGAGGAGATGCGTGGACAAAATGACCCTTAAAAATTTACAAAATCGTCAATATCTGAAACCGGAAGTGACGTCATAATTTGCTTTTTTTAGAATCTGTAGCGACATTGATAATTTAGAAGTCCTGAAAATTTGGTGGAAATTGGTTGAATAGTTTCTGAGAAATAAGGCTCCAAAAAAGTCAGAAAAAGAAAAAAAAACATAATAATTAAGAAAAAGAAACCGTAGAATAACAGAAGGGTTTTCAATCTTTGACGGATCCATATACATATTTTATATCTAAATTTCAAATCAAACTAAAGTGGTTTTTAATGTTTTACATAAAATTAAACTAAAATGTTAATGTATTGATCAAAGGGTCGCGGAAAGTACGCACGGCCCAGTGTAGAAATTGTCCAAACTTTGTAATTAAGTTTTTAGATATGAATATTTACATTTTTTCATAAAACATGTCAAAATTTCATAATCTTCTATTGTTGTGTAGTCTCACTCTGTATGGTGTACGTCATTTTTATACGTCATTTGAAGCCATTATCAAACTAGCAGATATTTAAATACGCCAAAAAAGCAACGTCGGCAGACCGCAAGGAACAGTGCGCCATCATACAATTTTGTGTTAACTGAAGTAAAACAACGAAAGAAACGAAACAAATGATGTAGGAAACAGGAAAAACATCGAAATAGTTTAAGTTTACTTGTTTACAAGTTACAAAGGCGATTTGTTGATGAATCGTGCGATTGTACCCTCTGGCCAGTCGGTGAATGCAGCATATCACTCTTGGGCAAACCTAGGACTACGACGTTATAGAAACATCGCATAATATAACTCAACGCCAGACTGGGCCGTGCGGCATGTATAGGCAATGCATATATAATGATAACTTCAAATTAAGAATGTACATTGCTCTGATTTTTATACATAAACATTATTATACTTCTATTTAAAAATATTATAATGCTTTCCTGAAAATGGCGCCTTTATTTTGAATAAAATTACATGTGTCCACGAACTTTTTGGACAACCCTCGTATACATGTATATAATAAAAAGCTGGTTAGTGTTTGATGGGGATTTGAATATGCTTAGAACACTCACATGCATGTAATAAGTTATGTGGGTTATGTATTACTTCTGAAATGTTCGATTATTACCTGAGCGTGCAAAATACAATTTATTTTTAAATTGTAAAAATATAATTAAATATCAATTTTGTTTCGTAAAATGTTACATTTTATTTTGAAATATTAAATTTATTTTTATTTATGCATGAGGAAATATACGATTGATTCCAATGATCATTATTATTCAAAATATCTTACGAATATTTTCTTCATGAGTACAAAAAGAAAAAAGAAAGAAAAAACATATACCATGCACTTTCTGCCCCTTGAAAATGTTTATCAACACAATGAAATATACTTTCTTAAATATTTGGTTTTTGACCTTTTGGGCAAGCATCATGCAGCTGCATTGCTAATTATTTTACCGACTTGTCCTATTCTAATTTACTCTTCCCACTCTCAAACCCAAAAAGTGCTTCCGGGATAAACATTTCTTTATTCCAACTAACCTTCACTCTAAGCAACTCACCCAAGACCCAATGTTGAAGATCAGAAAAATCAATAAAGTTTGATTGATTGATGACAGTTAAATATTTAATGTGTCATATTTTTTCCAAACCTGTCAAAAGTCGCGGACAAGTTCCTTCTAATTTCACTGTTTTTAGACATGTTAAATCTTAAAAGAAAAAATTGTTTGAAAAAAAAGAAATGGGAATACCCCCTCTCTCCCCTTCTTGCTACTTGTTGTAATTGTGAGTGAACAGAAAAAGGGTTAGAGAATGAATAAAACTTCATACACCTACAAAGTTATTTAACTTTGTATAAATGATGTTATCTACACATTTGAAACCATATATCACAGGGACTTGACACTTTTACCAATGCCTTTATTTAGTTCACTGGTAGGAATCTACAATTTACTCACATCACAAGGATACGAGGCCCACTACTAGCAGTCATTGCCCCTGAAAGTTAATATAAAACACCTTAAACTGTTAAGTCGTCTTCCTTTGCCGATAAAAATTATGTAAAGGTCAAACGTCAAGGTCGTATTAAAATTCGTGTTTAATTGAGTTTTTATACTTTTTTTTGTTTGTGATAGGATATGAAAACTTTTCAAGAGTGTAGTAGGGTTTCGTAAAATATTTTAAAATGTAGCCTTTAGATTCCACCTTCATATAGTTACAGACTGAGTTACAAAGTTGTTGTCCGTATTGTATCAAATGTTTCTTACTGCTTCTACAGTTAAAATCTTGATACTTTTATTAATGTCTCACTTAGATGTCCCTTTCATCCTTCAAACTAAAATGATCAGAGGTCTTCTAGCAGGATTTGCTCCCGGAAGTTTCTTTATTTAGTAAAACCATTAACATATTTTTAACCATACATCATAGAGACCAATAACCTCTTGAGATGGAATAGACTACCTAGGCTGTTTAGAATGTCATAACGATCAAAGATCAAGGTTAAATAAAACAAAAATGAAGTATAATAAACTATATCCTTTGAATTCATTTTTTAATGGAGACTTATTTAAAAAGTAAAGGTGAAAAGACTTTTAAGTGTTCCAAAGACAATTTCTTGACTATTAATGAATGAGAATACGTCTTCTGTCTTCTATTCTATTTGCCTTTTTTTAAATCTAAACATTTCCCCCTCTATTTACTGTAGATTCACTGTTATTCAACGCAAGGAATTAATACATGCGTAAAATTGTGAGCATTATATCGTGCAGATTTTTAAATTTCGCTTTTATTTTCCAAACAGATGCAACCTTTAAGAGACACGGTGACTCAACAACGTGAACTGGATAGAATAGAATTTTAGATGGCTTTAGTAAATTTTGTTCAGTTCTTGGAAATATGAAGTTTCACAAAATTACAAGTTTTATAAAGTAAAAATTCAATTGTTACAGATGAAAATATAATTACTTGTTGCCCCAACACGCAAATATTGTTCGCTCCTCCTTCTACAATTACGCATGCGCAGACACGACATTAACAATAATGGAGTCTAGTTACGAAATACGAAAAGTCGGTAGACCGAGGTTTTTGACTGATTCTGTGAAAAAACAAGATTGCCCGAGAAAGAAACATGGCGGCCGCATTCATAATAAAGGTATATCTTGGCGACCAATATCACAGAGGATGTTGACGAAAGTCACATGACGCTAACCGCAAATAAAAAACCGTTCCGGATCATTTAATCTTTGTTTTTCCTGCACATTCGGGTACATTTTTATCTGCATTCCGGTGCAGATAAATGCACAAAAACTTGGCTTTGATCATCTTTCTTCCCAATCTTTTGATATCATGAAAAATATTTACGAAAAAATATGTAAGTTTGAGTCAACATGTCTCTTTAATGAACCATTATAAAAAATTGACATTCCCGATTTTATATTCTAGCGATTTGATGCAAAACAGTTGAATCACGGATTCAAGTAATCGCGCAAAATAAAGAATTTACAGTACCTCGGGACAACTTTTTAATCGGGTTTTCCTTAAGGAAAAATTCGGTTATTGAAAAGGTGAAAATGGCGAGCGGACGAGCGGTTTACAAAAGGGTACCCTTATTTTACGGATAACTTCTACATTTTTAAGATAGGAAGTTGTTTTTTTGCAGATCATTTGTTTACATATCAGAGCTGTGCGAAAAAAAAACCCCACAAAAAACCAAGTGTTGAAATTGGTTGAAATCGTGTTATACGAATAAATCCTCCTAGAATTTTCAAGATGGGAAGTTGTTCTTGTGCAGATCAATTGTGCATATATCGGAGATGTGCATGTTGCTAGGATTTTGATTTCTAATTATCTATAAAATACCAGCTGTTGAACTTGGTCATTTTTGGCAAAATATTGCATAAAGGGTACCGTTATTGTACGGATAACTCCTCCTGCAGTTTTCAAGATAGTAAGTTGTTCTTTCCAGATCAATTGTGCATATATCAGAGATGTGCATATTAAATGTACTTGGATATTGGTTTTTGATAATTTTGGGGAAAAAATACCAGCAGTTTAACTAAATAGTCATTTTGCTCCCAGAATATTGCAAATAGGGTACTAATTTTCTCTGGATAGACAGTGTTTATCAATTCAGGGTTGACGTGGATTATGGATACAGATCATTAAGAAGAAAACCCGGTTTGCTGTCAAATTGACAGCTTTTCACTTGTTTATTATTACACATATTGAAATATTTTTTTCTTTACATAATTAGTTATCAAAAATTATGGTTCCAAATGACGCTTGCAATATATTGCCTTTTGCGTAGGATAAACTACTCCAGCCTATAATACCAAGATGGAGAGAGAGAGAGAGAGAGAGAGAGAGAGAGAGAGAGAGTTGAAACTTTTACCAAATAAATGTTATAAGTTCAGGATCTCGAGGTGTTTTTTATATATTCAAACAAGTCTTCAAATCATCTTGGATTGAAGCGTCTATCTTGGTCGATCAAAATGGCATAAAGGGAAAAGGTCAATGCCATTTACAATCCGTGTACTATTGACTTTCCACCCTTAATTTGTTTAAAATGTTATAGAAATATTTTTCCACTTATGTAGAAGGACTTCCTAGGACATTTCAATATAAATTACACAATATAGCTCGTAAGCCCCCACCTTATAATTATATTTAAGTTATCGCATCTATTGTATGACTACTCGAATATCATAATAGACATATACTTTCAGCAATGCCTTTAGTTTTTCATAAAGGACTCTTTTTTCACTTTGAAATGGCTCGAGGCCCCCTTTCAATCAGTTATTGTCCCTGAATATTTCATTATTTCGGAAAAAAACACTTACAATTTTTAAATTAAACATTGTAGAGACATTGGGCTATATGGAATTGACGGGTATACCTTGACCAAATAGAATAACGTAAAGGTCAAATAGAAAGAAAAAAAATGTTTTTGATGTTATGAATTCTTAAAATAAATTAGGAAATCATTTTTAAAATATATCACAACAAAAGAAGATTAAACAAAGATAAGATGAAAAGATTTATAATTGTTTGAAAACAATTAGCCTTATTGCTATTTTAGCTTTACTGAGCAAATAACAGTTTGTTGTTTGACTTAGGAAAATTTATATGGAACATGTTAAACAAACTCAAAAAATCATTCCAGCATTTGATCCTCAAGATTTGTAAAATGAAAACCGTCTATAAGTACAGAGACTTGAAACTTTTACCAATGTTTTTAAATCACTATTCTAAATATACTAAAAGGATCTGAGGCCTTCTTCAATCAGTCACTGGCCCTGAAAGGTATTTAATTTTGAAAAAAAAACACCACTTACATTGTACTTGTTTACCTTACGCCATAGAGATATCTAGCCACATTGGTAGAAACACTAGACAATAAAAATTACATATGGGTCAAAGTCAAGGTTATTAAAATTCCGCCTATTGTTGAAAGGACTATAAAAGTATATGGTATGGGCGGCCTGGAATGACCCCATAAAATGAACATTATTATTTACTGTGATTCTTTGTTTTCTTTCTACATGTATATATGATGTTTTTTTTCATAATTTTCATTTTGATTAAGTGCCCACAATTTTGAAATATGACATCATAAAGATAAAGACCATTTCCCGCCATTTTTGCATTTTTAGCATGAAACGGCTTGTTTCCATGCAGTTTTTCTTTCAGAAAACATAGAGCGCATGTTTGAACAAACAAAATATTTTAATCAGAGATGTATCTAGCCAAGACTAATAAGTGACAAAAAAAATTTACTTGTTCAAAGTGTCGCTGTATATTTACCATTCGTATAAAGATAAGAAAAATGTCAATTTTTGACTGATTTAGATTGAATTTTAAACATAGCGTCACTTCTGACGTCATATACTGCCAGTGAGTGCAAATAAGTCAAATGAATAGGTGAAAAATATATAATAGCACCTCTTCTATAAAATAACATAACAATGTATTGTACCCGTAACACTTTAAAAAATGCGAATGTGATATGGCAAAAAAATTGTATAGGTATAGTAGGACTTTATAAAACATCTTAAAATATAGTTCATCAGCTACCACCTTGAGATAGTTATATTGTTATTGCCCATTTTGTATGAAAAGTTATCGCTTCTACTTCTAAATCAGTGAGAAATAGAGACGTGACACTTTTACCTTGCAGTGTCTTCTGTTTACATTGACAATCCAAAGTATCATATCTAAATAATCCGAGGTCTTATTTTAGAAGTTATTGTCACTGAAAGGTTATAAATATCAATACAATGATGCTAATCTTACATTAAAAATTTGTGTTTGCATTTTATCCAGCGACCTGTAATGGTATTGAATGTCATTTAAAGAAGGATAACGCTTCTTTCTTATACCCAAATTAAATTTGAAAATTTTCTCTATTTATTCCATCTTGGCGGAGAGGCATGACTTCACTGAATTTATTTTTCACTTTTCGTTTTTGTAAGTTTTAGCAATCAATCCATTTTACCATATGACATGCAAATCAAGAGAAGAATGTGTATCAGTTGTTATTTTTCTATATTAACCAAATGATTCAAGTGTCTCATATGTATATAATACAAGCAATAAACAGAAGAATGGCGTAAAATTCTACATGGTATACAAATCAGATGGGGCAACAATGTATGCTATAGAATATATATGTCAATATACATAGGACAGATAACATATCATAAGGAATTAACAAATTATTTTTTTTCAGCTTCGAAGCTTTCAGTAAATATTGACAAGTTTTCTGAAAAGATTTGAAGTTATAACTAAACGACTGTATTAATTTGAAGAGGTAAGGTTTTAGTTGTAGTAAGTATTTATATATTTTTCTCGAGTTTACCAAAATTCGGGCAAACCAGAACAAAGGACATATATATCTCTTAAGATAAGTTAGGTTCTACATTGATCAAGCTTGAATCAGCCGTCCGCGACAAACATTTGTCCTCGCGAGTTAAATGCTATACAGCCACTTTGTTAAGAAGCAGCACTAAGTTTTCTAAATTAAACGTTAATCAAATGTGCTGTTATATCAGAGGCTCCGTTTTCAAATAGTGCAGTTCTTCATGAGTTGTTACCGAAGACAAAAAGATCGAAATTGTTAATATTATATGTACATGTATTTTTGTGTGCATTGCCATAAAACATCTATGTACATTAAGAAATGTAGGGACGACATTCGCCATCCTTGACTAACAGGGGTCCGCGGTTGATTTTTTTTTAAAGTTCTCTAGTTTGCCCAACCATCACTTCTAACTAGAGCTAAGTTCGTTGGAAAATGATTAGATAGTTATCGTCTGACTGCATTTATACATTTGTGCAACATAAAATAAACGCATCGGTTGAAACGTTCTAGATACCCGAGCTTATTGACAGCAATAATAGTTTAGATGAAAACAAATTCAGTAAATTCCATTCTTAGGTGAGTTAAATGGGCTATTAAGAAAGCATGCAAGCGTAGCAGCAAAAATGTACGTGCAAAGTGTAGCCCGTTCACTTGGTTATGTCATTTCCAGTGTTGAAGCTATGGTCATTCCTGCATGAATCGCAAAAGAAAGCATTTAAATACAGTAGGTGACTGTAAGGAGTGCAGTCAGTTCAAGCATATCTTTTACACCATACACTATAGCATGCTATAGCATCGCATAACATTGAACTCTCATACCATAGCATTGAAATATCATACGATAGCATTGGAATCTCATACCATAACAATAGGTTCCCATTTGTCATAGCATACCATAGCATATCATAGTATACTATAGCGTAGGTGTGTAACGATATACAGGTATAATCTATTAAATAGTCAAATATTTAGTTTATAATTTATATGCATTATGTCTCAATCAACCAAAAAGAAATTAGCATCGTTTGAGCCGTGATGTATTTATGAATATCGAGTAATTATAAAGTAAATTATGAGTCAATGATATCTTCGGACAGAGCATAATACATGTACGAGTTATACGATACATGTAAATTACCCTAATCAAAATATTTATGTAAATAAAATTTTGTAATGTTTTAAATTATAGGATGCAGCAAAACTTTTCTTATTTTCTAAAGTCCTCTTTCTACTTCTCGTTGTGTTCTGTTCCATTGTCTCTCTACAAAAAGCACTGCTGTGTAGGCTATACCGATCATTACTAGACTCGAAGTAACAATGATCAGCAAAAGGAACAATTTATTGGTCGTGCTGACTTTTGATGCATCATATGTTACACTTGAAACATTGGATACACTTTGGGTGGTATTAGCTGAAAGTAATTAAATGTTGATGATATATGTTAAAGAATACTGTGGGTTTATTAATATTTGTATCCATTTTCGTGGATTTAGCGAAAATTACTGTTTGTCGAATCCGTAAATTGGAAACACATAATCCTATTAATGCAAAATGCTACTTGTATAAGGTATTGCATTGCAATAAAATTTACACTTAGTTTTATGGATCAACTCAACAAAAAAATCCACGAATGATTGATGAGTACGCGTATCTAACGAATACTGAATAAAACACTGTGCTATCGATAAGTGAAACTCTAAATTAAATTTCATGAAAAGCATAAATTCAAATTCTATATCAAGTGTAGATGGGGGAGGATCTTACATATTGTCTTGCAACGATGACTTTTTCCTGACTGTACAGCTAAAATGTTTTGACGCAATTTTACTAAACACACGTTTCATATAAATTTGAATGAGATAATGCTCAATACGATTTCGTAAAGATAGCAATTACTTTTGAATATTGAATAGAAAATAACCAACATAGCCCCAAACTATTTTGTACCTTTTAAAAATATCAAACATTCTATTTTAAGAATGATATATGTATTCCATGTATCATGAAATGTTTACGATTTTAAACTTATTAAATATACTTACCTGTTTCGCATCCTTTAATATAGTTGCAATGCTCTGTTTCGCATAGACAAATTCCTTCACACTTTTTTCCATAATAAGGATACTGACATTGCTTACTGCAATTTTCGCCATGGTTACCAGGGGGACATTCTAAATGATAATTTAGAAAATTTGTCTACATAAAAGGCAGTTGTATGGTACACATAAAAAAATCCGGATAATTGAGAGTTATCAAACATGGCTCAGGATCGGTGATCGTTAACTATGATTAACGAAAGTTAACGACGTTAATCGATAGTTTCTGTCCGTAAACTACAGTTTACAACCAAATTACCTAGTTTATCGACAATAAAACTTTGTTTAGCTAATTTTTGTGAACTTGGCGTTAACTCATTATTTGTCTTCGATTCTATTAAATTTGCCTACCGGAAGTTTTTGGTTAAACAAAAAAAGAAAACTTAAGATTCTACTTCTAACATTAAACATATTGCTGAACGTAGTTAAGCTATCACTGCCATTTTTTATATTTTTATTATTTCGCAAAAAAAAAAAAAAGAAAAGAAAATATCTCCCACATCCTTTATTTAATTATATTATTAAACAAAGAGTAGGTAAAGTTATGTTAATGCAGTCTTAAAACAATTTTTGTACCAATCAAATAGAACATAGAGTTGATTATACCATAGGATACTGCTATACTGTAATGAAAATAAATGAAAGCTAATATGCTGATGCAACATTAAATATACATGTAAAATAATTTTTTTTGCTTGATATTCACCATGCTAACTTGAATTTTCAATCAGAGCAGACTGCAGATCGCTAGTTTGTCAGCTACGTTTCATTTATATGCAGTAAAAGTGTGCTCACTCAAATTGTGTATGCTTAAGGAGGCTGGAGGATCAACGAAATTAGCCATCAGATATACCTTAAATCCTTTTAAATGATTCGTTGAGCTATTAACTATTAATTAATTAAGAAAAAATCCGTAAATTTTAGCTTTTAAATTTTGGTATTTTCTATACATGTACCTTTATAAAAAGTTTGTCTTCTAAAGGAGATCAAGACAGTCAACAAATGGCCACGATCATCAAGCCCTCTTAAAATATGTCACTAAATGAGGCCAAATTACTTTAAAGCATATATGTGTTGTTTTTTGTCAGGGATATGAAAAATCTTAAACCACGGAAATGTAATCCCCCCCCCCCTTCCCAATGCACATACCAAAATAATTGGTGATAGAGATTAAAAAAAAAGATATTATGAATTCAAAGTGATTTTAATAATATATATGTATACAGGACAAATATAGGCCCTGATTTTTCATATAACAATTTGGTTTCTTCAATTACATATATATTCATTATATTCTTATATAATGCATTGTCTTCTACAATAGTTCATGTTGCGAGGGGAAGCACCGCCTAGCGATGCCCTTGTTTTCTAAATATCTTAA
The DNA here is from genome assembly GCA_016163765.1 of Magallana hongkongensis. NCBI lineage: Eukaryota > Metazoa > Mollusca > Bivalvia > Ostreida > Ostreidae > Magallana > Magallana hongkongensis. Next base: position 32,965,875 of record WFKH01011925.1, on the reverse strand, counting down.
AACGATTTAGAATTTGTTAAGAATTGTTGAAGCAGGATGTTCATTTTGACTTACGGAACTGGCTCTTAAAATTGTGTCAAAATATTTTGGGTGGAATACTTAAAATTTCATTTAAAAAAAGGATCGACATCGCACATGGAGGTCCTCCATGAGGACATATATCGACAAATTGATATTGAAAATTGACCTGCTCGTTGCGCGCAACAAGATCACATCTAGGTTTAAACAAAAAAACACCGCCAAGCGGATCACCCCCAACCCCTCCCCCGGCGACATGAAATACGTGTATTTTCCGGAAAATGCATTTTTTAGGAAAATGAATTGGAAAACCAAATTGTTCTATGGAAAAGCAGGGCACATACAAGTATTATTTATAGATACATTTAATTTAGATAGCATAAAATATGACACAATGCTTAAAACCATTATAATATGTTTACGGTTCGATCGTGTGGGCGAGCGCAGCATATATCTAAAATAAATGCACTCAAATACATATGTTTTATAATGATGAATTTTAGCGTCGTTTACCAAATGAATTTATATCAACGTGATAAACAAATTGAATAAAAATAAAATATAATAATAACATTTATTTGTCAGTAGGATTCAACTTTAACCTTATCTATAATATTAATAGGTCTCTGCTCTTAAATTCAACAATATCAGCCTTATCAAAAAACGACATATCGTTATTTACCAGTTTGCTTAAACCTTACCTATACACGCGCTTATTTCTGTGTCCCATTGTGTATCTGGACAACATCCGTTAAAAAACCTGCAAAATACACATAAAAAGCCTTGATTTTATTTTTGCAGTTTACTAAATACTAATCGTTACAATATCAATTAGATTCTGTCATTAGACAGTAATACCCGCATCAAGAGCTTGCCCCTAAATAACACTGTTTTGTACCAGTTTTAGTAAAAATGAAGGCCACATGCAATTTCCAGTAATTTTAAAATTATAATTCTCATAAAGGATGAGATGCCATCCCATAATACACATGAGCGGTCCTTTATGTACAATTTGGGATTAAACTGTTTGCATGTGAATTTTAAGTTAATCAATAATCTTAACATTTCACGTCATAGAAAGTATGGTCTACATAATCATTACAAACAAAATTAAATTATGCCCCCTCCCCTCGGCGGTTGCTTCTGTGTGCCAACATCATCGTTTGCACAGATTAAGAGAAGGGGTGGGAGTGAGGGGTCCAGACCCCCCCACCTTAAAAAAATCATTTATATTAAAAGTAAAATTACCAAAATTACAC
>WFKH01011925.1:32952007-32964498 GCA_016163765.1 Magallana hongkongensis | reverse complement strand
ATATATATATATATATATATATATATATATATATTTTTTTTCCTTATTATACAGATAACAATAATACATAAAAAATACAGGAATAATAATAAGAAAACATAAATCTTATTTTTGTTGAGGAATACATAAATAGTTTGTAGATTTTTTTTTCAAACAGTGAATATACATATATTGGTTGAATTATATTTTAAACAAAATATTGCATTGTATTAGTATAAAATATAAGTACTGAGATATGATAAGACAATTATGGTCCATCAGGGTCCTTAAAACACAAAATGTCCAAACACTCCCCAGTGGACGATGCCTCTTGAGACTGTTCTCTCAAAGTAGCTGATTAATTTATACATTTACGAATTAAACAAAACATGTACATATATATTCACAATGTGTCAAGCAAATTTTGAAAAAAAAGATGTTGTTTATCACATTTTATAAGACGTAACATGGAAGAATATTGAATAAGAGCATTTTTGACACTTTTTAGCACATCAATTTCAGTCTCTTGCAGAGATTCAATTCTACAGTACATTTTGTATTTATATATTTTATAAGCGATAAAAGAAATTAAAAAAATCAAAAATTCAATCTTGTTGTTTTTTTTCTAGATAAAAGCCCAAATTCAGTCAAGATTTATCTGTTATTTTCTTTGAAAGGAGCTTATTACATAGAAATAATGCATGGCAAAATCTGTATCACACCCTATATCAACCCGAGACTCCAATATCAGCCGGAGGAACGAAGGCCATGGGGCTGATATTGGTTGAGAGTTGATTCCAGTGTGATCCAGATTTTGCCAAGTATTGTTGTTTTTATCATATTTTAGATAAACAACTCGTTTATTTTTTCATATGAAAAACTTTATCCAGCTTTATCCTAGTTATCCCATCTCAAAACCGGCGCATTTTTGACGCTCAAACGTCTTGTGACTTCCTCTAAAAAATATGTCCATGTTATAACGTCATAGTTCACACAGTAAATATGCATCGATTAAAACAAAAATATCCGCGGTATTTCGAAATCTGAATAAAAGGAGCTATAGTGTTCCAAAAAATCGTAACAAAGGGGGAAATAAAGGGTAATGATACAGGAATGTGATAAACGCGTGCCTTCGTTCATATCAGGGATGAAAAAACCCTGTATTTTAAACTATGTATTAATAAATACATTTGTTACCCTAAATTATGAGTAATCAATATCATCTCAGATATTGCAAACTATGGCCACAAATGGTCCGCAGTACACATGACCGGAATGTAAAAAAGGGGGAAAACCACTATATAGCCGGCTTTCCGTAGGGGAAGATCTACTATATAGTCATTTTTCCGGGGGGGAAAACGGCTATATAGCCATCTTTCCGGGGGGAAAGATGGCTAGGGGGAAAAGGCACTATATAACACCGGGTTCCGGTGTGTTGCTAATACCACGCCGATATTTTGTTTATTATACTATGATCTGCCGCTGTACCTCTCATAATCTATTTTTTTTTTACTTATCATTTAGAATGCATGTTAAATTCTATATTGCTGTAATATGATTTACATTTTTGAATTTTCTTAAATAATTATATAAAATCCAGTCTCAGATTCCTATCATTTATTATAGCAGGGTTTCAGATTGATCAAATACAATGCTAGAAGGCGTTGTCCAAAGTTTTTTTCATTATAAATATGTTGTAATTATCTTTTATTACAAACACGAACATTAAAAATCCAAATAAAACTGTACCTCAAAACTTACAATTCACATGGTCCTTTTTCAGCAAATCCGAGGTAAAGCAAAGCAGCACAGATTAAATGTGTTTTGTTGAAATTTCTTGTGGGAATATGCATATTTCACCAACTTTGTCTGTTGTATCAATTTAGCTTTGAATTTCCTTCCGGGTTATATAAACAGGAATCATTATTTTTTTTAAACATTCCGTAATGAGTTTCCGAGAAAACATTTGTGAATTATGTATTATGTTAGATATTATTATTTAACAAATGAAGTATATTTACTTTTTCTATAATAATTTACATGTAAAATCTCTTTTATTGGACTAATATAAAGAACCATTATGCATATTGCATAATTCAATAAGTACAATCTAGTATAAAAATGTTGTACAGACACAAAGTTGTACAGACACAAAGTTTCAAGGCCTATCGCAAACAAATATCAAATCAAATGATTATATAGAAAGCACGCTTATCATTACGCAGAGATATAACAAATGCCCCCCCCCCCCCCCCCTCCACACACACTCACACAAAGAAATAAATGACTGAATAAATAAATTAAGATAAATAAAAAAACAAAATAAATCTGCTTTTTATTGACTTAGCGGTAGATTCATTCATTTCTGGCTGTATTTTTCTTTTTTTTCTTTTTTTTTGAAATAGCGTTTATTAGTATAGTAGCTCTCGTATATGTGTATAGGCCCACCTTACGATCTTGGTTCTTTTTTTTTCAGAAGTGTAATGAGTACCTGTTCACGCTTACGTTTTTGGTACGTGATAGTTTCATTTGCGGGTGTTACTAAGACGCGAAACGGAAAGCAGAACGGATAGGTATTTAAAAAATGCCTTCTTTATATACACTGTATAATGAAAGTAGAGTGCTGAAAATAAAGTCAGACTTCAGTGGTCATCAAATACACAGTTAGGTCGTCTGAGGAAACCAATTCATATTAAAAAATCAAGATAATACGTATAAACAATTTAGAAAAAGTACATCGCCTTTATTCGATTCTGGTTTATATCATACATTTTGCTTAAATAAAAAAAATGAATCGTAATTATCCGTTTTCCCTGTTGTTTCACGTTTCATTCAGTGTACGTTTCGAGTTTTAGCAACACCCTTAGTTACTTTTATGACAATTCAACTTTTTGTTGTCAGGTTGTGTAGGAATGCTATCTTTTTAAAAGTATCGATTTGGAATAATTCTACAAAAATAGTTTTAAAACATCATATCATAATGCGCCGTGATAAGATATTAATTGTTTTAACAATAAAAAAATAATGATTTACACGGAACCGTATTATACTCTGTGCCAAGATATCCTTGATTCACATTTTTGAAAAATGATAATGTGTGAATGAAATTATTATGGATACTTTTTTCCTTTCATCTGTTTCAATTGCACTTCTTTCACAGAAATGTGTATTTTTATTAAAATTGTTCAAATGTGCTGCATAGATACATGTGGGACAGACTTATAAGGGAAAGATACTATTTATTATCTGCAAATTAAATTCACAGAAAAATTTTAAACGGAAATACTTATGAACGCAACAACACATCTATTGCATTTCTCTAAACTATGATTCATTTTCTGTAAATAAAAGCATTAAGTGTACATATAATCATTAAAAAGGCTATTGGCCGAAAGCATCGTGTTGCTAAAAATCAAATGATTTAAAAATATTGAATTTAATACACGATAACCAATGGGTCATATTATCTTGCAGTCATAAAATTATTGCAACATACTGAACCGAGTTTTAAAAGTTAACCAGGGCCAAAAGAATGTAATAAAGAACACACATAAATGCATTGTATATACAAGTACACGTATGCATTGAGTTAATGTTTCAGATGTACATGCATAAATAACATATAAAGAAGTTATACATGTATAAAGATTATAGGGTCAGGATTTTACAGTGAAATAAATTGCAGGGGTGACAGAGTATACGCAGATAACGTTATCTGTACTTACATACAAATGTATATCTAGAAGTTTAATCAAATTGATCAGCAATACATGTATCTTCAACATGCAAAATAATACCCTAATCTCACTGTAAATGACTTCATCTGTTAAGCACACATTAACTTGAGGACAGTTTGTCTGAAAATAAGACCACCCCCCCCCCCCCCCCCCCCCCACCCCCTCAAGAAAAAAAACAAAAAAAAAACCCAAAAAAACAAAAAACCAAAAACCAAAAACAAACAAACAAATGAGTATAAGCTAAGTATATCATATGATTAATAAGTGTAACAAAACACTTCCCATTGGATTCCAAATGATACAAATTAAACAAATTACTGTCCCTTTATTTAAAATTATTTTAAATAGTTTGCTTTTATCGTTCGACGCGTAGTTGTTTTTGGAAGTGTGTATATTCACTACTCATTGCCGACAAGTATATTTGCAAAACCAGAATATGCGTTGAAACAAAACAAATTACTTAAATAAGTGCCATGTACATGTACGTATGATCTAGGTCATATACAGACGCTAATACATCTCGAATTTAAGATGTATCGTCACTGGTTGTTGCTTTTTTTCCGATCGCCCTTTTCGAATAATAAGACATGATTTTTTCACATATTAACCTTTTGTCTGAAACCCCCTTTTCCATATCAAAACCGATTCTTTACTTCACAAATGTTAATGTTCAAAATGTTGTTGTGAAAACAATATTTGGCTTCCGATTCCGCTTGAGTAGCTTCAGTGCATGTTCTTTGTTACTGAAAAAAATCAAACATGAACAATGTCATCATCGCTAGCCAAGGGTTTTCGGTCCACTCCGCGGCGAAGTGGATCGAAAATACTTGGCTAGCGACGTTGGAACAATGTACAATGTTCTTAAAATGTCAAGTCTTTCAAAATTGTTTAACATTTCATGCATATATGGCAATTGTTTAAGCTTAAGTTTTACACATGATCAGTGTTTTGGATAAGGTTTTAAATTAACAAACATTTACTTGATTGTATTGATTTCTCTTAGAAATTAAAAAAAAATGGATTTATCATTTTACAAATCTAATTAGATACAGGCTGATCCATATAAGCAGTATTTTGATTAATGTGAGCTCACACTAGAAATATATGATGGGGTTTTGAGATATCAATCACATTTTTAGAAAATGCAAGTTATAAAATGAATGTAAATATACAAATTTTAATAGATTTCAAAAAAGTATAGTTGCAAAAGAACAAAGGTATGTGAAAACAAATCCTCATAATGCGCTAACGCCCAATACTAATGCTACATGCACACACCATGGTAGGTATACATGTAAGTCAATATAGTGTCAAAAAGAAAAGAAATCCTCAAATTTCTCTAGACTTTTTCAAATGTTTCTGACTGAACTGTGTGTCTAATTAAGTCAGAATTATTTGCTAATGGTTTGATATATTGAGGAACGTTTAACTAGTAATGCGTTTCTATATGTATAATATACAAGGGCATATCCGTAAAAGAACAGCGTCGAATGTTATCAATACACACACAAAACAAACAAGCTCATCTATATATATCAATGTCTTATCAGTCGAATAAAATCACATTTGATGTGCATTTTTTTAATAAAATGATAAGAATTAATGTTTAGCTGTTTTGTTATAAAAAAATAAGTGCAGTATATTGCAGTACTTTAGTAAATAATAGTACCCATTTTTCATACACAATAAATCAGACAGGAAATAAGAAAAAAAACCAGGAAGTGCTTATATATGCATTTAAGGATACAATTAATTAAAACTCTAATATGAAATATGTTCTATAAATAGATACATAGACAATTATCAAATGCATGTTTATCCTTAATTATAAAGCAAACACTTTATTAAATACTATTTTATTAAAACAAAATCAAGGACTCTGTACTGTTGATGTATTTATCATTAATTATCTAATCAGTACACTGAGAAAAACTAAAATACATATATATAAAGATAATAAAGATAATATTGTCAATGTAATTTAATTAATTAATGTTCATTAACTCCCACTTTGTTTGACTTCGCACACCCGTTTTGTTTTTCAGAAAGAAGGGACCAATGGGCCTTGGGACCTGTTCTCATTTTCTGTGTTTACAATACCAGTTTTATTTTTGAAACAAACGCAACACATCGAACACTTCCGGCGTTGCATAGCAGTTTTCCCCCATAGAAGCCCCTCCCCGAAGAACCTGCTATATAGTCCCCCCCCCCCCCCCCCGGGAGGAAAAGCTACTGTATAGTAGTTTTTACCCATAGTAAGGTTTCTCTATCACGTTTTTGGTTCAGATTTCATAAAAATCATTAATGAAAACCCAGTAAAGATTAAATTCAAAGTTTGTACACCCCCAGGTTGCATTTACATATACCTGCATTCCTCTGTAGACATACATGTAGGCGTCGGAACCCTGGAGGGGGGGGGGGGGTAGGTGGGTAGGTGGGCATACGTAAGATCATAAAGCCCATCACTATATCATAACACTCCACCACTATATTATAAAACCATTTCTTTGTCATGTCGAGCTTTATGATATTTATTTTATATAGATCCTCGAGATCCTATTTCCAACAAGCCCACACCTGGCGAGTGGCCTGAAAAGTCTCCTCCTCTACATGGGGAATAGCCTCTGTCCCAGTCTGTATAAAAAAAGGAGGCAGAAATACAGCTTCCAGATAACTACTCTTTTATTTAGACATAACATTTTAATATGACATTTTAACAAGAAATATTAATATTAATTACAATGAAATTTGTCAACATTTTTTTTTATTATTATTTTATTTATTGATAAGAACAAACAAAGTATACCAAAACTTCAAGCACAATAATCAGCGTAAAGACATATTGCATATTTCCTATATAATTGTTTATATAAATGCTGCATATACATATACATGCTGTCATTGAGATTCACTTTTTAAAAAAACACCACTTTTTCTAATTACTTGAGTAGTTGCAGCATATTATATTATACCTAAAATACTATGATGTTTATTTTCGTTATATAATTTTATTTTCGTTATATAATTTTATATTGCTTATTAAATAAAATACGACGGTAAAAATATTTAGAGTTGTATAGATTTCACAATAATGTTTGCGTATAGTATACATGTATACAAATAACACAGGTGTATAGACCTAGTAAAAAACTAGTATACAGCTTTTTTGAAGTACAAATAAGGCTATATTAGCAATATATAAAGATATAAGCTAATGCACAAGTAATATCCTAGCTAGCCCGGTAGACAACCTCATCTACATAGAGTCCATCACATGGTCCCCGAGTGTAGCACATATACATTGGCAGACCCTACGTGTCCAGGTAATATAACAGTCTACTTTATTACGGTTGTTCAGTTTAACTGCTTATAAATTAATGTTAAAAACAAATTTTAAAAAGTAGTTGCTGTCTTAATTGGAAGGCTCTATCTAGCATTACAGTCCATATCCTCCCTTTTATGACAGTCCTACTGAAAGACAGGTCTTTTCTCAGTAGTTTTTGGATAATAGAATATTTTACACTATAATAATAAAACATATCACATCATCTTTGACAGATTTTCAAACAACTTGCACTCAGCATTGGCATTTAGATAACGTAAAACTGAGGCATACAAACAAGTAGATTTTAACATGATTATATATATTATTTTCAGTTTCATTTATAGAATCCAATCTACAAAGCATTTTTTGTTTGTAAATTCTATAAGCTACATAAGTAATAAGCATATTAAAAGATCCATTTTTCCATTTACTCACATATACATTTTTACATAATATATTATTTAAAAGCTTGTAATTAAGGTCTTCCGTTTCCAACGGAAGACCTTGTACTGATTCTGTTGGAAATTCTTCATTATTATTTTTCTTCTTCTTTTTCTTCTAGACGTTTCTTTAAACCTTAATATCTCGCTTGTTTTTCATCCGATTTTCTTCAAATTTTCAGGGTCTATTGAAAATGCTGATAGCTCACTATAGCACAAAACATCATGAAATCGCTACCTCCGGTTTTGAGTTATTCCCCTTTGAAATTTTTTTTAGTGGGTCTCGTGTACGTGCAAAGGCTCCGAGTTGATCCGTAGCAAGTAGTTTTAATTTACAAATCTTTAATGTAGACATCTTGAACTTTATCCTCCCAGTCTTATATGTTTGATTAACCTACGTATACTTCTTAAAAAATCACATCGAATTTTATGTTTCAAAAAATGCTAAATTTTGCTTACATCTTTGCTCCATAACTTTTTATTAATAAATATTTTCTAAACACATATAGAACAAAAGTTGTGCCAAATATTAAGGGCTTTCATTTGATACCATAAAAAAGGGGCTAGCCCCTTAAATTAGGGGTCTAGATCTCTTAAAAGTCTTTTCATTTTAACTCTAAAACGGTAAATTTTTCGATATAGGCGTCGCTGCAAAAAATGTTGTTTGTGATCTTATTAATCTCATAAAGCTGTTTTTGTGTTCGGGTATTGCATAATATGAGGGCAAACAGTATTACGTGTAGACCAGTATTCGCGGCAATTTGGCAAAGTTAACGAAAGTCTCTGTGCGTACAAATGAAATAAAGTTACCACTGAATGTATACCGGTTTATACGGGATGCCTTAATTCATAAGAAAGAAGTTATTTTTAAGTATACGAGCTTTTATTTGAGGACTATAAGTCATTTTTGTTAAGTTCTTATAGTGAACAATCCTTTAAAAAGGAGAAACAGAAAATATAAACATTCTATTTCTTTTCTAGTAAATCTCAAATTACGGATAAAAAAACCCAAACTTCTATGTACTACATTTTAGTTATTAAACTGCATACATTTGATATCTATCTGGGATCTGAGCTGCGTGTGTGTACCATTACGTAACCTATCTTCCGCCCGCGGCCGAGGATATCGATCGCGGCAGGACTACCTAGCGGTCAGCGGTATCTACTACACAAGATTCACGTCTGACACATATGGGTTTGTTTAGCCGCAAACATATAGAATTGTTTTTAATTTTGAATGCATATACATGTTAAAGTTTATTTTTCGTAAATTGAATAAAACGTTAGAGTGTTAATTAATAAAACGTTCTGTTAATTGATAAAAGCCATGTCATACCCAATCTGATGCATAATAAGACATAGAACAAATGTGGGTTTTTAAGTAAAAAATTAACTTCTATTTGATGCATTTTAATCATAATATTGCAAGCATTTCAAATCTTTTTGGGTTCTGAGCGTAATCCATCCCTCGTCCGCGGCCGAGGAGATCGATCGCAGCTGGACTACGTACATGTACTTAGCGGTCAGCGATTATCTAATACACACGATTCGCGTCTTACATACATGTGTTTATTTAGCAGCAAACACAAGAACTGTTTTAAGTTTACGCTATAAAAGTTTCTTCATCTTCAATTGATTTAATTAAACGATAGAGTGTAAATAAGGAAAGCTTTTTGAAAAATAATAAATTAAAGAGTTTTGAAAAATAATAAAAGCGATATTATTCCTAATCAGAAGCATCGACAGACATATAATTATCAAGGTGTGTTTGTAAGTCTTAAAAACTAGTATTGTTAAATTGTACAAATAATGTTTAATGTTTAAGATCAACACAAAATACCCACAAATATTTACCCTTTAAATGATAATCATCCCTCGCACATGGCCGAGGATATAACGCGCGAGTGGACAAGTGATCCGCGGTAGTTTCTTGTGCTTCTATCTTATTCATTGATAATCTGTACGAACACCACTATTAAATTGTTTGTTTTATTTTTAATTCAACTGCATTGGTTTAAGATGAAACGATAAATTTATCTTACTTGTACAGTTGATTTAGCATTAGTTTAAACGATAGTGCATAAAATCATATAGAAACTTGACCATCAATGGAATAAAAGTAAGCCATTAGTCCGAATCTAAATATGCAATTAGGGCTAATTGTTTATTTAAAAGATTAAATACAATACAACGCCGAGATTTTCACCGGTACGTGTTAAACTTGTGTTTCAACATAAGATAAATATAAATTATTTACCCATGATATTTCCGTGTATTAATGCTGAAACTTTCTACAGACTTTAAAACTTTTGAGACAATATTATCTATATATTTACTGGTGTGGGAAATAATATTCTACCAACACAAAATCGTGTAAAAGTAAAAGAGGTTTTCTTAAGAGTTGTACAAAAATTTAGCAGGGTGTACAAAGAAAAGGTGAATTAAAAAAAAATCAAACATTCTCCAAGTGTTCAACGTTCAAATCAAATCAAATTAAAATCAAAGTTCCGTGTAACAATATTACATGTATGCGGTAGGTGCTGGCACGATAAACAATTTGTGCGGAATTGAGGGAATCAGTGGTTATTTTTTAAAATAGTCACATGAATTTTTAAACAAGTTTTGTTTTGATTCTAGCGGTCACTTGATCACTTTTGTAGTTCTTCTGTATGATCGTTTGTTTCGATTCACTGCAAAAAAAAAAACAACTCATCGAATATTCAAATGTTCAAAAATCAATTTTTGGTGACTCCTTATGTGTAACAGTTCCTCCTAATGTATTTCACTTTGCAATCTGTTTGTTTATTCGGTCGGTCTGTGTTAATTCTATCACCCCGTACGACCGACAATCTCGTGTCGCTTTTGTGCACACAGCCCTGCACATAGATAGCCCTAGGTAATTTATGGCTGAAGATCATCAATTGTTATGTAATTAAAAAAACAATTGGAAGGGTGCTTTCACTAGTGGTCAATTGTTAAAATATAATTTTAAAGTTTTAAGTCAAAGATCTTAACTTTATAATAAATATTTGTTCTCATGTTTAGAAGTTATGGAATATGTTATGCAATGCAGTCGGTCGCCATAGAAATCATCAGAGTACTGCAAGTGTCGACAGTTTTCTTATTTCTTTGAAACACCTTGGAACATAATTCACTTGACTTAATAGCGACATATTTGCCTCTCAAAAATATATGCAATTAATTCTCAAATTTACACTTAATCTACTTAAAAACTTACAACAGAATATTTAATTTTACACCTGGTTTATCAAAATGGGAGATTGTAAATTTGTAGCAACTCTGAAATAGTCAAGATCAGAAGAAATAATGTCGTTGTGACTTTCACTCCATCTTCTTATTTATGTGTATGAGTCCATAAATTTTTGTTCCGTTATATAAAAAGTGGGGTTTTTTTTCTCTCTAACTTAGATCTGTAAAATTTCAGTATCTTTACTTGGAAATCATTTAGTGATACAAATAGACACATGCCAATGAGGAGAGTGTAAATATACAAATGTCATCATACACGTACAACAAATAAGTCAATGCATGTATCTTTTATAGGTAAAAAAATTATAACTAAAACATGTATATATACATGTATATGTGATATGATAGAAAAAGTGGTTAAACATAGGTCTTTCGTCGTGCCGCACTAAAGTGGCGAAAAGGATTTTTGATCGAGTGGGAGCTCTGACACCCCCCCCCCCCCCAACCCCGCTGACTTTTTCTTTCAACCAAAATTTTTCTGAAATTTACATTTAGAAAATTAAATTTTGGGGCATTGACACACCCCTACCTCACATACACTTTTTAGGTGAAGGCAAAACAATTATTGAGATATTTAAAACGTAATCACATTAAAAAAAAATAGAAGATAGAGCTGCTTCACAACTCCTACCTCCTCCACGGATTACGATTTTGAAGATTTGAGAATTTATTCTTTTATTTGCTTGTCAAGATTTCCGATAAATAAGCTCATCCTTTCAAAAATGATGCTGAGTGCCTGCATGGCCAAACATTATACGGAGAGTTATCCCTCTCACTGAGCATCTCTCGTATAGCGCGCCCTTAGGTGGGAGAAGGCGTCCTCGTTTATTAACTGTTTGTGTTCGTTTCAATCTTTTAATTTTAACTCTGCACTTTTACATAAACTATTCCATGTGTTAGCGGTAGAGGTGTAAGTATGAGTACAGGGAATGGAAATGTTTATGATGCATCAGCGCGGTGGATTTTGTGTTGATTACACTATGATATAGGCTTAGTTTGTATCCTGTCATCAGTTGTACATAAACGTATTTCTGGCCGGAATAATTAAATACATGTACATTTATGATGTGTGTTTTTAAGTTATCATAAATTGATATGGCCGTGAAGCAAGTTAAACGGAGAATTCGTCTGGTATAAAATTAATACTGTGAGCCTCGTTTTCGATTTCCTGAACTTACTATTATCATATTGACAACCCAGATGAAAAAAATCCCCCTTCTCCTTACACTCGTCAGGGTCTGATAGGTATCGATAAGAGGTCATCTTCACATGGCCTCTCCATTTGCATAATATCTAAATATACCTCCAACTTATCACAGACATGCCTTTATCTGTTTAATGAGAGGTGTAACTCTTCAATACTCTGCAGTTTGGAAGCTACATAGAAAACAGGCATGATTAAATTGTCTTTCAACTTTTGAGGAGTTCCAATTGATTTTCTAAAGCCTTGCTTGGTCAGAAGTTTAGGTTGTGTGAAGATGACATCCTATCAATACCTGACAGATCCTGAAAAGAGCAAGGAGAAGGTGGGGGATGGTTTTATTAAGACTGATTGACAATCCTATATTGACTTGAAGTTGTAACGGAAGACCTCCTCGTTGCTTGCAACGAGCTCGGCTCTAGTTGAATTCTGTTACTGTAACATGTTTATCTTTTATATCTTTAATCTTGCATTCATAAACATTTTTCCAACTTTTTCATCGTATATTTCAAATTCTTTACACAGCATTGATTGAAAAC
>WFKH01011925.1:32941569-32951907 GCA_016163765.1 Magallana hongkongensis | reverse complement strand
ATATATATATATATATATATATATATATATATATATATATATATATTGAAACACAATAAAATCCACAGTGGTCGGCGAGTTATAGATAAAAATTAAAAAAGAAAACACGGTAAACGCTCAATATATAGCTCTATGACAAAAGTATTCGCGATTTTTCAAAATGGCGGACGTAAACAATGATGCGCTTCATAGAAACAAACGTCTAAAATATGATTAAATATTAGTTTAACTTACCTTATATTTGGTGAGATGTCCTTTTGATTTTATAACCGCTAGCAAACGGCGTGGTATGGAATCATACAGCGTTCTTACGTAGTTCTGATCGAAGGAACTCCAGATGTCCGAAACGACGGCAAAGAGCTCTTCAGGGGTAGTGATGTTTTGTTGCCGATTTTGTAGAGTTCGTTTGATCCGAAGCCACAAATATAAATTATATTAATGTCTGGGGACTGTGCCGGCCACACAATAGTTGGAATATTATTTTCCAGTTTGTAGTCCCTCGTAATATGGGCTCTATGTACGGGGGCATTGTCATCTTGAAACCGGTACGTTTTGTTGCTAAAATGCTGAGCAATGACAGGCCACAAATGGTTTTCCAAGATTGAAATATATTTTTCTGCATTTATATTACAATTGACAAGGCAAAGTGTTCCAACTCCGTAATATGTAATGCAACCCTACACCATAATGGATACCCTTCTCTGTCGAGGGGGGCGCATGCATTGGGAAAGGTATGCTTCTTTTGATGTTCTCCAAACGTAAACTCTGTAATTTTCACCTAACACTATCTGACTTTCATCGTAAAAGATAACTGTCTTCCAATAATTATTAACAGTTAGTTTTCTTTTCTGAAGAAACCACGAAACACGTTTTTTTTTCTGTTGATCTGTGACACAACCATCTTTTTTCTCAAACTCGTCGCTTCACGTCTTGTTCATGTAGAAATCTTTGTACTGTCCGTGGATGAACATGATCGTTTTCATTTCTGCTTCTGTTAAAATCATTAGTGATATCATTTAACACACGTCCCCTGTTCATTTTTGTTTGACGAACGAGCCAGTTCCGATCCCGCTGTGACATCTTGGAAGGACGTCCGCTTCTCTTTGCTTTGTTGATCTCCTCCGTATTCAAATACTTTTTCCAAATTGATCTGATGGTAGATTCCGATATCCCCAATAAATTTTCAACTTCAGACGTCTTCGTACCCTCCAACTTCATTTCAACAATCAATTTTCTCACATCGTTTGTTAATTCTTTCGATTTTCGGCCAATGATGCTGTAGCTTAAGCGCTTTCATTTAAAGATCTTCAGAAGCTATGTAATGGTAACACAGTAACGTGACGTCAAAAAACTTGAACGTTGAACGGCAATGTATATTATGACGTCATAGTTAGATCTAGCGGAAAAAAGTAATATGCAACATAGTAGATAATATACAATTCAATACATGATTATTACAGACAGTTCAATTTGGGCTTAAAAATACGGATGAAATGTTTTTCTTTTTCTCTTCTTTGAACATTACTGTCACTCAACAGTTTGTAAAACGGAAATATTTTAAACTGTTTGTTGCCGCAAATCTCCAAATGCTCACTTAACGGTATCTGTCGATATCCCGGGGTGTTTATATGTTGTTTATGCACACGCACACGGGCCCGAAGTGGACTGCTCGGTTCGCCAATATAGTACTCGTTGCAGCCTGGACATGTTATTACATATAAAACATGTGTCACACGACGTGTCCGTCTTTACGATGAATTCTTTTCCGTTGAAGTCGTACTTAGATCCCTCTGTAATATGGTGACAGGTCCCGCATCGTGGGTTTCTACACTTAGTAACTGTGTGTTTGTTTTCAAAATGGGAAGTGCACAATATTCGTTTTAGATTTTTAGGCTGACGTCTGCTGTTAATAAAGTTCACATCTTTGTAAATTTCTTTCGCATATTGGTCGTTGATGATGATGTTATTTAATTGATGAATTATTGGCCATATGTTCTGATTTCTTGGATTAAAGGTATGTACAAATGAAATAATATCATTGGGTTTTTCCGGATTTTTACTGGCTAATAATTCCGATCTATCATATTTCCTGGCTTTACGAATTCCGTCGTCAATGAGACCTTCGGGATAACCTTGGTTAGTGAGGTAATGTTTGAGTTCCCTGAGGAGTATGTCTTGGGTGTTTTCATCGCTCACAATGGTACAAATACGTCGAGCTAAATTATATGGAATAGCAGTTTTTGTATGATGAGGGTGACACGAACTAAAATGAAGATATTAATGTGTGTCAGTTGTTTTGTAGTATATATCAGTTAAAAGTTTTGAATTCTTCTTTATCACCAGAACGTCCAAAAATGGTAATTTGGTGTCACTACTTTCGAAAGTAAATTTGATGTTGAGATTAGGGTTGTTCACAAGTTGATGAAATATCTCTAATTTTTCGTCACTATTATTCCATAAAATAAAGCAATTGTCTAAAAATCGTTTCCAAGTACATTTAATTGATCTGGCTTCTCGCTTCTTCTTCTCCCCATAGTGAAAGTATTTGTTCGTGTAGCTTTCTATTACCATTATATAGTTTCTGAAGATTTTAAAATGAAAGCGCTTAGGCTATAATGAACTTTTTTCGTGTTTTCTTTTTTAATATTTATATATATATATATATATATATATATTCAAACCTTTTATTTCAAAACCTTTTATTTCACTATATGAATCTACATTTATCTGAATTAAATGTGTGTTTCTTAAAACTTTTTCTATAAAGTCTGTTATTCTCCTATTTTGTAGGTCAAATTAAAATTTTCCGTGGCCTTTAGTTGTATTTGTTTTATTTCCATCGGTCGGATTTGTAGTACATTGCGCATGGAGAAAATTATTCGGCAAGCAACAACGTTCTAGTAATATAGCATTATTGGCATGTATTAATGAAACAATAACAGTATAACATTATAAACTATTAATTGTTGTCTTGATAGATTATCATAATAGCATGGTTACTACGGCTGTTGTCACAGAAAATTCATCCTTAACGGACGGCGAATTGAATGGTCATCTAGCTTAAAGAGCTCTCTGTATTAGATGCGCATACTTTCTATATTTACATTATGGAACATTTGATATCATTTTTTGCAATTTCTTGACTGCTGAGACTTGTTCGAGTTTTTCTATATGTCACCTTACGTCGTCGTTGATTCCCCGTTTTTAAAATTATTTGTATGAAAAACACAGCCAAGTTAACCCCATAAGCTATAGAGCATCTTTAATGATATGTACATGCATAGCTTATGAATTGTACAGTAATAACATTTTTTCTACGAAATATTCTCTGTTATATGCGCTTTATATTTGTTTTTCTTTTCCAATGCCTTTTATACTGATATTCTATGACGTCGTAAAATATGAGGTAAATAAAGAGACATTCTACATTAAAAAAACTGATACATCAAGCTACATGAACATCATTAAATGCTTGAAAAAAAAAAGTTATGAAAAGGAATCAATATGATCATCTGAGAAAATACTTGTTTTCAGAACAATTCATGTATACTGGTGTAAAGTACAAATAAAAATAGCAGTATTGTAAAATTCATGTTTTTCTTTTTCAATGATTTTTTTTTCATGAAATGAGCATAATCATCATTGCCAATTAATCATTTGACGTATTCATTACCCTTTTTGTACAGTATTCTAATAATTTAAATTATCCTTATGGACAGTCGTTATTGATTTGTATGTACATGGAATCAGAATGAATCAACGAAATAACGGAACTTGAATTCATTCCAAAGTTAGTCAACAGCATTTTATAGTGTCTTCTCTTGACAATACCGAAACAATTGATTATTTGACCAAAACATAAGTTATAGGGACACTAAGAAATATTGTCGTATATCAATTGTCGAGTAATTATCCCACAAAGAGATCTGTCATTTAGTCAACTGAAATGTTAGTAACTTTGGACAAAAATACAACTCAGTCACATATCCAAACCTCTAAGTTATAGTTCAGTGAAAACGTGCGTGTGTCAACGCTTCAAAATATGATATTTAACACATACTAATTCGTCTAACTTGCTCTTGTATTTAAGATCCGCTATATATTATTTCCTTGTTCTCTAGAATTTCTAATTATGTCATTTGTTTTTGAACATCAAAAATAGAATTCCGTGATTTATTTTAAGTGGAGTTATTCAAAGCATTTCCGTGAGGAAATTAATTATTTAGTAAATGTTAAATATCAACCACAATAATGCTTATAATTATGTTTTAATTGTTGGAAGTTGACACAAGGAATGAAATGATGTAAAAAGCACGTATTTTCATAATTTTTATCATGTATATTTTCGCCAGGTATGCTTTTCAGTATTAACAGAGAATCAATTATCAAAATACAGGTACATGTATATAGTCCTTGGATACATGTATAATCAATACATACATGTAGAAAATAAACATATTACATATTACATATACATGTAAATAAATGATCATTTTCATAAAAACTACAATTTAGAAATAACTAACGTAGCTCATTAAATCAATGTTTATACTTTTTAAGGCACAACGTCACATGAGGGTGAATTAATTGGTTTTTTTTTTAAATTTGTTTGCATTAATCGATTTGACTGAGTAGAAGAGTATCTTGTGAACCATACATCCTTCTGAAGCTGCGCAGTTCTACAGCTGCTTTAAGTGATTAAAAAGGCATTGTTCTGTTCTTGTATGTGTCGCCGAGGGGGAAAAGGGGCACCATAGGATAAGGGGAACTAACTCGTATGGGCCCAACCCAAGAGACAGGGGGTCAGCCTATAGTTATTAGGCTTAAATTCACCTCTAAGTCGAATATGCAAAGAGCTATAACTCTAAGGCAGGTTTTACACAATTTATTGATTAAGTGATTTGAATTAACTTTGAATTATCAACAATAATCAAATATAACAAAGTCAAATAGAACAGGATAAAAATAATTATTTCTTGAAATGCCAAATGAGTCAGATTTAAATTTAGCTCGATGTTGCTTAGTCTTACTGACAGACTGGTGGACAGTCAACTAGAAAGTCAGTATGAAGACTTAAGCAACACGAGGTAGTGGCCAAAAGTGTCTGACTGATTTGAATAAATTCCTAACTGTGTTACCAAATGAGTTAATTTTGAATTGCCAAATGAGTCAGATTTAAATTTATCTCCATGTTGCTTAGTCTTACTGACAGACTGATGGACAGTCAACTAGATAGTCAGTATGAAGACTTAAACAACATGAGGTAGTGGCCAAAAGTGTCTGACTGACCTGAATAAATTTCTAACTGTATTTATAATCTTAAAGATAATTAATAAAAGTGAGGTAAAGTACTCATGACAATAACTCAAAAGCTAGAACAACTCGGAATAATTATATTGACTAATTGGAGATAATTAGCAGAGCAGACTGACCCTCGCTAATTACTTGTCATCTGGCATGAGTAAACTCTTAAACTCATGTTAAGCAAAATGACACACCATGACATATGCATAATTTTTATAAAAAACAGCATGTAAAACCTCTTATTTATTGCTTTCTTCATCTTTTGGCAACAGTTTTGGTCTGTTTCGGGCAGAAACGAGCAAGTTCAAGAAATGTTTACATTTTTATCCTTAAATGTACAAGATGGCCGCGCATCCCCCTTAAATGATGACTGAATATATCTTTTAACTTGGCCATTAAAGTAAACGTAACTTGTTCTTAATACTGCATTGCAGTGATAAGCATGTAAACTTTGTTTTTGATATTGAAAAACAATATACAATTTACTACTAGTTCTTACTCTTCTTATTTGTTTAAGTCTGGCAAATAAACGTATTAATTTTACTGAACAGTGCCAATTGGTAAAGTCTCTGCACACAAAATGTTTAAACTTAAAAATAAAAAGCTTAATCAATTATCATCAATGCACACATTTTTTTTTGCATGTGTTGATATTGCTAAATTTTTTTTTTTTACTTTGGATAATATCCATAATTGCTAATCAGATACATTTCTACATAATTATAAACTAGTATAAAAACGGTTTAACATATACACAAAAAAAGACCACGCGCAATTGTACCTCTTTAAGGTTCTAATGCTACCTCTTTTTCACCACTGGAGGTAAAGATGTTTGGTTTAACTATATACTTCTTGTGCATCATGCTAAGTAAGAAATGAAATATTGGGGTTTTGGGGCGCACAAATTAAAATGGAGATGTCTTCGTTATCATATTTATAGATTATATAAACGATTCAAACAACTTCACTTTCACACCGTTTAATAACTCTCATGTTATCAACAAAAGCCATCCCGTCTCCCCTTAAATCATGCTATAATAATTATACGTAAACTGCGTGTAGTTGTCCAGTGTGCTGATAGTAGACGTAATGGAAGCAAAATATCATTAAACAAAAAAAATAATCTGATAGATATCTGTGTGAATTGATATTTTTTTTTCTTTTAAGGACATACAAGAAATGCTTCTAATTTTTTTTTTCATACAATACAATATACAGAGAACTTAACTTTTGTTAAAATTGTAATAAATTACGGAATGACATTGATTGTATATTCATTGTATAACGTTTGTAAAAGAGTATTACAATTTACCTTCATTTTTAATAGTTAATTTCAGTGCTTTTAGTTTATTACCCCTCTTTTGAATTTAATAGCTCAACATCTCAAAATACTTACTTTCCTCTATCCTATCAGTTTTAATTATGTAAACTTTGGCATTATTTTCTGTAAATGTATTACATTTGATTGTGTATTCATTTTAGTAAATTTTAGTGAGTTTAATTTCGCTAAATCTTGTACATCGCAAAATGCTATCCATTGAATATGTGCATTCAGAAATAGACAAATTCAAATCCATGCCAATTTGTTGAAAAACAAATTTTGGCCAAATATTGTACACGCGAAATACAATACCTTTCACTACTTATCCGACATACAAGTATATTATTTATTTTTACATGTATTTGTAAGTTACGTATATTTTTTCTGCAGATGCAGATTTCAGTTTCACGTGGTATAAATTATGATGGCCTTTAAAGGGGCATGGTCACGATTTTGGTCAAAAATTATTTTTCCAATTTTTATGTTTACAATGCTTCAAGGCATTTTAATAGGCAACCAAAATTTGAGTGTCATTCGTTGAGTTATAAGCGAGTTACAGAGCTTACAATTCTTTGCTATGTAAACAAAGCTTTTGTTTACATTTTGAATGTTAAAGTGAAAATTCCAGTTTTAGACCTAAAGTGAATGTGTTAAACGTTAGGAACCGTTTATTTATGTTTAAATGAATGAGAAGATAGACAAATCAGCTTGAAAAATATTTTTATATTTTTACTGGTATTTTGAACCTATGTAAACAAAAAAAGGGCACGAGCCTTGTTTACATCACAAAGAATTGCGAGCCCTGTATCTTGCTTATAACTCTACGATTTACTCTCAAATTTCATTTGATCATTAGAATGCATTCCTAAAGCATTGTAAATAATAAACACAGAAAAATAGAATTTGACCAAAATCGTGACCATGCCTCTATAAAGAGCTAATAGGACGATAACCTAGTAATTGTCAGAACTTGTGTCCAAACCTACCGTGTGTGTATATATATATATATATATATATATATATATATATATATATATATATATATATATATATATATATATAAACAGTTAATAAATCAATGCATTTACTTGCCTAGCCTGCATCCGCTAATAAAGTTGCAGTGATCTTCTTCGCAAGAACACATTCTATCACACTTTAGACCATAATAAGGGAACTCGCAGGGTTTACTGCAGTTATACCAAATGTAGCCAGGTGGACATTCTTACAAAAGATAAATAACATTAATGATTGTGAATTCTTTGATCATGGAGTTTGTGTAGAATGTTAACATAATTAACTTTGTTTCTTCGTACATTCAATGCAATCATATTATGGTCATATTTAGCAGAACATTCATTGTAATTATATAGCAGATCACAAACCTACACATTTGCCCATCTGCGGATCCCATTTTGTGTTTGGACAACACCCGTGAGGAACACTGCAAATACCACAGAAGCCAGGCAATTCAGTTTAAGTCAATGTTATTTGGAGTGAAAAAACATTCTTTTAAGATATACAAATATATATAATTAACGGGCTCATTCCTTAAACTGTGTGAGGGTTGATCTAAAAGTAATGTCACAGATGCGATAAAATCGTGAAAAATCGGCGTAAAGTGACAATTCGGGATCTCAAATATCTACTTATTTCCATTTAGATCTAAAAATATTTATGTTTCATGATAATTATTTCTGTAGATAATATGAAGTTCTCGTAGAACTTCATAATTTAGACCTTGTTATTACTTGATCTAGAGACAGAAAACATCGCGTAGTAATTCAAAGTGGACGGTAACGTTCCCTATTTTTTTTTTAAACAGTTAGAAAAACTCTATATTATATCTGTTACAAAATATTGTGTTGTTTGGAGCTTTTTTCGAATTATAAAGCATGTAATTTATTCTGAATTAAAAACTTCCAAAAGGACGTAAATTCATGACGCGGCGATGTCACGTACATGTATATATCATGTTCTAAACATTAGTATCTTTTTTCATTTTTCAACGAAATTTAATCAATTTTTTAATTCGAATTAAAATTTTTAGGCAAATTTTGATCAATAATTTAAAACAATACAGCGCCCATGAGAAAAGTCGTGCATAGTGTGACATTACTTTTGGATAGACCCTTGATCACTGTATCTTTATTCTAAAACTGCACTGCCCTTCTCAGTCTTTTTCAGAAAAGAAAAGATGATCATTTAAAATTATTGCATATTTGTTATACATGCATTACCAAAAAATTTTATCCAAAACACCAGGAAAAAATATTGTTTTTTACCTTTTTTTTTTTTTTGGGGGGGGGGGGGGGGGCTATTTTTTTTTTTTTTTTATCATTCAACCAAGTTTTACAGTTTTCACCAAAATTGATGACCCATGGGGATTGGAAGTTAAGAATTATACAATTTACGTTCGAATCCGCCTATAGATGTTATAATTTAACACTGAACAAGAACTTGAGTCAAAAAGTACTAAAAATGGCCCAGTTTAAAAACTTTTAAATATGTATCTTATTAATATCTTGAGACTTTATATTTTCTAGAAATACCTTTCTTTTTTAAATAACTTCAAAAATGAGCGTGTTACATGAGTTTGAACTACACATATCCATTTCTTATTAATTGTCACCTGAAAGTAACGTCATTTCTAGGAAAAACGCAACGTCTTGAAAGTTTTCCTCCAAAATAAAGATATAAACTTGATCAATAAACATAGGATTTTTTTTGTTCATACAGTTTTGATTTGGGGGTTTTGTTTATGATGAACATGGTTAAAAAAATATTTTGATAAATCATCCGGGTTCGAGTTACCCATGGTGCGATGCTATTTGGCACCGTTCAATTAAATGGTGTCACCACGGATTATGTGGCTGACAGAAGTCGTGAGAAGACTAAAAGGTAAGTGTTTAAAATTCATTCAAATTATTTAATACATGTTTTAGCATTAATGTTAGCTAATTCATGTATTTTAGTTATTAATATAGCCATAGAAATTAAAGATCTGATGCACCACTCGTAACCTACTTTCACTTTTGTCTTCTGTCAACATTACGCAATAAAAACAAACAACTCAAATCAATCAATTGTCATTTATATAATAAATAATCAAATTATTTGAAGAATATTTATAATCTAGGATTGTTGTAAAGTTGTAAACAGACACACACACACATTCACCACCTCTCTCTCTCTCTCTCTCTCTCTCTCTCTCTCTCTCTCTCTCTCTGCATTTTCCTTATAATCTTTACATTCAGTCCATGAAATTACGAATCAAACAAACAAAACAACCATCAACAACAACAAATCTAAGATATGAACTCTCTTAACAAAAACTGAAATTAATCTTATTATGAATTATACATCTGTACTTAAATTATGCCCAAGCAAAATGCAGTGTGTGTACAGACTGTACGTATATATGTGTATATCAGAATTTTTCCCAAAATGATAAGATTTCTTAAGCTATCTATCTATCTATCTATCTATCTATCTATCTATCACTCATTTCACTCAGTGGTAGCATATTGCTAAAATTAGTAAAGCATTTAAACTGCAATCAAGTTTATCTTAATTAAAATGTAATTCATTAACATTTACAACAATTAAAATTATTATTTTTATGAACACCGTTAAAACAATTCAGTGTTTAATCTCCTTTAAACCAATTACATTAATATTCTTATTGTAAAAAAAATTGCACTGCTATTAAATTC
>WFKH01011925.1:32926774-32941469 GCA_016163765.1 Magallana hongkongensis | reverse complement strand
CCTCTACATCACCATATATGTAGAGAGATAAACTTACGCCCGGAATTACACCTCTATATTACGCCTCTATTCCCCCTATATTCCAGGCGGAACATTTCGTACAGGTACATGCTTATAATATATGGAAAACTTATAATGATAAAATCAATACAAAGCAATTGCTATTTACAGTTTATCTATAGTCTTTCCTGGAAACTTATATTTATCACAGTTAATTTGTTGTTTCTTACACAATAATTAAACAAACTAAAATACCTTAGGAAATATGTATCCACCATTACGTACACTCAAAAACTTTAAAAACGACTTACTTTTCACAGGGTTCCTTTTCATTAAATTTTGCATATGGTATGGAAGCAGTCATTATTAAAAGAAAATGTATTACAGGTTTCTGTTTAAACATATTGGTAGGGCTGGGTATTGGGGGGACATTTCGTATTGCGATATATTGCGATATTTTAAAATGTATTGCGATATGTATTGCAATATTGTTCTTGATCAAAATTTGAATTTTTTTTATTGTTAATAGACTGTAATAGATAGATTTATATACATAATTCATTTTCACTATAATTCTATATAATATAAAAGTTGGTATTAATTTATAATCTGTTTAAATAAAAAATTCTTGAAACTTTAGATGATTTATCATCTAGCAAAACTAGACCAAACAAGTCAGTTAATTAAATATATTTGATATAATACATTTTAGGCAGTCCATTGATCTGGTGGAAGAAGATAATAAAACGTGCAACAATCAATGAATTTACAGTTACTATAAAAAACTAGAGCCGAGCTCGTTGCAAGCAACGAGGAGGTCTTCCGTTACAGCTTCCAGTCAAGAAAGGATTGTCAATCAGTCTTATTAAAACCATCCCCGTTCTCCTTACACTTGTCAGGGTCTTACAGATATTGATAGGAGGTCATTTTCATACTACCTTAACTTCTGACCAATTAGGGCTTTAGAAAATCAATTTGAAATCTTGAAAATTAGTTCATGCCTATTTTCTATGTATTAATGTAACCCTTAGACTGCAGAGTATTGAAGAGTTCGATCTCTCGTAAAACAAATAAAGGCATGTCTGTGATAAGTTGGGGATATATTTAGACAAGAAAAGTATTGATGCTACTTCAAAACACTATTACGCACAGGGAGCTATTCCCTATAAGCAAAATGAAAGAGGGTATGCATGTCTTCATGTGAAGCTTTTAACTCTCATATTAGGCAATATCCAAACAATACTATAATACAATTAGATTGATAAGATAATGAAGAACAACTTTTCCAGCGACATCATTATCGTAGCATGTATCGTTTTTTAGTTATACAGCAAAGACTTTCCAGGCACCTAGATCCCTTATTTAGGGGCCAGTCCCTTTTTTCTGGTCTCAAATGAAAGCCCTTTAATTTAGGCACAACTTTTGTTCTATATGCATTTAGAAAATATTTCAAACTAAAAAGTTACGAAGCAAAAACATGAGTAAAAATTAGCAATTTTTAAATCATAGATTTCAATTATATAGTTAGAAAAAACTAAAATACAAAAATCAGAGGACAACATTCAAAGTGTCAATTTTAAAGATTTCTAACTTTGGATTATTTGCTACGGACCATTTCGGAGCCTTTGTCTGGAAACGAATGCCCCTAAAAAAAATTTAAAAAGGTAATAACTCAAACCCAGAAGTAACGATTTCTCATCTTTTTCTGACCTAAAAACAAAATCTAATTTACAATACACCCTGAAAATTTGAATGAAATCGGATGACAAACAAAAAAGTTATTAATGTTTAAAAAACGTCTATAAGAAGAATAACAATAAGGAAGAATTACCATCAGAATCAGTACAAGGTCTTCCGTTGGAAACGGAAGACCTTAATGAATGTTTTGACTGATTGTGTCAACCTGCAGGGAGACATAATCACAACTGCAACAGGGCCTACTTCAATTTTTTTATTAAGAATATCAGCATGTCAACATGTTTTGGCTTTAGGGAAGCTCTTTGAGCAGTCACAATATCAAAACCTTAGACTTTTCTTTCGTGTTTGGAACGATCACAAATGCATCAGCCATTTTTAATTCAAATCAGAATGTTGGAATCCCGAGCCCGTAACGAAATTCCGAGCCCGATCAATTAACCCGGTATACCGGTATTTAAAAAATGTATCGCGATACGATATTTTTTGTCAACGTACCGCAATACACCGGAATACCGGTATTATTGCGCAGCCCTACATATTGGAGATTTAAAATGAAAAAAAAAATATAAATGAATAAAATTTTAAATAAAATACATTGCTCATAGAAACTTCCTGGTATTTCAACTTCGAACTTGTTTTCCGTTAATTAATGATGATTATATTTGACATAATCGTGTTGTCGATTTTTATAATGCAATCAATGTTATTTTGGTTATTCATCGGACTTGCTATTAACACATGCATAGTTCACCCTTATTTAAAATTTGACTGAAACATTATTATGACTTGATATTTCATTCGTAATAAATCTTTTTTTTCCGGTTAGAAATGCTTTTTATGCCATTTTGACAATATCCAGTTTAACTACTTACCTTACACACAAATCAGCTTTTGTTTTTGATAATATGATTTGATATTGTGTGCTTTCGTGAAGAAAATTACTTATTAGGTTTGTTACCGACTGACTACAGAAATATATCGGGTTGATCAATCTCATAGACGGCGAGCCGAAAATAAGTGTTTTGTTTTTTTCCCGAGGACTATCAAGTGAGACATTTATTCACAAACAGCAACTATTTAGTACGCAAAATCCATGCAGTGGCCTTACCTCTCGTCCAATTTTACACAATAAAACTGCTCAAAATCATCATTCTCACCTTCCAAATACTCTTTTAAAAAATCTTCGCTGTACCCTTGTGTACGTACAATGTTTTATGCTATTCAATTTTAAACGTTTTCTCCCTTTCGTCCGCAGAAGTTTGAGAAAATCTCGACGCTGCCATTTTATTATGCACCAAACACAGCAATGTGACGTCAATTCAAACGGCAACTACTCTAATTTAAAAGTAAACTCAGAAGCAACTACTCCAAACATTTTAAGAACTTAGTGAATGCGGATTCTGTATTATATATCATGAAATTTCAAGATGAGTAGGCGAAGCGTCGACCATTTTGCCGAATATTAATTCTCACCAGACGGACATAGAGACATATCCGGCAGTCACGTGTCTTGTGTAAACCAATGAAAGTGTGACATTTCAGTCCGAGGGAAAACAATACTGAATAAGAAGCATTTAGGGGGAAGAACATTTTTTCACGATTAAATTTCCAATGGTATCCCCGAAGCAGGCATTGCGTAAATGACAGCACTCGTTTGCAAAACGTATGATTAACGTCATAAATTATAAATTTTCCTTTTAAAAACCATGACACTTACTAAATTTAATTTCCACACTTCATTGCACAAACACTGCTCGGAAAAGAGATGGTGCAAAAGAAATGTGCAACAGTTATGCTTGTTATACATATTTCCCTATTAGTAACAAAAGGCCCAGGGGCCAATAGCTTATCTGATCAACAATATTTATAACAATATTCATAACTGATCAAAAGTATGTTTTATTTCATTAAATACAAAACATCTGGACAATTTAGTAGAGTAATTTTTTTAACACTTTTCCCTAAATACTGAGATCAACCCCGTTTCTTCAGAAGATTTTCAACGATTATTCTCTATTTATTCCTATGTATAAAAAAAAATCAACCTCTGTTGTGGCCCCACTATATTCCGTGGGAATTATTATTTCAAGAAACTCAAATCTTTACTACCTCAGAATGTCTCAAGAAAGTTTTAGCTTTTCTGGTCAAATGGTTTTAAGAAGAAAATTTTTAAAGATGATTATTCTCTATTATGACCAAATGCTCTTTGAAAAGAAAATATTAAACGATTTGTCTCTATTTTTTAACTCTTCAACTCCCAAATATGGCTTCATCATTATTTGAACAAACTCAAATCTTCACTTCTGGAGGACGTTTCCACACAAGTTTTAATTTTTCTGGCCAAATGGTTTCTGAGAAGATTCCGTCAAATTGGAAAGCTCCGAACAATTACAAGTTTGAAAGAAGATAAAAAAGACCAAATGCAGACGAATAACATAAAATTAATCTTTTAAACACTATTTCGAGAAGTTTCTGACATTGCTTTGCTTTATTTGAGATCAGAAAACATCGAAAGGAGATTACAGCGTAAGACCAAAAATTGCGAAGAGTACGGACCGCTTGAACCACAATTTACAAGTTCATAGGGTATAGTTTGCTTTCTCAGAAATGTTCATTAACATCCCATATACATGTATCTATTGGAAGAGCTTCGCGCTCAGGCGCCCTTCGAGCCCTTGAGAGGGCCCCCTCTATAATTTTAACAGAAAAAAACACATGGTTTGAAATCAAAGAAGGTTGTATCCAGTGGCAAATTTAAAAGAGGGTCAAGGCGTTAGCACACTTACAGTAGTATAATCTTTAATCAGTGTATATTTGATAAACTGTGATCAAATGTTTTAACTTCTCCAATACTGCTTTGTAGACAGAGGTAAATACTGACCATATTAAGGAAGTTCATGGTGATACAGAATTGTTTTGTTTAGTGTTTTATGCACATATCTTCACTATATAAACACCTGAATACCCACAAAAATGAATCGTATGAATGTAATCAGTGACCCCGAAAATTTTTGCCTCGCGACATTACCTGCATCTTCATATATTAAAATGGTCATATCTAATCATGCAGTCTACTCTGTCCTCATTGTGGCCATGCATACCGCACTGTATATATATACCTAAGGCTTGTCAAATCATATACGGTTGAACGCAAATTCAAAGACAATTACAGTTTAAAACGGCATTTGTCATCTCAAAAAGAAAAGGCACATAACTGTTCCATTTGCAAATATTTTTTTAACTTAAAACCATATTGGAAACATTGCATAAAGGAGAAACCAGAACTAAGATATCCGTGCAACCATTGCCATAAAAAGCATGCTTTTAGATGATGTCTAAAAGTTCACATTAAGTATCACGTTTACTCAGAACGAAAAAAAATTCCACTGATGATAATGATAAACCATCTATTGTATGTTACAGACCTTTGATTGTAGTGTCATTTTTCACTTTCAAAACAGTTAGTCAAAAGCTAGTCAACGACCTACTTTTAGAGTTAATGGTCATTGAATATGTTTTTGAAAAATTAAGAAAAAATCCTTACACTATGATCAAGATTTCTTAATTGTGAAAATATTACAAATAAATAAACTCATTAAAAAATGAAATACGGTTTATGAATGGTAGTGGCACTAAAGAGATACAAAGCATTAAGTTTTCAGTAACATTTTTTTTTAAATGTTCCAGTCCGAATTTCCTCTATCAGTCTTAAATCCCTATTCATTTTTCATTCAATTTAACAAAAATTGAATGATAATAAAACGAAAACATTTAAAACATTAAACTACTTATAAAGACCTTATTCTGCTGGCATTTACATGAGGTCAATGATCGAAATTTTGAGATATGGTGTCTTTTATTGTTTTTAAGCATGTTTTAATATTTTGGCATTGCATACCATACGATTATCTTAATAAATAAGTGAAATAAAACCAACAAAATATATCCAAATATATATTAACTAACAAATAAAAACTTAACTTTTAATATAATACCCGGTAGTACTGCCAAAAATGTTTTAGCGGAAAACAAAATCTGAAATATTTGTTCCGAATTTTCTCTGTTTTGCTATAAGTCTTTGAGCCTTATTCCATAAAATAGTAAAAATATCTAATGTTATGTCAATAAATAATTCCTTTAATAGATGGATTGTTGTGTTTAGAACAAATTTACTCATGGCACTGAACTGTATATCAATCCAAATTTGAAAACACACTTGCAATTCATTTCTCAACAGATATAAAATGGTGTGCTCAATGTTTGGTATTTGAGTATTTTGACTTAAGGTGGCTCTATACACCCACAGTTTATTCCAATTTTCAATAGAAGACTACAAAACATATACTTATCAAATATTAAAATGATGATAGTGATATTATAAGTATTTTTAAAGAATTTGTTAATGTTTTTTCGTGTTTTTGTAAAAAAATTTTAAAAAGTTAAATATTAACAAATTGAAAAAAAATTGTTTGTCAAATGATGGATATTTCCTTCAGACACATAAAAAAAATATAACACTACATAACATTCAAAAATATTATTAATGCAAATTTTTGAGTATTTCCCCAAAACATATAATTTTCATATCTTCTAACTCTGTTGACAAATCATCTAAAAAAGCTACTTGATGTTTTAAGAAAATGTATTTTAATAAATGTGACATAAAAAATTGAATGAAAATCATTACAAATAAACACAAAAAAAATTAAAAATTTTATTTGGTATGAAAGTTCCTCAAGTAGGAGTAATCTTTCTAAGTCCCAAGGCTCAAACATCTTGGGGACTTTTTAATTTCTTAGTTGAAGAAAATTTCCTAAATGTTGTTTTGGAATGATAAATACATACATATTTTATTATAGGTCTGTATAAGTAATATATTCACTTTAATGCAAAACTAAGTCAAAAAAATAAAGGGGAAAATTATTTTATAGAATTTATGTATCCCAACCTGAGAGGAATATATCTACATGAATGATATAAACATTATATCTTTAAAAATAATACTGTATTTACAAGTGTGATTGTATTTAAAAACATCGTACTTTAAATAATGAAATTTCCAATTATCAAATTGAATCTATTCAAAGAGGTATAGCGCCTTTTCCCATTATTTCGCCTACACCTGTGTCTGGACGGAAAGTACCAGTTACTAAATATAGCTTCAGGTACCTGTCGCATTATGATTTTCGAAATATAGATACTGCTTTTGTAATGGTGTCTGTAACAACTGATTTGTCATAAATTCGGGACACCTGCATCGAGAAATAAACACATAGAACTCTGTGTTTAATGTCAGCTGGTATTCTGAACCGTGATAACTTACAGCAAAATGCAATGAATCTACATGTAAGTTTACAGTTGTATATAGAATACATGTATAGTGTTATTGAAGAGGTGTGCTCAGTCATACTTTAGCTGAATTAAACAAGATAAATTGAAAAAAAAAATCCAGCCGATTAGATACATGTAATTTAAACTATTCTTATCATGCTTCCATAGTTAAAAAAGTGAAAAAATAGTTACCCTCTGGTGGAATCGATCCAGCGACCACAAAATTAAAAAGACCTCCGCGTTACCACTAGGCCACGCATCTAACACTTTCATTGCATGTCTTTTAAATATATATCGCAATATACATGATTGTATTAGAAAAGTCACTAATTAAAATAATTCTCTAATTTTCAGTAAGAACACTAAATATTGAATAATATTGAAAATGTCTGATATTTGCAAAAGTGTTATATTTTAGGCGAAATCGTATATTAAGTGCGCTATACCTCTTTTACAAAATTTTCAAAAGAGCGGTTCCCATACAATTCGCCCCAGTTTAAATCAGCCAGTACCGGAAATACATGCTTTCAGATTTTACTTTTTTGCGTACTGCGTCATCAAAAAGTGGTGTATAGAGCCACCTTAATCTTCGTGTATTTTTTGTTTTGTATGTAATAGGGTTGCCTGGGAAATACCGTTGACGAGAATTATCAGTGGTACATGTAAATATCGATATTTCCCGTTCCGGGAAATACTACTGATTTTCACTAAACAAGGAATTACTGAGAAATACTAGATTGAATTCTTTATTTGTTAAATTTATTCAATGTGAAACACGTGTTTACGAAGTAAGATATACACAGTAAACATAAAAACACAATGCAGCATGTGTTGCCACTTCACTGTCAGTATTATGAATCTTAAATTCGCCTGATCCGCTATTCCCCTTAGCATCCTAGAGCAGAATACAAATTTAAGTCCAGCTTTTTCCTCCCGTAAGTTTAAGTTTTGCATTTTACAGATTTATAATCATTCAAAGTACAAAATAAACTTATTCCTGTAATAATTATTGTAGGTGTTACAAAAACAATCACATGTGTTGTTTTAACAAATTTACTCTTGACTGAAACTCAAAATAAAGTGCAAGCTGAGACAGCTGAATTGAACCGTACGGGCTAGGTAAAATAATCAAATTAAGCCACTAAGTCACCAGGTAGGAATATAATTATTGTATAATTATTAAAACAACAGTTATAGATAAACATAGTGCACATATTTAGTTTGACTGTATATTCCAATGGACGTTGATTAGAATGCATTTTTAGAGTATAAAATGGCTTCTAACATAATATTTTATAATAAAAATCATTTCAGTTGTCTGTGTCAAACTAAACGTATGTTTTTAACTAGATACGATCTCGTTACGAGAAACGAGTAGGTCTTCCGTCCGATTTTTTTTCAATGATAAGATTAAATATCGATACAATTTCAGAATTACCCCTACCTTACTTTCAGGTGATGAATAAAAATTCCTAATAACGTTATAAATGGGCGTAGCAATGTTTTTTAAACAGATTTTGTTACGATCAACAACTTTGCTTCTATAATGCATTACAAAATCTTGATCATTTTTAAGTTATTTGTGATAGACTTTTCGAGTCTCTTGGCCTCTAATTAAAGGGGCAAGCCCCTTTTTTTGATATCATAGGAAAGGTCTCAAGAATACAAACATTTTTGTTTTATCAAAAATTTTTACATAGGAATATATAGAGAAAATCTTTAAAAATCTTCTCCTTAAAAACTATTAGGCCAGAAAAGCTCAAACTTTTGTGGAGGCATCCTCATATAGTGTAGATTCAAGTTGTTTACATCATGGTCCCCGGGGGTAGGGTGGGGCCACAATGGGGGGATGAATTTTTACATAGGAATATATAGAGAAAATCTTTAAAAATATTCTGGGAAAGTTTTCAGTCCAAAAAGTAGTAACTTGTGTGAAAGCACGGGTTGTGCAGATTAAAGTTTGATCAAACCATGATTCCCTAGAGAAAAGTGGGGCCACAAAGTTGGGGGGGGGGGTTATATAGGAATAGAGAAAAATCTTCTTACAGGTACAACAACAAAAGGGGCTATGTATTTACCATAAAAATATGTGGATAAAAATCGGCAGATGTTTCAAATTTTTTGAGCAAGATCTACTGTACTTAGTTGTCAAGATATTTTGATTTTGATACTGTAATGCTATTTTGATCAGAGTTAAGGCTATTGTTGCTCAGGTGAGCGATGTGGCCCCTGGGCCTCTTGTTTAGAAATATACATTGTATATACTTAAGCAAATTTATTGTTATGAGCGCTCTAATCACTAGGAAAACTATCATTTAACAGTAAACTAGGTTACATTTGTACAAACGTGTATATATACGACCTGCACGTATATAAAATGTCTTCTCATTTCTGTAGTTTTGTTGGCAATTTTAATGTAAAAAGAATCTGCGTCATCCTCTGAACCTTAAATCTGGAAAAATTTTAGCTTAAGCAGTCTTGGTTTTAATTATTAAGTAATTGCTCTCACAAAATAATCTCAAAATCTCAAAACACTTTGACGTTGTACTTATGACGTCAGATACGGCAATGCGTTAATTTTCGGTAGAATAATCAAAACACAAAACAAAATAGCAAAACATCTAGCGAGAACTCATTTTTTTAACATATATAATTTGTAAATCACTTGTTCTTTATGCACAGAAACAGTTGATAAATTCGTCTAAATTGTTTGAAAGTTATTTACAATTTCTCAAAATAACTCCATCTTAAAAATAAAGAGAAATATGCTCATTTTCCTATATATTCATTGGAAATGCGGCAAACCAGCACCACAAACGATACTAAGTTTAAGGCGGTATTGCATTAAAATAGCGTAGGCAAAATTGTTAATTTTTTTATATAATGGACTGTTAATCCTAAAGAATGATTTGACAAATTTTCAGGGTATGTTTTCTCGTGAGATTTTTATGGGGTAAACCCGCCACCCACCTTAAAAGTTTTCAATAAATGGTCATATTGACCCCATACTATGGTCTGAACCCCTGACCCAGGGGCCATGCATCTCACAAATCTGCTAGAGGGTTTCATGGACATTATAACCAAGCATCTATTTGTTTTAACATGTGTGATAAGGGATAAAGATTTTTGAAAGTTTGGTAACTTTTGCACATTTGGCCCCACCCACGGGGCCCGGGGGTGTTAATGTAATACCTTTCACAATTTAGATTTATCCTATTCAAGAGATGCTTTGAATCAAAAATGGTAACAATTTATCTTGTATTTTTCAAGTTAAAAATCTAAAAAAAATAAAGCACTTCAAGACGACGGACAACGACCAATACAAATTGGTCATCTGAGTGACTCAGGCGACCTAAACAGTTGTGTCGGTTTTCATTAAGCTAAGAAAAATGAGGAACGCATTTTAATGATAATTTTAATTGTAAGTTAAGTGCAAAATGAAGGCAGATGGTGATGTCCAAGTTTATTACGAAAACAACTAAATCATAATGCAAAAAACAGGAATCAAGTTACAACGTACGTTAAAAAATGTATAACGTTATTTTAATCACAGTTTGTAATGTAGTTGAGCCAGACCATCTCCAAATAACACTCAAGTTTATTTACAAAGAAAACAAAAATATACCGAAAATATTTACATCACACTCACATTCGCACCCACTCTCACTCGTTCTTTTATTCAATCTGATGATATCTGAAGAAAAAAAAACCTTTTTGATAGACAGATTAACAATTAAACAATGATACAATTTATCAAGCTTGATTTATTATGCTAATTAATATAGTTGATCTGTTGCCAAATATACACACTAGGATTAAAGACTTGCGACAGCCTAGTCTAGAATCTTCTATGCTTACTGACGATTACACTCACAATATTCATACGGTTTTCTTCTGTCCACCATTAATGCTTCCGGGGTTGTAGTCCTCAGGTCCCGGACTAAATGCTACGTAGTGGCACAGGAAGTTTCCTTTTAATACCCTAAATGGTTTTTCTCCATGACCAATGTCACAACGCACGGTCTGCACCAATGTCACAATGCATGGTCTGCTTCCCGTTCACGTCTTATGGAAGTAGATACATATACAGCTAAACAGTTTCAAACATGCTGTCAAGAGATTCGTGTCTTGCTACACGAACTCGCACCTAGGAAATCCTTCGATTGGCAAAGACGTCACAAAAAAGCACGTGACTACAAAGAATTATGGGTAACGCCCAGTCACATTTAAATTTAAAGGGCTGTGAAGCTAGCCTGATACACGTGATTGTTACACAGTTAACATTTTTAGTATGCATGCATTCATCATTACTTTTATAATGAATAAGTTCTGTAAATATTTCATGCTAGATCTTTAAAAAATGAAAGTCTCAGCACTGGTTGCAAAAAATACAATAAAGTACAGAACTCGCAATAAAAATACTTAAATATTTACTTGTATTTGATTGTAAAATGGCAACGAAACACAATTCAATATTGAAGTTGCATACAAAATGATCAATATGATGAATTTGGATGCAGATATTAGTCTTCACAAGGTATAATTGATCTGAGTTACATAGGTAAAACGCGGTATATTTATACTTATACTGACAGTTTACTATTATATAATAGATATAGGAAAGACCAATGGAATCAAAGAACCGATGAAACATCAAAGACTTTTACTCAGTCAACTCAATCCAGTCGCACAGTATAACTTACGATTATTTAAAATTTAAGATTGTACATGTTGAGCAAAATGGTGAATTAAACTAGATGAAACGAATAGATTCGTTTAGAAGTAAATTAAACAGTGGGACATTTAAGTCCGGACAGGACACAGTCCGGACTTTCAGCTACCATTTCGGTTAGATATAACTTACTTTCGATTATATATTTTGGTGGGACTTTCTACTCCAGACCTATCATGCCAACCTGAATGTACGGATTGCTCTAGTTTTCCTTTAATTGTCTCTCAAATTTCAAAACCCCATGGGAGAATGGTGGGATTTTTCATCCCATCTGAGATCCCATCAAAATCCCATGGGAGAAAAAGTACTGTGGGATAAATTGACCCATGTGGGAGAAAAAATCCCACCATAGTTAAAAAATGGGATTAATTCTCCCATATAGGACAACAAATTCCACAGAATAAAGAAGATGGGATTTATCCCATGATTTTTAACATAGGAAAAATTTTCCCATATATCACAGATGTTTTTTCTTATGATTTCTCAAAATAAATTATTTTCTTTTGTTTCTTCAACTTAATTTGCACATTACATCAAACTCTGTCTCATAGCCATTGATTGGATCGACAACTGTATAAATATTTAATGTTTTCATCTGACATTAATTTTTTAGACATGTGAGAATTTATTGGGTTGATTTAACAAAATTCTATTGGTATATGTTTGCTCTAAAATGCAGATTGTAATCCTCAATAAATAAAGTTATTATTTAATTCTTCATTTTTAATCTATCTAATTAGACCATATGCCTCTGAATTTCTATCAATAAGCCGTTAAATTTATGGAAAGAGAGATATATATACCCTATTTATATATAAATACATTTAACGGCTTATTGATAGAAATTCGGAGGCCTGTGATTAGACTTTCTTGTTACCTTTCACTTGGAAACCTCTTTTCATTACATATTATATAATATAACTCCTTACGGTAATTATCATATGCGCTGCTCACCGTAAATCAGTG
The DNA here is from genome assembly GCA_016163765.1 of Magallana hongkongensis. Taxonomy (NCBI): domain Eukaryota; kingdom Metazoa; phylum Mollusca; class Bivalvia; order Ostreida; family Ostreidae; genus Magallana; species Magallana hongkongensis. The sequence goes on along the minus strand of WFKH01011925.1, from coordinate 32,928,742 downwards.
TATAAAAATCCATCCCGTAAAGAGATGAAGATTTTTGGCACAATGATGTAGATGGTGAGCGTCTAACAGGTGTTCTTTGCCTAAGCAGATGTACTTATACAACGCCCCAAAAAATACTTTACGCTAAATGTAAGCAACGAAATGTTTACCCAATGATGCCGTTTCTTTCACATCTAATGCATATAAACTTCTCCTGTTTCTAATATAGTCATTTCTGATCTCTGATAATTCAGACTGATATGTCCTGCAGTTTCCATCTTGGAGAGAAATAATTATGTTGAATTACGATCCCGATTGTTAAATACAAACACAACCAACCCCCCACCCCCACCCACCCCATTAAAAAAAAATCGAAATACTACGGTACGTCAATCTACAATCATGTTTCATGGAGTCAAGTGCACAACAACAAGAACCACACTGTTAATAACGACGATCGTCTACGCCGCATTGTTACCCATAGTACGGATAATTTTTTATATGAGAGTAAAAATAAATCGAAATATAACAGCTCTCTTTAAAATTTATAATTTAAAAAAAAAAAATCGTGTTTTATATTGACTTCAAAATCATTCTAAAATGAGCATATCAAGTTTTGTAGCTTAATTAAGTCATTATTAAAAAATTGAAAATCACTAATTATTAATAAAGACATTTTTTTAAACGAATGTTTTTGTTTTGTGTGTGTGGGTTTTTTTGTTTTTTTTTTAAGTAAAGATATAATGTAACAAGGTAACAAAAATTCAAATTTTCTCTAAAGTTTTTTAAATTTCACAAACGCTGATATTTGTATATGTTGGTTGCACCGAGGCCAGCTCAGCGAGTTTTGTGCTTGTATATATTACTTGCATACATGTAAGTAACAGTAGTGTATTTTAAATATACATGTATAACATACTACAGAAGATCAAAAGGTGGCAATGTTGCAAACATCAGCCTGTGAATTGCCAGTCTGTCACCTTGACTGATAGGTATACACCTCAGTGGTTCTTCTGTGTATAAATACTGTTTATATAATTAAGACTTGTTACCTGAAATTATCACACATAATTGGAAAGATTTTAAAAAATTTCAATGACACATTGTATACTGGTTGTTTATAACAATACATTGTATTATTTCCTATTAAAAGAATTTATATATGAATTAATCATTTTCTATGTATACTCCAATCAAATGAAACTGTTTAACAAATGTTTGATATTTTGAAATTCTCTCTCTCTCTCCCTCTCTCTCTCTCTCTCTCTCTCTCTCTCTCTCTCTCTCTCTCTCTCTCTGTTTAACCCCCACCCTTTTCTCTGAAAATAAATATGGGAGGCGGGGTGTAGGGGTGGGTGGGGGTTGTGCACAGTTGATATGGGTTAATCAAGCCAAGTAAAATCAGGTTATTTCCTAATCTCTCTCTCTCTCTCTCTCTCTCTGTTAAACCCCCACTTTTTTCTCTGAAATTAAAAATGGGGGGCAGGGTGTAGGGGTGGGTGATGGTTGTGCACAGTTGATATGGATTTATCATGCCAAGTAAAATCAGGTTATTTCCTAATCTCTCCCCCTCTCTCTCTCTCACTCTTTCTTTCTCTCTCTCTTCTCTCTCACTCTCTCTCTCTCTCTGCATGTTTAACCCCATCCTGACCTTTTTCTCTAAGAATTAAAATGGGTGGCGATTGGAGGGGTGGCTCTCTCTCTCTCTCTTTTTAACCCATCCCCATCCTTTTCTGTGAGAATCAAAATGAGAGGCAGGGTGGAGGGGGTTGGGTGCACGGTCACGGTCCATCATATTTTTTTTTATATGGGTTCTCTCCCTCTGTCTGTCTGTCTCTGTCTGTTTAACCCCAAACCCACCTTTTTTCTGAGAATTAAAATGAAAGACTAGGAGGAGGGGAATGGGGGGCACGGTCACGTTCCAATATTTGTTTTAGATATGGTTTCTCTCTCTCTCTCTCTCTCTCTCTCTCTCTCTCTCTCTCTCTC
>WFKH01011925.1:32902390-32913530 GCA_016163765.1 Magallana hongkongensis | reverse complement strand
CACACACACACACAGTGAAAACAGTCTCATTTATTTTAAAATTGAATGCCCAAAACGACTTGAATTCACTGAAAATTGCTGTAACGCCAAAGGAACAACATATCAGAGAGATAACTTATTGTGCGAAGTTATCATAATAACAACTGATCACAATAACAGTGACAAAGAAGTGCTATATACTACCGGATGTCATTGAACCTAGACGTTCTTGGCGTCACCTTTGTTTTAGCAAAGGGGGATAACCGACAGATATCGATTATTCTGCAATTCCATCGCCTTCATCAAATCGGAAAAATATAAAACTGCAATTAAATTCTGGCTGTTATAATATGATATACCACCTACTTGCGAAATTTTAAAGTTCTCTAGATGTATTTATTTGGATTTTTAGCGGATCTCATTTGTTCATATTTAATTGGGAATTTACAGTACATTATGTATTCAGGTGTATATCACCTGGTACCTATATTTAAAAAAAAAGTTTAATTTGTTTAACTTAATGAAAAGTTTAAATTAAAGCATTAATAGTAGCAGTTGTAAAAGAAATGCTTTATTCTAATGTACATTTTCTATCTTTAATATGTGTGGTGAATGTAACGACTAATTTTCATCATCTTAGAAAGTAATAGACTTTCACAGAATTTACATCAGCTGAATAGGTTTCCTTTTAAAGATAAAATATTCAAAGTAAATAAAAAAATAATGTATGTATGGGAACGCGAAAAAAAAAACCACCGATGGAAAGTCGTCAAAGTAATCGCAACTTCTCCAGCCTTTCCGATAGAGCTCGGAAAAACACTCCAAATGTATTCGTGCATGACAACCACTTTTTATAAAACTTGAAAGAAATATAAGACATTTTACGATCTGTCGAGATGTGAGCTAGCTTTGATATTAAAGTTCAATAATATTCCCTAAAATATACCACAAAAGAAACATACAAAGCTGTCTAACCGATACTTAAATTGATGGAAAGCGACCTATTTTGTATAAAAATCTAACATCCGGTAATTTTAATTTGATACATTCGAGATGTTTTTTTCCGAGCTCTGCACGAGAGGCCCGAGAAGTTGCGATTGGGCGTCATAGGGGTGTTTAGAAAAGGAAATCGTTTAAGATTAATGAAACAATGTACACAGCTTTATTTTCTGATATTCCTTTACATTTTAATACGTATTTCCTTTATTTATAGCAAATTTCAAAGTTGTATCACAATCATGCCTGTCTCGACGTCAGGCGTGAATCTTATTAAGGGACGAAATAGCTAAAAGCTCAAGTGAGCTGTTCTGATCACTTTTTTCCCGGCGTCCGTCTGTCTTTCCGTCTTACCGTTCGTCTGTAAAATTTTCAAATTTTCGACTTCTTCTCCAGAACCACTGGGCTATATTCGACCAAAATTGGCACAAAGCATCACTTTGTAAAGGAAATTCAAATTTGTTGAAATGAAGGACCACGTCCTCTTTCAAACGGAGATAATTAGGAATTTTTGAAAATTTGTTGGTATTTTTCAAAAATCTTCTCAAAAACCATTTGGCCAAAAAAGCTTAACCTTATGTGGAAGCATCCTCAGGTGGTGTTGATTCAAGTTTGTTCAAATCATGATCCCCGGGGATAGGGTTGGGCCACAGTGAAAAGGGGGGGGGGGTGAATTTTTACAAAGAAATATATTGAGAATAAAAGTAAAAATCTTTTTCTCAAAAGCCATTTAGCCAGAAAAGTTGAAACTTGTGTGGAAGCATCTGCAGATAGTTTAGATTCAAGTTTACTCAAATCATGATTCCCATGGGTAGATTTTGGTAACAATGGGGGTTGAATTTTTACAAAGGAATATATAGAGAAAAAAATTAAAAACTACTCAGCAAGAAAGCTGAAACCTGTGTGAAAGCATCTTTAGGTGGTAGGGATTCAAATTTGTTCAAATCATGATCCCCGGGAGAAGGATTGGACCAATATGAGGAGGGGGGGGGGGGGAATTTTTACATAGGATTTAATGGAAAACATCTTTGAAAATCTTCTTCCTAAAAACCGATTGGCTAAACAATAAAAAAAATAAAATAACCGGGTTACTTGTGTGGAAGCTTCCTCCAGAAAATTAGATTCGAGTATGTTCAACTTATAATTCCAGGGGGGTTAGGTGGGGTCACAGTGAGGGGTGGGGGCGAATTTTTACATACTATGGTTGGGCCACATTAAGGTATTCTATTTTACACGGGAAAAAAATGAATCAAAACTCAAATGTTAAGATATCATTATGATAAATGTTATGGCCTATATTCAAGCATGTTGACATATTGTTGTTCTTAATTGCTTAGACTGTGGTCCCTGGACAATTCTTGGGCCCCAGGGGTTGATGTTCAAAGTTTGATTAAAGTTTTAATAATTATATGATTGAGATCTTCTTGAAAACTGGAATGCTCAGTATGTGACTGGAATGCTCAATATGTGATATGATATCATTCTGTTACAAAAGGGACTTAATATTCAACATGAGAATATCCGGAGAAAAATTTGAAAATCTTTTTATACAGGGTCTACTCTACTATATTGTCCAGATATTTTGTGTATGACTAAATAAATCTGATTTTTATTATGGCTATTGTTGTTCAGGTGAGCGATGTGGCCCATGGGCCTCTAATTACTTTTTTCTTTTATGTTATTTCTTATCACGTACAGTCGACCCTGCAACGCTTTACTTTCCCACATGACAGAGAGCGAACGCAGAGCGAACGGTGAGTGTACGGTGTCTAAATGCTGAACGGAATATGGTGAGCGGTTGTGAACTGTGAGTGCACGCAAAACGCGAACGGAGCGCAAAATGAACGGTGAATGCACGGTGAACTCAAGATGAAAGATTTTTCGGAACAACTCGGGGGTTATCATCCGACTCTTATTTCAAAAAGAATACAAATTGATATTTTTGTCCCCCGCCGCAACGCGGAGCGGGAACATAGAAATGCCGGGCGTCCGTCCGTGTGTCCGTGTGTCCGTGGGTCCGTGTGTCTGTGGGTCCGTGTGTCCGTGGGTCCGTGTGTCCGTGCGTCCGTCCGTCACTTTTTTGTAAGCGCTCTCATGCCTACAAATTTTGACAGATTTTCATTACATTTATACCAAATGTTTATACACCTATTACCTTGGTCAAGTTCGAAAATCAGCATTGGTCGATACTTTTTGTTGGAGTTATGGGACTCTGACCACAATAATGACTCCGTTTTATCCAAAAATTGACCTTGTAAGCGCTCTCATGCCTACAAATTTTAACGGATTTTCATTAAATTTATACCAAATGTTTATACACCTATTACCTTGGTCAAGTTTTTAAATCAGCATTGGTCGATACTTTTTGCTGGAGTTATGGGACTCTGACCACAATAATGACTCCGTTTTATCCAAAAATTGACCTTGTAAGCGCTCTCATGCCTACAAATTTTGACGGATTTTCATTAAATTTATACCAAATGTTTATACACCTATTACCTTGGTCAAGTTTTTAAATCAGCATTGGTCGATACTTTTTGCTGGAGTTATGGGACTTTGACCACAATAATTACTTCATTATATCAAAAATTGACATTGTAAGCGCTCTCATGCCTACAAATTTTGATGGATTTACATGAAATTTATACCAAATGTTTATACCACTAATACCTTGGTTAAGTTCTTAAATCAGCCTTGGTCGATACTTTTTGTTGGAGTTTTGGGACTTTGACCACAATAATTACTTCATTATATCAAAAATTGACCTTGAAAGTGCTTTCATGCCTACAAATTTTAAGATATTCATAAAATTTATACCAAATGTTTTATGCTCACACAAAGACGAGCTGGAGGGGGCATATTGTTTAAAATATTGCAATTTCATATACTGTGAAATCATTAGATTTCGTGGTGGTTCAATTTTCGTGGAATTCGTGGGTACCTCTCATCCACGATTTAACATCCTACACGAATTAATAAATAAGGGTAATAAAATCATATTTCCTTTGTAGGTTTTAGAGAATACACGAAATTACGTCCCCACGAACCTGTAAAATTTAAGCAATCAACGAAAATTGGCCCCCACGAAATTTAATGATTCCACAGTACAGTATACTAGTATACTGCTTAAACGGCGGGGGACCCAGGAATTCTATTCTTGTTAGTATTGTTTTGTTACGAAATTTTGCATGAACAGTTGCTTTAAATTAAATGCCGTAACATTTGGTCCAGAATCGAAATAAATAAATAAATAAAATCTAAAATTATCTTGATTAAGAATGAAATGGACACATAATATATAATCCTAATTTTATTGATGATTGATAATTTTCATAAATTCATAATGAAGTAATTTATAGCGAGTAGGGATAACATCTTAAACTTGCGTAAAAAATGGGAAAATAAATAAATAAAAAATGAAAATATGAAATTTATTCAATTTCGTATTTACAAAAATATAGGGACATGCTATCATCGTTAAAATAAATATCATTATAGCATTGAGGAATTTTTTTCCGTAGAATATTATGCATACATGTACAAACTAATCCGATAATAGAATCACATGCTTTTCCGTTTTACTATTACATAAATGCCATACTTTAATTCTTTCATTAAGTCTTGTCTTTTAATAATTGTCCTCAAATTTCATTTGTTGTCATTATAAATGAACAAATTAATAAGTGTCTTTTATATGGAAGTCACAGGTCGTTCAGTACCATGTAAACGAAAAGTAATCCAACAATTGCAGTTCAAGTTCATCCTGCCTTCCATCAAACTAACTCTAATATTTTTTTTTAATTTTATTTAGAATAAGAAAGTAAATGTATTATTGTATAAATATAAGATCATGTGAATTAAATTTGTCTAAAAACTGGTAATCAATTTTTGATGAAAAAAAATTGAAATTCTTATGAACAAAATAATATACTTACCTGTGTGTTGGAAATAATAAATCATACACGGTGGATTTCAAGTTGTGTAACATAAACTTGTATGCGTGTTTGTATTTAATTTGTTTATTTCAAGTTATATATTTATATTTCTTTTTGTTATTTTTTTTTTCAATACTAATACTTTTCCAGGTTTATATTAAAATGCCGGACTGATCTTTAATTGATTGGCCGTGCTGTTTGGAAATGAAAACAAATAAAGAATATAGTTACATATACATCTACCTGTAGTTCCTGAATTGTTTTCCGTCCATTATTTTTCATATTTGAAATATACTCATTTAAAATTGTTATCTTCGTTTATTTTTTTAAAGTCACAGCGAATACGGTCTTGTCAGACAGAGGTTTCATATATAAATAAAATATAAATATATACTATAAATAAAGAATTTTAACGGATTTTTCATAATGAAGATATCTACTTCCTGCCGATAATCCTGATGGTATTTTAAACAAAACGACATTCACATGCAATGTTTTAGATAAATTTCCGTCGTTATTAAGAAAATTTGCTCATTCTTGTTTTAATGTTTTCTAAGATGATATTTTCACTTCGAACTTCCAAATGGCAATGGAGATGAATTAAACCAGAACGGTGAGCGAACGCTGAACGATTGATGAGCGCACACTGAATACACTTTGAGTGCACGGTGAACGCTAACGCGAACGGAGCGGAGCGGAGAACGCAAAACTGTGAACGATGAACGCAGGCGGTAGGCGAACGGTAAACGCACGGTGAGCGAACGGTGTGCGAACGGTGTGCGAAGGCAAAACTGGGAAAGTAGAACGTCTCCTACAAAGCTTCATTTAGTCAATGGCACAATGGCAACGCTCACCTACGAAAAAATTGTTTAAAAATAAGATTTTCTTTAAAAATCTTAAATTTTTTATCTGTATTTTGTTTATTGTGTTCAATTAATTAAATGTTATATTGAATCGATTTCATAAAAGGTATAAACACATTGTATTTTACTAGAATGCATAAAAACATGCTCAATAAAAACTAAAACCGGCCTCCTCAATTGACCGGTAGAACTACTGCAATGCATATTATCATACAAATACTAAGCAAAACCATTGTTTAAAAGCGTAGTTCACATAACATTTGATATAAAATCAGACCAATTAGCTTTAATTATCAGATTCCGTTGTTTGATTTATCAATATCGTGTTTTAAATAAACTCTTAGTTAAAATTGGTCTGTAATTCCGTTCTACGCTGATTTTTATCCTCAATTTTACTTGTCATTTACCATACAAATATCGTGGTTTAAATTTATTTTGAGTGTAAGTAACAATTTAAACAAGTAAGTAATATTGGGCAGTATGACATTGACAACATTTACATCGAAGAACTACCCGGGTAATGCACATATCAGCTACATCTTATTATATATATAATGTTTTTATTTTATGTTATGTTTTAAGTTTGTCTGTTGGTTCTAAGGTCAGTTTTTAAAATCATTTGATTTCTTATCTCTATATAGAATTAATATATGCAGTGTTAACTGTACCTAATTGCCAACTTTTTCTTATGCTAAACCTGTTTTGTTCTATCTATTTAATTACAGGTCAATACACTAACATTTGCATTATAATACGACAGGCATCCCTATTCCTCCTAATGTCCTTACTGTTCGAATATATATGGTAGACTAAATATTATCATACATCACTGTTTTAGACACCAAATTAAATAACACATACACATAATTCATGTACAATCATATTCTCATGAAAATTAAAAAAAAAAACCCTAACTTGTAAACAGGTACAGAACAATTATTGTTTTGACATAAATGTCACGCACTCTGTAATGCGACCATGTTAACTTTGTAAATGTATCGAGGCCACATGCACTTGTTGCATTAGGGTCATTTAAGAAATAAACAGCAATTTAAAAAGTTCACCGGGATATGAAGTTGGTTGGTCATGTGATCAAATCCTGTGAAGCCCGAAGGGCTTCTCAGTAGATTTGATCACGTACCAACCAACTTCATATCCCGGTGAACTTTTTAACATTGCTGTTTATTACTTATATTTACGTTTGAAAAAGACAAATCGTTAAGAACTGTTAAAATTACCGAGATTTTATGTTTATGTTTATAATAATCCAAGCGACAAGCGATAAGCGCGTGCTATGATCATTGTGACGTCACGAAAACGTTCATACAGAATTGAACGTTTTCGCTATTCTATAAGGAAACATATTTGCAAATGTAAATATTTGTTTTTAAATTCGTACGTAAGTGCGTATATACAAACCACACGAAACTAACAACAAATTAAAGGGAGATGAGTTGTTGGGTAATACCAAAAGATCTAAAATTACCTAGTATTTACACCAAATTTTGAAATAAAATAGGCATATGAGTCATCGTTGCTATTACGCTGTCAATCACTTTTTGCCGCCCACTTGTGTCATTTTTCTCTAGCAAAATGAAATATATATATATATAGGTTCCGTTCGTCATCGAAAGCAAGATTTTTGTCTTGCCTAGATGGCCGAGTGGTTAGCGCGGTGGCCGCTCACTGCTAGGAGACTGGGTTCCAGAGGTCGTGAGTTCAAGCCTCGATCTGGGCGGAGGTGGAGCTCCAATAAAAGTGAATTTCCCTGTGCTTTATATATATATATATATATATATATATATATATAAACACACATAAAGATTCTGACAAGAAATTAAATAATATCTAAAAATAAGCTGGAAATTATTAAAAAATTATTTTATTTTCTCACAAGAGATTAAGATTTTTTATTTGAAGAAACGAGCAAAGACATTAGATTTTAAAATCCAATACAATAGGAAAACTACATATCTAAAAGTCATTAAAACGAAAATGAAAGTATCGTTGTAAATACCTATTACAACATAGAATTGTATTTTGATTTTCAGAAAATATAGGGATTAGTGTTTCCCCTACCTATCATCTTCTCTAATGTAAAACACAAAAAGACAGTGTAACAAAACACACGTGTTTTATTTTTTAATCTTAACATAAAGCTTTCGCATTCAGTTATGTCACACTTCATGTGATGTGAGTCAAGGGCTATAAATAAAGTTTTATTGTCTTGTGTCGTACGTTGTCAGTGTAGGATTCAAAAAAAAAAAAATTGTCAAAATAAAGTTAAATCAGTCTGGCAAAGAAAATGCACAACTTGCTAGTCTTTGGAAACTCGTGGGATTTCTCTACATTAGACTGATTTCAAGACAAAAAAGAAAACCCCTTGGTTCATAGAGAGACTATTTTAGCTACGCTCTCCTTGTGTTCAAATTTGACCAATCACCCACCTGTAAGTAATTGGTTATACTAGCTTGTGTTTTTAGCTTCAATGTTTATTATAATACAAGCTGGCATGGTTATCTTTTTAAAACTTCATTACATCGTCCAAATTGAACTTGATTCTTAAAACTGATTAATTTACAGCTATTCGTAAAAAAATAAAAGGAAATGTTTCTGATATTTCTGCAATGTAGAGAATTTTGATGGGATTACTGCAGTTCTTTAAAAATACAAACCTTTGTAAATAATTGTATTGCCTTTTAAGTATAATTACGAGAAGAAATATCACAAAAGTCTAAATATGACGACTTCATTTGTATACTACAAAATCTGTAGAATTCAGGAGCTTCCCGAGGCTTCGCCCCCTGGGCCCCCACCAGGGCATTGCCCTGGACCCCAGACCCCGTATCTAAAACTGGCTCCCCTCTTACTTCAACCCTGGACCCGCCCCTGGTTGTGCTCGTTTATCATTGTGCATTACAAATAGACACTTTCATTTTTTTTCTGAAATCGATATTGGTGTATATTACATGTACAAACGTGTATACATGTATCTTCTAGTAATAAGATCACATCAAACCATAGTTTTAAATAGATTACCCTTACGTCATAATAGTGACATGGCGGAATTTACAGGCATGGTTGTTTTTATTGGCGTAAAATCGGCATCCGTTATTTGAAAAGGAGCTTTCAGCCAAATCGAGGTAAGATAAATATGATTTAAATTAGCTTAGTTATTTTTAATGAATCGGGGTATTAACGAAGTTGAAGTGATAAAAATACACGGTCTATTAATAACTATATTCAAAATTTGTTTAAAAATAAATTAGTCGTTTTCTCTGTTACATAAATAAATATAATTTTCAATGCCTGTAAAAATATGCTCTAAATCGGTCTAGAATTGTTGCTGGCACCTGACATTTTGACATTGAGTGTGTTTTCTTTTTCTATCTGCTAATACGGGAAGGGGTCTATCCCGAGTAATTCTAAAACTGACCACAAGATTGCTGATTCTGAAAGCAATAAATCTAACAAATGAATCACTGGCAGTGATGAAAAATAGGCATATTTTACAGTAACCTGTTGCTCGTTATATGAAATTTTCTTCAGAATTCGAAAACAAACCATCAAAAATTGCATTATATGAATCTGGGTCATTTGATTGGCTGAATTATTCGGTATGAATTTAAGGGAGAGTGACTATACAAATTGGGGAGGTCATAGCATCTTTGCCCATGGTCCATGAATTGGAGGTTTAAATTTTTAACATTCATAAAATTATTAAGTCTTTGATACAAAGTGAGCAGAAACAATGTTGCAGCAAACATGACATTCCTACCTACGGACCACTTCGGTTGTTATGAAATGCATTTAATGACCACAAAGTAAAATAATCAGCAACTTTGAACTTTGCTCTTTTTTTCTCGAATATCAGTCAATTTGTGTGCACGGTCAGCTGGATAATCATATGAAACTTACAAATATTGTCTTGTGATTTGAGAAATTCGTGTCCTCTAAATCGTGGTAGTGTCAAAGCTTAGCTTAGTAAAAAATAGCATTTGCTATTTTAAAAGTCGAAATGATTTCGATATGAAATATAGATGTAGTGTTAAAATCAAAGTATTTAAGTACTGACGGGAGTTGATTTTACTGATTATTATTTATTTTAAAATCAACGATAAGTAATCTCGCATGACAAGAAGTTTCTTAGCTGTATTTGAATAATTACTCAAATTTTTTTCTAATAAAGACAAGCTTTAGACGAAAAACCCCCATATGAATCATGTTGTGTAATATTTAAAGATATAATTAACGCCATCAAACTCTACGATGCATTATGTATAGTAATCGAAATATATCCGGAAAATTGTATCCAAGTTATTTCTTTTACAAACAAATAATAATAAAGTCTAGTCTACGCTAGTACTGGTTCTATCTTTACATTGGATATTCACCCTTCATTCCAAACGCTACCGCTGTAGAAATGGCGCTTTGGTAACCAATGACAGCGAACCAGTCTTATTGAACTCTGGCGTAGGAATATATACGACTACATGTACAGAAATATCTAAATTGTTCGTACATTTTATAAAAAAGTTTCCTTGAAAAACAATTCTTCTGAATACATTACATCGAATTTATCGATTATTTTCAAGTACTATATGTAAGCATTTATAAATCAAAGTACTGAAAGTACTGATGGGAGTTGATTTTTAGCATGAGTAGCATAAAGAACATTAAATGACAGAGTAGGGAATATACCATGTTATGATGAGAATTAATAGTGGAGCGATCTCATAAACCAACAACATTCAATTAATTTCATCCTCATAAACAAGAAACATCCCAAGGAAAAAGTTTCCTTCGAATTTAATTGTTGAAAAGTATGTTAAATTTCGTTGACTGTCAGGCAAGATAAATAAAATCGAGTGAAGGTTTATCTACATTTTGTAAAGCAATTTTTGAATATTCATTTAAGAAATAAACAGCAATGTTAAAAAGTTCACCTGGATATTAAGTTGGTTGGTCATGTGATCAAATCCTGTGAAGTCCATAGGGTTTCTCAGTAGATTTGATCACTTACGAACTTCATATCCCGGTGAACTTTTTAACATTGCTGTTTGTTACTTATATTTACGTTTAAAAAAAGACAAATCGTTCAGTACTGTTAAAATAAACGAAATTTAATGTTTACAATAATCCAAGCGACAAGCGATAAGCGCGTGCTTTGATCATTTTGACGTCACGAAAACGTTCATACAGAATTGAACGTTTTCGCTTTTCTATAGGTTCATATAAGGAAATATATTATATTTACAAATCTGTTTCCTTATATAAACCTATAGAATAGCGAAAACGTTCAATTCTGTATGAACGTTTTTGTGACGTAACAATGATCATAGCACGCGCTTATTGCTTGGATTATTA
>WFKH01011925.1:32891799-32902290 GCA_016163765.1 Magallana hongkongensis | reverse complement strand
TTGGCATACTACACATCCTTCTACATAGGAATATAACCTTTTGTATAAATTTGGTATGTAGTACTTTTGTCTGATTACGTCATATGTTTTGTCTACTCCCATATGTCCAAGTCCGTCATGATATTGCTGCACTACTAAAAGTTCTAACTCACGTGGTACATACAGGCGAAGTCTTGGGCCTTCGGAGTCTCCATCTGAAAGATAGTACATTAGACCATCAATTTCGAGAAACTTCTTTTCTTCGGTTGCCGTTGCGGCTCCTTTATTTAGCCGATTTTTCAGTTTCTTGATCTGCTCATCGTTTTGTTGACTCTCTTTGATGTTGATTTCTTCTGGTAGATCGATAAAGGGTTTGATCAATTCGTCGTGTTGCTTAACTTCACATCTGGCCAATCTCTTAGGTGAAAAGGCATTTGAATTAAGTACGTTCACTTCAAAGAAATTGTCCTTAACATCTGGTTCATCATGCTCTGACTGCTCTTCCTCTTCATACTCAGGATTGACTGTAGGTAACCTGGATAAAAGATCTGCACAACAATTAAATCTTCCCTCTATGTACTCTACCTTACAGTTATATCCTGCGATACTTAATGCCCATAGTTGAATTTTCTTATTCTGCATTGGAGATTCTAAGATATATTTTAGCGGCTTATGGTCTGTTCTTATAGTAAACTGAGCACCGTGTAAATAATGGTCTAACTTCTGAAGGGCGTAGTGGATTGCAAATGCCTCCTTTTCTATGGTTGACCATTTTTCTTGAGTTTTACTCAGCTTATGGGATAAGTAATATAGGGGCTTATCTTCTCCCTCATCTGTTCTTTGGGTGAGGCAAGCTCCAATACAATTGTCGCTGGCGTCGGTGTACAGGATGTATGGCTTATTAGTATCCGGATATGCTAGCAAAGGCACTAACGTTAAACTTTCTTTAATAAAGTCAAACGCTTTTTGGCAACATGGTGCCCATTTAAACCTTGAATACTTTCTGGTTAAGTCAATCAATGGTTCTGCAATCTTAGAGAAGTTTGGTATGAATCTCCTGTAATAACTGCACATACCTATAAAGCCACGAACTTCTCGGACTGTAGTGGGCGCAGGTAACTTTCTTATAGCTTCGACTTTCTTTGGATCAGGTGTAACGCCATGTTCATTGATTATGAAACCAAGATATTCAGTCTGTTCCTTGAAGAAACTACATTTATTTAGCTTCATTTTTAGTCCATGCTTTCTGAGGCGATTGAAAACGTCTTGAATATGACGAAGATGATCTTCCGGTGTCTCTGAGAATATAAGAATGTCATCCAGGTATGCGATGGCAAACTCCTCCTGTCCTTGAAGAACTATGTTCATCAGCTCTTGAAAGACTGCCGGTGCATTACTCAATCCAAATGGCATCCGGTTGAATTGGAAAAGTCCTTTGTGACATGCAAAGGCCGTTTTTTCTTTACTTGAATCTTCTAATTTCACTTGCCAATATCCACTCTTTAAATCTAATGCAGTGAAATATTTTGCCTTACCTAGTAAACATAGGATGTCATCAATCAACGGTAGCGGAAAAGATACTGGTTTCACTATCTTATTTAAACTTCTAAAGTCGACGCACATCCGGTCTGATCCGTCTTTTTTCTTCACCACTACTAAGGGAAATGACCAAGGCGACTGTGATCTTTCAATAATCTTTGCGTCCATCATTTCCGGTATGGCCTTGTCGATTATCTGTCTTTTATTTAAGGGTACACGGTAGGGTCTATTCTTTATTGGGTGATGGTCTCCAGTGTCTATCTTCATTTTAACAGTATCAGTCACTCCAAGATCACTGTCTTTCTTTGCAAATAAATCATTGTTTTTGCTCACAAGTCTTTTGATTGAGTGTTCGAATCTTTTAGGTACATCAATTTCTTCTTTGGTGTCTTGAGTAGTCTGTATTTCTGAGATTTCCTTAGGTTTTAATGCGGTAATACGTCCTACGATGTAGCCTCTTGGAATTTTATAGTTTTTGTTAGTTTGGTTAACGAAGATCATTGGAACTTTCTTATCTTTTCGAACTACACAAACGGCGTCTTTTAAATATAGTCCTGGATCTTCCATAATACAGTTATTGTCTATGCTGTTCACTTCAACTAAGTCACTTTCTTCCAGAGGAAAATTGTTGTTTATTTTTCCATAAAATACGGTCACCGTGTTTGGTCTCATAATAAGTTTCTTAGGTGTTCTTACAATAGTTGAGATGTGTAAATCTTCTTTCAGTTCCGCGTATACTTTGCCATCAATACGCATGAGTCCAAGATCAAAGTATAAACGAACATTGTTTTTCTTGAGCCAATCACGACCGAGAATCATGTTTCGGTTGAGTCCCTTTGTCACATAAAGTTTGTGGTCTAAAGTTAATCCTGAAATCTTAAAGGAAATATTTACATACCCTATCGCAATTAAAGAATTACCATTTGCTGCTTGTAAAGAGGGGATGTCATTATTAAACAACTTGGGGCGGGGAAATAGATTATCATACATTTTCTTACTAATTAGAGATACGGCTGCACCTGTATCTACCAAAGCCCTAAATTTATTTTTACCTATTTTTAATAAACAGCTACTGGGGTTGTTAGTAAAATTAATTTCATATGTAGGTCTTTGTTTAAGGTTCTTTCTTCGGGCTTCAACGAAGGAAGAACGTCTTAGTTTTCCTGTTTTTGTTTAGCAAAAGAAGAGCGAGGTTTGAAATTTTGAGATGGTCCCTCATTTACTCGGTTTCTAAAATCATATGTTCGGCCTTGACGATTTGATGATCTGCCCCGATTTTGCTGCGTTCTCTGATACATACGCGAGCTCCAACAATCTGCACGTACATGACCTACTTTACCACAATTCCAACATTCCACAGGTGACCGGGGATTCTGCTCTATATTATGTACGGGTTTGTTTTGACTGAGTCGTTTATTCATTTGAGGACGGGACCTGACTTGGAGTTTATTTTGTGGACAAAATCGAGCCCTATGACCCGTCTGTTTGCATTTAAAACACCTACTATTTCGCGCGTGGTCAATTTCCATTGGTTCTATATGCCTTGTTTCTATTGAGGTAAGATTATCTGCTCTATCCTTTAATAAGGGAAGAGTAGTATCAAAATTTGAAAGAGTCCGTCCGTTGTCATTACCTTGTACAATTTCTGTCATATTTGACCCTCTTATCGCTAGCCTCTGTCTCAGGTTTTGTTCTCGCATTGCTATTTGAATTGCGGATTCTAAATCTTTAGGGTTTTCTCGCAAAATTTTCATTCTGAGGTAGTCGAATGTCAACCCGTCACAAAAGATATCTACTAACTGTTGTTGTACCAAAGGGTCTTTTAGTCTGTCTTTATTGTAGGCGTCTTCCGCGATTTGTAATAGTCTCTCAGCGAACAACTGAACACTTTCATTTGAATTTTGTCGAGTCCTACGCATAACTGCTAACGCGTGTTGGGGATCTGTTATTTCTGCAAATCTATTTGTAAGGGATTCTTTGAGATCGTTCCAAGATGGGATTTCTTCAGACGCATCTGTTTCATCTAAATACCTTTTAATATAATCCCCCACTGAACCCTTACTCGTTATGTATGCTAGCATGGGGATCTCATGACCTTGTTTCCCAGACATAACACTGTACTTTTCAACTTCTTTTATCCATTGTTTAAATTTTTTAGCATCTCCCTCAAAAGGAGTTATCACAGAAGATAGGGGCACTGAGAGTGCGGCTGTCATAGCTTTAACTTGACCAATGAAAAAATCTTTATCATCATCCTGATTTGGGACTCGGTGTCGAGGTTCACGAGTTTCATACAACCTAGCGTCATAATATGTTTCAAAAGTATTTTGTTTAACATTTTCTTTTTCTAAACATTTTTGACCTGTTTCTTGCCCTTTATTTTCTTTACTCTGACCCAACCCCGCGAATTGTTCTTCTAATTGCTCCATTTGATTTTTAAATTCTTTTTTATCAAACCCATCACCTGTCGCCATATTGGTTGCTTAGACAAAGTTGTTTACTTCGAGACAGTTACAAGAGACATATAGAAATGGTTCTTACCTTATTTTCTTTAACTTCGCTTTATCCTGGTCACGGCACCAAGAAAGTTCGTGTAAGCCTTTCACCTTATTTAACTCCTGGAGATTCGCCTCAAACTCAGTAATTACGAAGTCCAATTAATAAGCGTTTATTAATGAGCGTGATCGTATAGTAGATTTTACAATCATTAAGAGCAGCTCAAATCAAAGATCTATCTAACATCATTTTACATGAGTATATATAACATTTTACTTATGATTGACGGTTCTGACCAGTCCGGCCCATCTACAATGATCATGAGCGAACAATTAGTGTCAAAATCCCGGAGTTAAATTTTATTTCTAAATAAAGTAACAAAACTGTCAAAACCGTCAGAAAGAATATTGTGATGTGGGTTTTGAGTCTCAGAATCCGAGTCTCTGAGTCCCCCACCTGGGTATGATGCATCGTTTACTCATAATACATTCATTCATACATGGCTTTAAGGTTACAAAGGTTAAATAGAATAAGCAATACATGACTTTATATAGAATACCAGAGCTATCGATGCAGACACAGAATCGCCAAATATGACAACTTATTTACAAACTCCCAATTTGGATATTTGTGCCCGTATTCTGCACCTGGTTGCATAACATCATTTAGGAATACTGCGCAGTGCTACAAGAGTCACATAGTTCATTCTGTTAGTTATCATTACGCAGTATCTATGTATACATTAGTATCATAGTGACCAATTTGCAATAGTAACAATTCAAGGTCATAGCATGGCTATCTGTTTACAAAAGTAAATCTCCTTGAGATACAACACTTGCGGTTCATTTAATATCAATGTCCAAGATATACATCTGTGCATTTCTGTTTTACCATTTTCTATGACATGCGAATTGTTGATAATTAATACACTCAAATTCTAATTAATGAACACACTTCTAAAAGATGGTAAGCATAAATTTCTGCTTATGATTTAGAACAGGTTTTCCATGACTGAATTTCTCGAGTATCTACTCTATAATCACCACAAAAACAAAGCAATACACGTCACTCCAAGCATTAAAACATACACCCTAGACTATAATTCGTATGCGTAGCCTCGATTAATATAAAGATTTCCTTGTCAACAGCACAATATTACATCTAAAATAAATTCTTCAGCCTTAAGCTAAACGGTATATGACTGTAACAATGGCGACGGTGTCTTTAAAAAGGCGTGTTGATTGTTACGAACTTCACTTTTAAAATAAGAAATGTCATGAAATAAACTTTAAGATAATCAGTTTTATGTGTATTTAAAAAACAAACATGAAACACAAACCTTTCCGTTGAGAAATCTCAGGAATGTCGTTTTGTCTTCGAAGAGTCTTCCTTTGTTTACAAATCTCACAGCTTGGCGGAAAATAAAGCGTGGGGCGTACAAATACATGTCATATGTGGCGAATGAAAATAGTTCCAAAACATTCTTAAAATCAACGCTCTACACAGTATTTTTTGGGGGGCCGAAATAACTCATTTTGTTTTAAATGTAAACCATTTTAAAAATTACGAATATATATTCTTCGGCATTTACTTTACATCCTTCGGCAAATCTTGGCCGATTCTTCTCTTTATGAAGGTTACGGAATCAGCCGAAATTTGCCGAATACAATTACGCGGAAAGCCCTCGGTTCAGTAGGCCCGAGATTTCGTAGGAATATATACAACTACTTAAACATTCGAATTTACTCATATCATTTCAAATTCTGAGTATTTTCAAAATTTTCAGATATATATTCTAAAGAGAATAAGGCAAACCAATACATTACTTCGAATTATTGATTATTTATCGATTATTTTAAAGTACTATTTCTTTTCAGCGGTGATGAATATGTGTTTGGGTCCAAACACTGTTTCACTTTCGGTTTGCCCGAGTAACTGCATAGGAGAGTTGATTGAAAATCAACTCCCAAAAAGTTTCCTTGAAAAAACAATGCTTCTGAATACATTACATCGAATTATCGATTATTTTCAAGTTCTATATGTACGTCTTGTCAGCGGTAATAGTTTTCAATTTATGATTTGTGCTTAGGTCCAAACGCTGTTTCACTTTCGTTTTGCATAGGAGAGTTAATTAAAATCAACTCCTAAAAAAATAAACATTCAAATGCTTCCTGGTACAAGTACCTAGATTAAGATAATACGTCCCTACTCATTTTCTCTGGTTGTAAAAATCTTCCTGCTTTAAAATCACAACTCTATGTTATGAACATTTACACTGGCATATATTTTCCCCTTTGTATTATATCACCTATACCCCACCCAGAGTGCACAGGTAGGTAAACATCTTCTCAGTGGTCTTGCTTTAATTTTTTGGTTTGAAGGTTAAATATTTTCTCCACTTTGTGTAAAATTCTTATGCGGACTTTATGCATATAATTTCCCCCTTGACCAAATCTACTCTTCTTAACCGAAAGTATTTTTTCCAAAGGATGTTCAGTACCCCGTTTATTGCCATACAGTGCATTTCAGTATGACTACACGGGGAGGGGGGGGGGGGGTAGTGCTTGGGGGTTATTATAGTGCTGTTCTATAAGGTATATTATTTGCTGTTGGATAAAAGTACAATAAAGTTTGCGGTAACAGGGAGATAACTCCTATATTTTGATTGTGACGTATCCTTCATTTCAAATATGACGTCAACATTTATATGGCGTAATAATTGATTTCATTTGGTTTTTGTTTTTATTTCGCGGCGTTTTGTATTCACAGTGAAAAGTAAGAGGACGCAAGCATTTTATCAATTTACACAAAAACCTGCTTTTAAATAGTTTTTTTTTTTTGGAAACACAAGATTATACATATACTAAGATAAGTTGTTCCCGAAAGCGGTGGACTTCGAAAGGTTTGAAATAAGATGTTTTTGTTTACATTATAGTAAACCAAATCTTGTCTATTTTATTTTTAGATAGTTCATTTGAAATTAATAGAAACGAGTCATGATATAAAAATTGACATTTTTTGCCGAATATTTTCAGCCTAAATAACCCCCATAATAGTCACTTATAAAATCTACCTATATTTACGAAATTATTTTATCAACATGACAGTTTGGAATCATGAATTTGACCTTTTGTAGTTATAAAACTAGTTAGTCAAAATTATCTGAATTTAAAAAAAAAAAAAAACCTTAGGAGAACGAAATGGTATTTAACTGTGGTACAATTCCTAAACTAAAGATAAGCCGCAAACCTTACCTTTAGATAGAATACATTAGTTAAATAATTACTCTGACCTTCACACATGTAGCATCATTATTGAAGATGTGTGTGGGAGGATTAGTGGCGGGGCAAATTTACCAAAAATAACAAGTTATCAGAAAGGAATGGGCCAATTTCGCCAATCTTCAAAATCATATTCAGTTGGGAAAGACTTCTATTAAAAAAAAAACGGTGCCGCACATGCGCATTGTTTGAATCGTTAAGTACAATTTAATATTTTCAGCTAAAGTCAGTTTGAATATTCTAGTAAATAAGAGGGAAAACAAAATATAATTGTCTCAAGTTTTGGTATCGAACCCTCAACCTAAACATCACAGTTCTATAAGGTAACCTAAAGTCTGATACTTTAGCATACTTTAGATTTTTAGTTTCAAGAAAGCGGTTAATTTAAATGTTAAACGTGACTTTTGCCATGACATAACATTCTTTTTTTATTGTCCTATTTAAGGTCTTCCGTTTCCAACGGAAGACCTCATGGTTTTCGTTCGGTTTCTTTTTCCCTATTATTATTAAGGTCTTCCGTTTCCAACGGAATACCTTATTGTTTTCATTCGGTTTATTTTTCCCTATTTTTTTTTTCTTACAAATTTTGTGTACGCGATTTCTCCAAAACTACACGGCCGATTTACATGAAACTTTCGAATCTGATCGACAATGATCTTATTGCAATTTTTTTTAATGATTACGTCACTTCCGGATTTCAGATATTAACAATTTAACAATTTTCAGAGGGTCGGTTTGTCCATGGGTAAACTCCTAAACGATTTAAGATATTGAGTTCAAAATTTCAGGAATTGTAGACGAAAGATTGTAGATCTGACATGTGGTATTTATGTTGTTCTCTGACCAATAGCGCCGAAGCTCGCCCTAGCTCAAAAATTAAGGTTAAAAAAGCGTAATAATTTTTCCTGGTTTTCGTCGAATATCTATTTTCTCGATAGTATTTTGTTAAAACATATAGAGCAAAAAGCATTTATAAAAGCAAAATCTTTCATTTGACATCAAGAAAAATAAGCTGACACTTCAAATTACGGACCTAGAGCCCTTGAAAGTTTTCGCTCTACAACTCAAAAGCGGTTAAGATTTCGATATGGCTGTCGCTGGAAAAGTTGTTCTTTATGATCTTATTAATGTCGTATCAATAATATTTTGTTCGGGTATTGCGTAATATGAGTGTAAAAAGCTAGACTCGTTACCATGTATCTGTTTTCATTAGGATAGTAAACGAGGTCTTTATGCGTATAACTGACATAAGGCTACCATAGACAGTGTACCAGCTTAACGCCATGGCACACCAAGTTGCGTTTCCACGGCGTGTTCACGGCGTTGTAAAATTCATGGAATCGCCGTAGGATCGCAAGGAAAATTCAGAAAAAATGTACAATTTTATTTAAAAGTTTTAAAAGTGGAGTCACGGCGTCCTGAGGGCGACCGAGGCGTTCTTACGGAGCTCGCACGACGTGCAACTGCGTTTCCACAGAGTTCTACTTGGCGAATGACCGCGCTCTTGCTGAGTATCCACCGCGCGCTCATAACGTTCATAACGTTCTAGGAGTTCTTACCGCGCGTCCACGGCGTGCTCTGCGCGCTGACTGCGTGCACAAGACGTTCTTTACTTCTTTTTAGGTAATGTTAATTTGTACAATAGTATGGAAAACAAACAAGAATTTACAACTAATAAATAAATGAAAAAAAGTGTTTCCTTTTGATTAATAGGTACATTGTAACTGAAACGTAACTACTTCTAATTAATTTGTGATGGACTAGGACAAAGCTCATAGTAGTCAGGTCTACGAAAAAGATCCGTTATTAGTTGTTAGAAAACATAGAAAAGATGTGAAAACATCAGAACCAAATGGCGTGAATTCCATCTACGTCCTTTGATATGGAATATTAGGAAATGTTACTTTTTACATAGTCATCCACATCCAGTTTGATAATTACTACATCGCTTGCTATTGTACAACATCCATTGTTTGAGTTTTCGTGGTCTGGAACGCCGAGCAACGGCGCGTACTTTGTGCATGCTCAAAGTGCGCGCCGTCGCATGGCGTTCTAAAATGTTCAAGGCGATCCCACCGCGACGAACGAAGATGCCGTTGCGTTGTTACGGCGCTGTAGGAGACTCTACTGCGTTTACCTTGGCGTTTTACATTATTTAAGGACGCAGCGGGATCGCCGTGAGGACGCAGCTCCGGTGTGACAGGGGTTTTACATACGGAAAGAGATACTATATACATGTTTAAACATTCTTATTCTTTTCTAGTGAAATACATTAAGGATAAAAAAAATACTTCTATGCAATGTATTCGTATACTGCACAACATTTAAAATCTAGCTGGATTCCGAGCTGTGTACATGTATGTGAACAATTACGCATCCGATAACTCGCCCGCGGCCGAGGAAATAGGTCGAGACTGGACTAGCTAGCGGTCTGCTGTTATCTAATACACAATATTTGCACCTTGCTGTGTTGCATGGGTTTATTTATTTAGATGCAAACACAAAGAATTCCGATTTTATCGATATATTAAAGTGCAAAAAAAGTTAAATCTTAACTTACGAAGTTATGCTGTTAAGCTTCCTTATTAAAAAAACGGTAGGTAGTATAACTGTCATTGAAAAAGGTGTTCTTTGTGATCTTGTCTTTATGTTATAAAATAGTTTTATTGTTGGAAAATAAAATTAATTTGTTAAATTGCAAACATTTTAAACTAACCACGTTGTGTATACACTTACATAAAACATCCCTCGCACATGTGGCCGAGGAGATGCCGCGCTAGCGGACAAGCTATCCACGGTAGTCAAAGTCACAGGCTTAATTCTTGTGTTTCTGTGTGATCACACGTGTAAATGTCCATTGATTCTTTGTGTAAAATAATTGTTTTTAATCATATTGGTTAAAAATCATGCATCTAACCTTTGATTTAACACTGAGTTAAATGATAGTGTGTAAAAAATAGTCACCAATGAATATCATACTACGTTTTACAAACAATCGTACGAGTTGAAAAATAAATACATTTATCCGTGTCTATTTCTGACATTTTGCTGCAGAATTTAATTCAAACACTACACACTTCAACAAATGTAAAATATATTCATACCATGCCTGATCCAACCTATCTTTTTTGTCTGTAGTCTGTGAAATTTAATTTGCATAACAAAATGTTAGAAGTCTTTTCTTTTTGAGTTTTAT
>WFKH01011925.1:32876050-32886923 GCA_016163765.1 Magallana hongkongensis | reverse complement strand
ATCGGCGCGCAAAAACTATGAATGAGACATATTATGGCGCGAAGTCCTGCTTTACCATTCACGCAACGGCTGAGGTTTGAATCATTCTATGAACTCATCCATAGACATAGATCTATGGGGAGGAGGTCAAATGAAGTTTTTGACATTTGTTTTGTAACAACTACATAATTATATTATACTTTGGATCGAGAGTTTAGAAAAAAAAAATCTATCGAATTAACACAAACACTTGAATAGTAAATCGGCCAATTGAACGAAAATCGGGTCACATTCCGCTTCGGCGATTTAGTTCCTCCAGTAAATATTCCAGCTATATGAATATATGCATGTGTGTATTTAAATCCAAACTGCTGATTCTTTGGTAATGATGATAATTTAATACCAATTATTACTTACAGTTCCGTAATAGACAATATGTAACAACTTGTTGCGATGCCCCCCCCCCCCCCCTAAAAGGGGTCTAAAGTCTTTTGTTTGTAGCTCTTTACTGAGGGGTATTCCGTGATAGGTTATAGAAGCAGAACTGTTTATCTTACTGTTATGTACCCATACAATATAATGACTTTCTCATGTATAAGTAATTAAGGATTTTTAGGGGTCAGAAGTTCAAAACTTTGATCATTTATATCTTGTAAAGGAAGCATATTTTGATAAGCAGTATAGAGGAAAAGATGCTCAAAATGACGAACTAAACAACATTCAACCCTTTAAATTTCGTTAAACGGCCCCAATAAGCAGATAAGGGGTCGGCCCCTAAAACCTTCTTTCTCAGATATCTCAAGAACGATCACGAACACTTGTTGAACAAAATGTGTGTAGTTTTAAGTGACCTTTCATTTAATACCAAGAAAAAGGGGCTGACCCCTAAAATTAGGGTCCCAGAGGGGTCTAAATCCGTTTATTTGTAGCTCTTTACTGAGGGGTATTTTGTAAAAGGTTATAGAAGCAGCAATGTTTATCTTAATTATGTACCCATACAATGTAATGACTTTCTCATGTGTTACGTAATTAAGGCTTTTAGGGGTCAGAACTTCAAAACTTTGATCACCTTTATCTGGTAAAAGAAAAATATTTTGATAAGTAGTATAGAAGAAAAGATGCTCAAAATGATATACTTCACAATATTTTACGAACAAAATTTCGTTAAACGGCCCCGATAAGAATATAATAGGTCGGTCCCTAAAACATTTTTTTCCAAATATCTCAAGCTCGGTACCAAATTTCTAAACACTTAATGAACAAAATGTTTTTAGAATTAAAAGACCTTCCATTTGATATGAAGAAAAGGAGACTGCCCAAGAGGGGTCGAAAGTTTATCAACCAAAGCTCTTACACCTGAAACAAAATACTCTCTCATATATAGAATGAAAAACACCTTTTCCTCAAGTTATGTTTAGCTGTTTTATAGCACAATCAAGATATATCTGTCTCAACTTCTAAAATAGGACGGAAGACCTCCTCGTTTCTCGCAACGAGATCGTGTCTAGTTATTTTTCTTTCTTTTTTTTAACCAATTTTGTGTACGCGATTTCTCTAAAACTACTCGACCGATTTACATTAAACTTTTAGATCTGATAGATAATGATTTGAACCTTATTGGAATTTTTTTAAAGATGACGTCACTTCCGGTTTTGAGATATTTTAGAATTTAACGATTTTCAGAGGGTCTGCTTGTCCAGGGGTAAACTCCTAAACGATTTAAGATATTGAGTTCAAAATTTAAGGGATTTTAGACAAAAGGTTGTAGATCTGACATGTGGTATATATATTTTCCTGTGGCCAAAAGCGTCGAAGCTCGCCCGAGCTCGAAAATTACGGTTAAAAAAGCGTCATGAATTTTCGTAGTTTTCTTTCAATATCTTTTTTCGGATAGTATTTTGGTAAAACATGTAGTACAAAAAAAAACTTAATAAAGTCAAGAGTTTCATTAGACATCAAGAAAAAGGCGCTGGACCTTCAAATTAGGGGCCGAAAGGATCTAAAGTCTTTTAATTATAACTCTTTCCGAAATCTTGATCTCCAATATCTCAAAATGGAGGAAAATTTTGTAAGCAATATTGAACAGAAGATGCTCAAAATAATATGCCTTACAATATGCAACCATCATTTCTTTGTTATCCGGTCCCTAAAAGGAGTTACAGGGTCGGCCCCTAAAACGATCTTTTCCATATACCTCGAACACGGTACATAATTTCTAAACACTTGTTGAACAAAATGTGCTTGAAATGTCAAGAGTTTTCTTATAACGTCAAGAAAAAGGGGCTGACCCTTCAAATTAGGAACCGAGAGGGCTCTAAAGTCTTTTAATGATAACTTTTAACTGTGATATATTTTGTAATACGTTATAGAAGCAATTATGTTTATCATAACGTTGTTGACCTATACATGGCAACCTTTATCTCCTTTGTTATGTAATTAGGGATTTTAAGGGGCCAGAAGTCCGAAATTTTGATCTTCAATATCTCAAAATCGAGAAAAAAATTGTAAAACTATTTGAACAGAAGATGCTCAAAATATTGAGCTTAAGAAAATGCAACCATAATTTCTTTGTTATTCGGTCCCTTAAAGAAGTTACAGGGTCGGCCCCTAAAGCGATCTTTTCCTTATATCTCGAGAACGGTACACTTGTTGAACAAAATCGAGAAAAAAAATTGTAAAACTATTTGAACAGAAGATGCTCAAAATATTGAGCTTAACAAAATGCAACCATAATTTCTTTATTATGAAATTATGAAAAATCAGGGTCGGCCCCTTAAACTACCTTTTCCAGATATCTCGAGAACGGTACATAATTTCTAAACACTTGTTGAACAAAATGTGTTTGAATTGACAAGAGCTTTCTTATAACATCAAGAAAAGGGTATTTAAATAATAACTTTTAGCTGTGAAATATTTTGTAATATGTTATAGAAGCAATTATGTTCATTAAAACGTTGTTCACCTATACCTGACAATTATTAACTCCTTTGTTACGTAATTGGGGATTTTAAGGGGCCAGAAGTCCGAAATTTTGATCTTCAAAATCTCTAAATACAGGAAAATTCTGAAAAGCAATATTGAACAAAAGATGTAAAAAAAAAAATATGCTTAACAATCTACAACCATATATTGCATGGTATCTGGACCCGAAAAGGAGTTATAGGATCGGTTCTTTAAAAAATCTTTCCAAGATACATGTATCTAAAAAACGGTAACTAATTTATAAGCACTTATTACACAAAAATACCTTTTAATTGAAATGAAGGAAAAGGAGCTGATCCCTCAAATAAGGGACCCAGAGGGGTATATAGTCTTTCATCCATAGCTCTTTAGATCCCGCCCCCATTCCAGGTATGTTCCGTTAACGAAGATCAAGGGTAAGGTCATTCCATATTCAAAAAATCGGACGGAAGAGCTCCTCATTGCTCGCAACGAGATCGTGTCTAGTTTTTTTTTTTTTTTATTGGTATACAATATAATGATTTTAATGAAAAGTGAGTCATCATTCCATGTTTCCATTGATAGAAAATTACTGATTTCGTTACGTGTTCCATTAGACTACGAGTGAAATATGGAGCACATACCTACATTATAAAATTAAAAGTATTGAATAATAGAATAATATGCTATTTGAAAATGTTGGTACGTACGGTATAATTCAAATTATAGTATCCATCATGTGACGTCTACGGGATTTTGTATTATAACAGTATTACAACAGACCCGGATAGTAACGTTGAAAGATTATGCAAGGTATGTTACAACGCACTTTGAAAATTACGCACTTTGAAAAAAAAAATTAAAGGTGCGTTAATTTTGGGACCAAGTCAACGCACTTTGAAAAAAATTCTTTCAAAGTGCCTTGATATCGTCGATATTAACGCATTCTGATAAAAAATTGTTTAGGGTTTGGTCGAAATAATTGATACTTTTATATACAATAAATGATTGTTTGAATCTTGTTTAGCTAAATGGGATATTTTTGAAAATGAACCCAATTCTTTGTCAGCTAACTTGATAAATAGTTTCTCGATTAGAATTTTTTTCTTTTCTCATAAGCTTACGCGTACTTTGACAATTTACACATAAAGAACAATTCGGGAGATTTGAATTATCCAAACATGACATAAACTGCATCGCTTAGCACATGCGTCTTTCTTTCTTTTTTTTGTATGCAGCTAATTTACTTCGTATCTGGTACATTGGACTATGCCAGAAACGAAAATGTTTTATATATTTTGATAATGGAGATCAATGTATAACATATTTCAACTGGCTTATCTTTTAAGTTAATAATAATTTAATGTGTGTCAATGTAATTTTTTTCTATAATGAAGTGATTTATTTGATTAGAATTTCAAAAGAGGGTTTAGTTTGAAACACTTATAGATTCTTTAACATACCATTGGAGAAATTATTGTTTGGCCAGCTCTTCTTTTCAATATCACTGTACTTAATTTAGAACAAAGCGCATTTCTTTTTCCAATCTTATACATGTACGTTTACTCCAAGTTGCTGAACACCATATGTTTTGGAAGAAAATATGAGGGGTATGGGACCTTCTTGCTGTAATCGATTAAATGATATACTGGTAATTGACCTGTATCTTTGGTTAACCCAAACATCCGTCTCCATCCCCGTTCTCAAAGACGGTAAATTAGATTCACTAGTGTTAACAAATCATCATACTATCAACAAATTAGAAATTCCATTCCAGAATTTGTGATTTATACATATTTTTTTTCAAAATGCATTAAGTTCTCGATACTAAAAAAATTTTCAGAGTGCGTAATTTTTTTCAAAGTGCGTTGCCACAGTGCCTTTCTTAGCAAAAACGTATGCAAGCAGGTGTTAGCAGATACTCAAAATTAAATACAATGTCAAAACCATTGCAGATATACATCATTATTCTTGCTCTCGCTGGGACTGGCTCAGGTAAGAAGTATGCGAAGATCTTTACTAAAAGATCTATGACATTCGAAAATATATATAGAAAACATATGCGTAGTATCATTGTCCTTACCCTATTTTCTTTTCACCTGTATATCATTACTTTAGATGAAGAACTGCAATGAAATCATATTCAATGCCTAAGTCAGAAGTTAAGGTTAAAGCAATGACATTCAAGTTTATGTTTCGTCCTGGTATCCAAAGAATGACGACTATACACGGAAAAATAACTTTGCTCTTTAAATTCTTTAGTGATTATATTGTTTAGTGACTGTAAAGATCTAGTATTGAAAAAATAGCAACAAAAAAATCCTTGA
Organism: Magallana hongkongensis; assembly: GCA_016163765.1. Classification (NCBI taxonomy): domain Eukaryota; kingdom Metazoa; phylum Mollusca; class Bivalvia; order Ostreida; family Ostreidae; genus Magallana; species Magallana hongkongensis. The sequence continues at coordinate 32,881,677 of WFKH01011925.1, read as the reverse complement.
TCTGATTATGCACAGAGGAAGAAAATGTGTCACTTTACCAATAACGCGTTATATCGCAAAAGCTGTTCAGCATTTATTTATATCGCGAAATGTAAAGCGTTTATTCGCAAAATTACAGAGCTATATCGCAAAAATTACGCGTTATTTGCGAACATTTCGTGTTTATTTGCAAACGTTGTAAGTTACATGTATATGGCGAAAATTTCACGTTTACTTATATTCCCATTGGTCATTGTAACAATAAATGTACTAGAATACTTAAATGTACGAGAATTCTTAAAATTGGTGCCCATATCAACGGACCCAGTTAAATAAAATTGAAGATACTTTTTAAACTACATAACAAGGTCAAGGTAAGAGTGTTTTGTTATGTTTTTGGACTTACTGGTACATGTACCTGTATTCGTGAAATTGCACGTTTATAACAACATTTTAGGACCAAAAGGAATATTCATTACTGCATATGGAGTTTTTGTCTTTCCGTTGATTCGATGCGTAAGGGTATGCTATACGTATAAACAATTCCTAAAACGAGGCAAGCTACTGATAAACAAGTTGATAAAACATGATTAACCGTTTAAAGTCATCATTTTGTAAGTTCTATGGTCGATACAACGACTTTGGCAGCAAATAAAATCTTCTGCTAGGTCGTATGCTGACTGACGTTCTTCATACGTATTGTTATACTCTGTCCCGAGTTTTTGCTTCAACCACTTTTTGCTTGATATTTCAATAATCATAAAGACCTTTGTGCTCAAACTACGTTCATCCACTAATATTAAAAATGCCCAGATTATCAGTTTTGAAACGCCCCCTCTGTCGCTTCAGGTTTCAATACACATCCCAAAATAGAAAGTCTACGGGGATTTTGCAGTGCATTAGCCATTTATTAGCCCGGATGATAACGTTGAAAGATTGTGCGAGGTATTCCGAGTGAGTTCCGAATGGAGAAAAAATGTAAACATATCCCATTAAACATGTAAATCTCCGTAAGAAATTTTTTTCGTTCCTGGGAACTTTTATGAGTGATAAATGATAATTTTTCAATGCAGATGTCCTGGATATTTTCCCTTTTATCGATTTCAACTGTATTTCTTTCACAGGTATGTGTATTTTTATTAAAAACCATCAAAAAGTGATGGAATCATTAACTTAGGACAGAATATAGGCCATTATCAATCACCGATTTACCTACGGATTTTCCCGTTTTCCCGATTACGTCATAGAGCACAAGCACCGGTCAGCAGAGGATGCTTACTCCTCCATGGCACCTGATCCTACCTCTAGTTTTTGTAGAGGTCTGTGTTTGCTCTGCTCCTGTTCTGTGTTTTTCCATTAGACTTATGATATGGAACACTGCTCGTTATCGCCAGATTTCACTTTTTTACTTCAGTTCCTGTCCAGATATCTAATAACTTAATTTTCATAAAATTTGAAAGTATTCAAATATATACATATAAGTTCCAGGCATCTATCTTTATATGAAATTCAACACTCTTATAATGCAAAGAAAATGTGTCATGGGTAATAAAACATGTAACACATGCAACGATGTTGCAATATATGTTACATTGTTAAAAATACATAGTACTACCAACCTTATGCTTTGTTAAATAGAATAGCTTCTATGGGTTTATGTTTATTCACAGAGTAACCTCGGCACCTCGATCAAGGAATCAAATAACCCATTGGCTTTGTCTAAAATTATACAAATGTCCAGTAATACAGATTATGTTTTATCAGGATAGTATCGCCCTTTGATTTTTTTACCCGGAATTTTAAATCACGAATATTATAATCAAACCTTACAGAATTATGCCACCTACCAAAACAGATAGTACATGTATGTAAATATCTTTGTTTCTCAAAATTGAAGACTATAGATCGTGAACGTTATAATCGGATTTCAAAATTTTAAATATTTTGCATGTATGCTACGCAAAAATTCACAGAAGATAGAAGTTTAACAAGAGATACATGTGCCCTAATGGTCACCCGCGTATTGAAAGCATTTGATTAATTTACAATGTTATAAAATGCAAAGTTTATCTGGATAAGGTTGTCCCAAGATAATTCAACGTTGAACGTCGTCTTTTAAATGCAACATACATGTATACGAGGGGGCTGCAAATTAAAACAAACAAAAATTTAAAACAATAATCTTTATTTAGTATTATCTGAAATACTGTTCGTGTTCAAGTTCAATGTAAAGTATCTATTTAATGATCTGCTCAGTCACTTTAAGAAAAAATTAAAGTGCGTAACCGGTATTTAATCCACATTACCCTAGATACTTTAGGCACTCCACACAAACAACCAACATATTTTATATTTTCTTTAAAATGCAATATTGTAGTAGCAAAAAGGCAAGAAGAACTGTTGATAATTTTAATCTAAAGTAATTATAGGATTTGTTTGATTTTTTTTTAAACGACAGCATCTCAAATGTCCATGCGTGCTGGTGACATTAAACTTACATCTAGGTACGCGATAAGTGTTTATGACTTGCTAGATCACGCTCGACACTTGAATATTTTACTGCGCTGCCAAAGTGATCCTTCTTCGCAGTGCTTGTAAACTAACATAACGGAAAACCGAATATGATATCATTTACTGTAGAGAGTGACTGAAGGGGTTTTATTGGCCGTATAGTGAATAAACTGTAAGATCTTTCCGAAAAGATGATGCTGCTTGTTAGAAGGAAAAAGCAAACATTCAAATGACAATAATAAAGGCATACGTTGGAGACGGAAGGCAATTATAAGAAATTGAAAATGTCAAAAGTATATAATATTCACGAGAAATGCTTTTAAAACAGAGAAAAAAAAAACAAAACAACAAATCACACAACATTCATTTCAACTCAAAAACGTCAAAAATCTTGAAAGAAAAAATTGAACGAACATATTGTATTGGAAAGGGAAAACCTTATACATGTAATACAAAATAGCCTAATAAGTCCCTAAAATTACCCAGTCTGAAAACTTAACCGGATTTTGGGCGAGTAAAATTGAAATCAAAATATTTTCATAAGGATTTATTGCATATTATTCACAATGACAAAAACATTCTTTTTTCGCTTTGCTAAAAGCAAAATTCTAATTGCAGTTGCAATGTCGTCAGCAAATTTCTTTACAATCATTTGTAAAGTAGGTTTAAAGTGAGTCAGTTTAACGCTAATGTTTAATATAAGTCCTTTATTAATAGTTTGCATAGTTTAAGTATTTTTAAAACACAAAGGTTTATAAGCCATAATCTGGTTTGTCATTTTATTAGTAAATTGTAGTTTTAAATAACAAAAATAATTTTAACAAGGAAATTGCATATCTAATTATATTTATCATAATTCCGGCTTAGTTGCAAAAGTCATGCGTTATATCGCGATAATATCTACAAACAAGAGCTCAATGGGCCTCCGTAATCGTTAAATTATAGACAAGGAAAGAACATGCACAAGTGCATCAAAACATACTTCATGTACAATAAGTGTCTTATGTGATTGAATTTTTTTTATCTAAAACTTGTATTTAGAGAATTGTTAAGTAAAGCAATCAGTAGACAATAGCCGAAAAAAACCGAAAGGAAACAATTAATTTTTTTTAAAAACATGTTTTGACATAGAACCAATATGGAACGACGGTTGCCTTTTGAATCAACCAATCGAATGAATTATTAGGAAATGCATATTTTAAACACCAACAAAGCGTTGTATTGGTCTGCTTCATATAGCATTTCCCCCCAAATGTTAGCGGATGTGATCTTTTTTTTCAAGATAGATTTGCATGCAGTGTGTTAATTTTCTGTATTCTTTTTTTTTAAATATCAGTTAATAATCTTATTCACTGTGACGGCGATTTAGAGGCTGGATATAAAAAAGAAAAAATCAGTTATAAGGTGAGTTTATTGATTAAAATATTTCATATAAAAATAATCTCTTTCAACTGATATATTGCATTATACTATTTTAGCAAAATTATTTAACGTTTTTAAGATGAGCCCGTGATTTTTAGTTCATTTTTTACAAATCTTAATGTATGCATGCATCGGATCCAAAACGAGGCTAGCGTCGGTAGAAACTGTCGAAGTAAAGGTCAAGGTAAACATCAACACGCGGTTTGTCTATCGTCTTTGCGATTACTTTCGGTTTTGTCGAGGACATTGTGCACGTTAAAAAAATGTTGTAAAAGTGATGGAGCCAAAGAATCTACAAAAGGATACACGTATTTCAGCGAGAAATACTTCACATGTATAAAAGGTAAACACGTTTATCATATATACTTTCGTTTTAACACAACACGATGTAAACAAATTCAAAGGATGTGTTTACATATGTATCTAATTGTATTATGACTGTCACTAAATATAAAAAGGAACCTAGTAAATTAAAATTTACTATTTATCTTTAACAAGTATTTGACCTGTAAATATCAGACTAACTAGCACGTTAAATATACACGTATTCCATCATAAACTATTAATGAATCTCGGGATCTTAAAAAAATATTTCATGGAAGTAAATCTCAATGAAAAGTCATTTACTCGACATAAAATATGGACATTGTTTGGTATGTCTATATATGTTTTAAATGATTCAAATAGCTACCACAATTTTACAGTGTATGCTTTGGATATTGATGATGAGTGTCTTACCATGACAAAGTGTTTAAGATCTCAGATAAAGAATGAACCTCCACATGATGTTGAGGTATGAATAACATTGTATTTAATTTTCATTTATATAAGAAATGATGTCTTAAGATTTATTTGAATATTGCCCTTATTTATGACAGACTGTATATCATGATGTATTGATTGATATGATTTTCAGGTTGTGATAAAGATCAATGTTTGAAAGAGAGTGCAACAGGTGTTCCTATGCTATCAACAAGATCTTTTTGTCACATTGTGGGTCTTTTGTACTCATCAGCCCACATAAAGGCTTTCAATCCTAAAGCAATCAATACTGATGTTGTCAAAGACAGACTCCTTTGCCTCAAACTTATATTCAAAGAGGTAAACACTGATTTAAACCTGCATCTTTTTTTTTCAAAATCTTGATTCAATAGTTTATGATTCCTTTAGTATATATTTGATCCTTAGTTTTAGTTGGTTGAGAAAATCAGTTGAAGTTCCACAAACAACATGAATGTGGTTAGATTTCCTTCAATCGATCCATGGAAGTAAACCAAAGGAATTAAGACTACTCTACTAACCCTTATAAATACAGAGTGCTTACCAATACACGAACTGCATGATGAATCATACAATATTAACAAAGCATGCCTGCTTTTGTCGATTGTTGATCCCAAAAGACACCCCAGAAATGTGGGCACAAGTTTGGTGAATTCTTGAAAGGATCTCCAATTGCAGTACAACAAAGCTTCACAGTTATTAATATGTACTCAACATGCGGACGAGTGTCGAGTCCTAGACTACAGTAAAGCTGTGTAATTAGAGTCATAGTGTATCTCGGAGATACACGTACAAAAGATTGAAGTCACAACTCGTCTACAATCTGGAGACTCCGAGTGGCATGCGATTCTACAAGATCGTATTACATATTATGTAGCAGGAAACATTATCCGAAGAAAAAAAAATGGTAAAAAGATCCTACTGAAGTAGATCGG
>WFKH01011925.1:32830697-32841486 GCA_016163765.1 Magallana hongkongensis | reverse complement strand
ATTTTGGTAAGAATATATAGTAAAAATGAATAGTGGTGTGCAGCCTGAAGGAAAATTGCTATTATGTGTTTTAAAGTCATAAAGTTGAGTGTTTTGGCGTTCTATCGATGTGTGTAGATTAGAAATTACCAACAATGTGTCTTTGTGGCCGGCACCTCTCTTTTTTTGTTGTCAATGGTGCATACAAAATTAGCCCAGATTTCCTCTGAAATTTCGTAGAACATCAAACAGCGACCCGATTACAGTGTATCGGACCGTCCAAACTGCCCCGAAAAAATACAGCAGCTTATGCAGAATGTTGGCTTTATCGTCGTAAACCAAAAAACCTTCTATGTAATACGAATTTTGTCTATAATGAGTTATTTAGAGGCTTGTATTGTATACAGAAATTATAAAATTATGCCGCTAAAACGGCAATATTAAAGTGAAATATGAATTTAGCTATAATGCCGCACCCGCATTAGTTTCATTAGAGCCAGACAATGCTAATTTAGATGACAACGCACGCCAATTCTTTAAAATTGAATGATATAACGGCAGTTTTTCAACCCCTCCTCTACAAGGCAGGCTTCCCTAAACTTGTACATGTACATATTCTCGGGTCATCATGATATTAACAAGTTTGCATTGTCTTGTGAATAGACATGCATATTTTAACAAATTAAAACCAAAAAAATCATTCAAAATTAACACGCCGTGAAATTACATACAGTATAACTTTTCACATATTTTCATAAATCAGAGGCCACCGCGAGCACTATGGTTTTAATAATCGCTCATAACTTTTTGAATTAGCTACAGAATTCTGTAAAACTTTCCACATATATTCCACAATAAATATTTTTGTGTTTGCAGATTTTATTTTTGCGGGTGTAAAAAAAATAGATTACTTGCAGGTCTCACAACACTATTTTTCCGAAGGTTCACGTCAAAACATTACTGAGGCAAAATAATTCCCGAATTCCCCTTCGTTTTTAGGGGTTTTCCGCCAGCGACAGGGACTGCAATTTTTTATGAGATGAAAAACAACGTGTTAAATGCCTGATTTTCCCACTTTTGTAAAAATACGAGGTCACTTGAATTTTTGATGCCAGTTGTTTCGGCAGGAGGGGTGAAAAGGCTCGGACATGATTTTCAAGCACATGTGTAACTTTGATGTAAACAAACTCTCGTGCCTTTGTGGATGGCTGTGTGTTTTTTGCTATTAGATTGTTTAGGAACTATTGTTTAAAAAGTTGTAAAGAGGGATTTTCCCAGAAGTTTGTTTTAAACTCGCTACCCGTGTCTAAAGCTGCGTAATTTTGGTAAGAATATATAGTAAAAATGAATAGTGGTGTGCAGCCTGTACGAAAAACGTGGAATCTAAATATTATACTGTTTCCCCGCTATTGGCAATACATTTGTGGCGTGTCATCTGAGACGATCATACATTTGTGACGGATAATCGTTATAGGTAAGCAGATATAATATTTTCAACTATATATGTATGATGAATATAAAACGAAAGTACTGTAGTACGATCTCTTGAATTGATCCTAACTTCCCAAAAACATTTGCAGTAAAAGACTTGCATTGAATTTTTGACATTAAACTAATGTATTTTGATTAAAATAAATATATCTAGGTAGCAATAGCAGTGGAAGCCCGGATTTGCAAGCCAAATGAGGGAACGACAGAATTCTGAAAAGGAGCATGTTTTTCATTTCCACACATACATATGTATCACTATGGACATCTAATGTATGTATAAATATGCGTATGGTTGTTGTTTATAATATTATTGCTATTGTATATAAAAAAAGTAAAAGGCAATTTAACTACTAATATTTTGTGTTAAAAAGATAAATATATATAATGCGTTCATCAAAAATATAATTTTTTAGCTTCAAACATTATCATAAGCACTACTAATCTTATATCTACATATTTAGCATAGACTTGTTCCTTTTTAAATTTTTCTTCGTGATTTTTATTAATTAAAAAATTGGTCCCAAAATATTTGAGACCATGTAAAATAAAGAAAGACAACTCTTAAACAGGATCTTTCATACCAAGATTTTTGCAATAATTCAGTATTTTCTTTAATTTTTCAATTTCATTCAATTTCTTTTCTTCATCCCATTAACCAAAGAATATTGTTTATATTTTCAGATTTTTGTGGGATTTTGTCCAGCAGTTTGCCCTAAAAGATTTTTTTTTTATATTTTAGTTTCATATTTATGTGGATTCCAATAAAAATCATACAAACTTCATTCATGATTATTTTGTCTTTTATTTCTAAACTTGATAATATTTCACTTTCATAAGAATTTAAAAACAGAAATGTTTAATTATTTGATAAATAAGGGGTTATCTGGAATCAGACTGATATTTTGAAAAATCTTTAGAAAATAGACTATTGTATTTTGAGGTTTATTATTGTCGAATACTGTGCCTAGGATTAGTAACAAATGCACGCAACAAAAATCTCCTACACTTATTTGGTGTAGAGATCCACCTTAAGATAGAAAAAAGTAGCACTCAAGGTTTCTAACCCCAAGCCCGATGTTTACCCCCCCCCCCTTCCCCTAAAAAAAGAGTGTATTTTTAAAAGGATCCCGAGTCTCTTCAAATATAAATAATACCAATATCAGAAAATTTTAACCCGCAAAGTAGTGGCTGTGATGTTTTCAAGACAAATGATTAAAAAACCTTCAAAATAATTTCCCACGGTAGCTTATCTTCAGTATGATCTAGATTCTAGATCTCTACAACTAGAGATGGTGCCATCACAGTTGTTGACCACTAATAATTTAAGCTTCCGAATGTAATATTGATGATACATATGAACTTGCTTACTATAAAATTCACTTTTGAATTGCCTATTGCGATCTGTGTTTCAAAATTGGTTGCTGTTTTCGGTGTTTATATCTTGCATCTTTGGATTTAAATATATCTGTCTACCTAACTATCTATGTAACTGGATTTGTGTCTGTGATTGTCTTTCTATCTAAATATGGCATCCATTTATGTATAAATAAATTTGTCTATCTTTTCTGGATATGCCCGTTTTTTGATTTTTATCTATCTATCTATCTATCTATCTATCTATCTATCTATCTATATATTTATCTATCTATCTATCTATCTATCTATCTATCTATCTATCTATCTATCTGAACGTTTGAAGTTTAACTGATTTTACATGTAGCAACTTACAGTAACAGATATATAATATTAATTTTAAGCGAATTTAAGAAAATAAAAAAAGTCACTTCATAGAAGTCTTGCATTCAATTTTGCATCATCAAAAGATGCGACTGTTACGCTTAATGATAAAAAGTTTGTAACATTAGAGGTTGGGAGTGTAGAAATTTGCTTATTTCATTAAGCATCAAGGTTGCTGTGCATTTGGGACGTCTATTGTACAATATTATTATTAAGCAGCGATTTATCATTAGCAGTTGGAGATGCAAACTGTAATTTTTAGCAATCGGCGTTGCAGTTTCAACCCTTAATGCTAGTTATACCATTTAACGGCGTTGTATTATTAACAGTACTATTGTTACAAATCTGGATTTAAGTCTGCTATGTTGGGTGTCTCAGATATTCCATTCTGGTTTACGATCGTTAAAGGAGAAGGAAACTATTCATATGTAGTACAATAAATTATCTGTACATCTACTGTACTGATTGTACTTCGTATTCTTTTTTTAAATAAAACTTTAAATTGGTTTTAACACTTACTCGACTGTCAATTTTTAACATGCATGTTGAAACCAGACCTTATTGTTTTCATTTTTAAATAATTCTGAAATCAATAACATATAAAAAGTATTTCCATGGGATATTGGTGAAATACGATTCCAAAACAAGCCCACTTTTTGTATGGCGTAAATTGCAACTTTTTAACACGTATGGAAGTGTAGCTCCCAGGTCGTCATTCGATTTTTTTTCCAGACCTGGAGCCACAGACTTGCAGCTATAGAAAGGCATAAACCAGTGTTCAATCCAGAGCACTATGTACATTGTATATATGTAAACCGGAATAGATGGTGTGACATCAAAATAACTGCCTTTTTTTAATTTTCAATTCTAAAGTTATACATCATTTCTGCCTGATGTAAATTGCGGTTAATTCGATTTTTATACTTTTAAAGGTGCTTTGAAGCTTAAAATCCACAGAGTATGACAAAATGTAAAAAAAAATGTAGTTATTTAATCAACTTTATTTGTTCAATTATGTTTTTCTTCTTTCCTTCTCTTTCAATATGCTTTTTTTTCGAAACACGTTTATACATATGTTTCATGTTCAGGATAATAAAATAATTGATTACATTTGGGCATTAAAAGTGCTTTAACTCCCATATTTATATAGTGGTCTAAAAAAAAGAATCAAGAATAATGTGTTAATCGGGGTTATTTATGACTCCATATCATTAAAAAAACGGCAAACAGTATTTAATAGTTTTAAATAATTATACAATGTATAGTTAATAATAAATGATTTTATCCGCTGTCCAATATTTATATAGTACAGATAACGACAGGATAATACAATATCTAGTCTTTTTGTTATTTGATTTAAAAGTTAAAATCATATATTTAAGGAATTAGGAATCATTCTTTGAGTATTATGAGGTGATAATTTTGGTCGGGGCGTGGTCAAATCCAATTTATCCCGATGATAGATTTGACCACGCTCCGACCGAAATTATTACATATTTCATATTTCATTCTATAAAATCAATGTATTTTTTAAAGATTTCTTATGATTGTATAAGTTAAAAAAAATGTTATTGAAAAAGTGTGTACCAAGGAAGTAAAAACGATTTGGAACAACAAGCAAAATGTTTTCATCCTCTGTAATTTCGAAATTTTATATTCCATTCTTTTTAATCGCTATTTTGCTACCACTAATATAGGTGATATAAGTAGAGCAAATTAAGCGTTGATTATATCTGGATTTCCATTTAAAATCAAAGGTTCAATGATTCCAACAGACGTTTTTTCATCTTCAGGTGCATTAGACAGCATGCATCCTGCAAAGAGTAATAATAAGAGTTTATTATATATACGAGTGACAATGACCGGAAATAAGGATTATAGGTATGAATATTATAATTACCTTTTTGATTGTTTTCCTTCTGGATCTCGTTATTTTTTTCTGAACAAAACTTTTTGTTACCTGTAATATTTATTCAAATACATTCAAAATATTTAATGACAAATCAAATAAATGGAAACGTAAGTTTAAACTTTAAATTCATTCAAACAATTCTATATTATTATCACTATACATTTCTGTTTACAAAGAACTCGGTCCACAACATGCCCCATTTGGCCTAGTAAATTTGAAAAAATTACACAAAGATTTAGAACATTTCTAAAGGCATATTTTCAATCTATATCAGAGTCCAAATCAAAATATGCACTAGTTTCATTTCACCGGATGTTTTCAAATGAACACTAATTGCCCAAACCCTACCCGGTTCAACATTTTCCGGGAAATTCTAGAAGTTTTACTCAATTCAGTCGTAAAATTCACCAAGAGCGCATTTATTACGGCTCAATTTTATTACAGAAAATAAAAATATAGCATCAATTGAATATATTACATTTAAAATATTAAGCCGTAAACAATGCGATCATATCGGAAAAAAAATAAATACAACATTCGCGGCAACATCAAAGTTGTCGTCTGGAAGCTGTCAAGATCAAAAGAATAGCGTTACGTAACGAATACAAGAAAATCAAGCAAACCTTTTTACTGGATTCATAATAGCTGAAGGTGAGTGGGGTTTTTTTATTATTCTATCGATCATTTGTTCTAATTAAAATTTTATTTAATTCTGTAACACTTTTAATAAATATACTGTAAATAAACAAACTTGAGAATAGAAAAGTCACGTCACTATGTTCACAATTTCAGCACTCGGGGATTTATGTCGGTTTTCTACCTGGCTTATTTACTTTTTTGTTTGTTAATATCAGTCCTAGAGTGTATATATATATATAGTAGGCATGTATAATTTTATAACAGACGGTTTATTTTCTGTGCTTCGTACAAGTTCATAACGTCCTTCTACTCTCATACATATACACACCAACACGTCTTGATTTATCATTTATAGGACTATGCACCGCCTAGACGATATGTACTTGTACTCTTTATTTTCTTGTCCATTTGTAATTCATCGATAACATTAATAGGCTAACCTTCTATTTACATTGAAAATATTGATGCATTGACAACTCTCAATCAGCGGTAATAAAAACTATATGAACTTTTTATATTAGAAAGAAAAAAAGTTTCTTTCACTTTTTGTTCACGTAAAAGACATAAAACTAATACAAAAGAATGATATAAAAGATTTCAAATGACTAATTCAGATAAAGAAGACATAGAGATAATTGTTGTTTGTTACTTTTAATCATACCTTGTTTTCTATGTGATATAAACGTTTATTGTTTATTTATTTTTCTATTTCAATAAAGGGCAATAACTCGAATTGAAAGCTATAGGCTTACAGGTGCGGATCCAAAATTTTAACTATTATAAAAAAACCCAATGCAAATGACAATTATCTTTATTCAATATTGTGGAAATAAACTTAACAACAGGAAATATTTATCAATTAAAAAAAAAAAAAGAAAATTAACACTTTAATCAAAATAACAGCATATGGTGAACCACCCCCCTCCCCATTTTTTTTCTTTATCGTTATTGTTAAGCTACAAAAAATTTACAAATTAACAAATGATTTGCATATTCTCGTAAATATTTTTATAGTCTGTCTCAGGTTACTGTTTCCAGCCATTCTTTATGAATTTTAAAGAGAATACCGGTACACATACCTGACAATTCAAACAAGGGGGAAATTATAATTTTGTCATTCACAATATGATACTTCACTATTTTTCCATGAAAAAGTAACATGAAAGAAAACAAATAAATAGTAGGAAATGTTTACATCTTTCTTCATTCCAAAGTATTCGGGACACCTTGCACACTTTTTCAATGTTCTCATGTGGGTACTCTTCATTTTGTTTGCAATGCAAAATCCCCATAGACTTTCTTATTTTGGTTGTTTATTAAAACTCTAAACAGAAGAAGGGGCGTTTAAGAACAAAAAATCTGGACCTTTTCATTTCAGTGAATGGACCTATTGGTAATTTGGTAACAAAGGTATTATGATTGATTGATAATCAAAATATTAAGGAAAAAAAATGCTGGAAGCAGAGACTTTAGACAGCGTATAAAACATGACTGCATGTTTTCATATTATCCCTTAACATTGTATTTTATCAAAATAAATATTTCAGAAATGCCAGGTTCTGGTCAGAAACACTATAGCTGTTTCAACTGTCCTCAAAGAGTAAGACAGAAGGATAGGCACATGATATCATCTAGAAATAGAGCTTTTATTGCCAAATTAACAGGAAGGACTCCATCAAACAGTGACTTTCTCTGTAACAAATGCAGATGTATGTGCCAGCATCACATCAAAAAGAAAACCAGTATGCCCAGCAGGGTACAGCAGGTTCCATCGCAATCCACTGAAGCTCCTCCATTCAGTCCTCCATCCATTCCTCTACTGTTCCCCTGTACTTCTAGAGGACACGCTTCATGCTGCATGTGCAAGCGCCAAGGTCCAAAGCTGGTCATAGTCCCAGTAGGTGTAAGACATCACATCTTCATTACTAAAGAGGTCATCATCCCTGCTGGAGCTCGCTGCTGTCCAAACCACCTACAACAAAACATAGAAGATCTCAATCCTTTATCGGATTCTACTTTGTTTAATAAGACAGGAATCACAGAACTAGTTAAGTTTTTGCGGAATGAGGTTTTAAAGAAGGAGAGGACTAGATTAGACTTTGACAGCAGCGGGAACCTTGCTTCAAAAGATTACCAAAGTCTGCTTGGAATATCAAAATCTGCCTTTGAGGACTTACTGACGTATGTAGAGGGGAAAGTGAAGGTCACACCAGTAAGAACAGTGCGGACAACCTTGGCCATATTTTTAATGAAATTAAGAGGAGGGGAGTCAAACCGAATTCTGTCCACCCTATTCAACATATCCAAATCCAGTGTTCATAGAGGTGTGAAATCAATACGGACAGCACTGATGAATGGTGGATTTGTAGCCGAAAATCTGGGATTTGGACATATTACCAGGGAACAGATAATTCAGGAGCACACAAGACCTCTGGCCCAGACAATTCTTGGTGATACAGTTTCCCAGCCAGCAATACTTGTCCTTGATGGAACTTATATATATATACACAAAAGTGGCAATTTCAAGTTTCAGCGACAGTCATTCAGTCTCCACAAAGGATGGCCCCTGGTGAAGCCAATGATTATTGTATCCACAACAGGTTACTTTGTGTCAGTACTGGGCCCCTACATTGCTAGAAACAATGACGCCACAATCCTAAACCACATAATGCACAGCAACCTTGAGGACATCCGGAGCTGGGTACAGGAGGAGGACATATTTGTGGTTGACCGTGGATTTAGGGATTCCCTGGACTGTCTGGAGCAGCTGGGAATTAATGCCAAAATGCCATCATTCCTGACCAAAGGAGAAAAGCAGATGTCGACAGAAAATGCAAACACCAGTCGATTAGTGACAAAGGTATGGACTTCTATTAGTATTAATATATCTTTCAAAAAAAGATTTATTTGTAAAATAAATTAATGCATGGGCATAACCTGCTAATCTAAATAGAATTCTTCATGTTTAAGTAATAAAAAGAAAGAAATATCTTAATAATTATGACTATATGTTTCATATTATGTTTCACAGATACGTTGGGTTGTTGAGTCTGCCAACGCTAGGATCAAGCAATGGCGTTATCTAAGACACATTCTACCTTCTAGTCAAATTCCCTATATTGGTGACTTTGTCAGGATTGTATGTGCCATTTGCAATAGGCAAGTTATTACCAAATAATATAAAATATAGAGATGAATACAGTATATAAAGATCTACATGGTCTTCTATTGGTGAAATCAAAACTCAAACTTTCTAGATTTTAAATCTTTAAATAAATGTTTTAAAATTTGAGCAACATCTGTACATGTATTTCTATTATTTTGCTATCATGAACATGTAATACAGTTATATCATATAGATAAGGGATTTTTTTTTCTTATAACTTTTAGGCCTTGTATTTTTTGAAACAGTTTAGTTAAAAAATACACACATAATATACTCATTACTCACTACCATTTTACTCTAATTCAGATACCTAAAACCCCTTGCTAGTGGAGACACTGAAGAAGACCAGGCCCTAGGTGCAAAGATGGTTTTTCTCTCCAAGCAGGTGAATACCCTTCAGCACCATATAGAAGAAAACCATCTAGACAGACGATCAGTATGCTGGAAGGAGATTGATGACTTACTGGACTTTCCAAACATGGATGAGGAACAACTTAGATCCATCACATGCGGTGTATACCAACTGCGTCTATCACCATCCTACGCCCAAGAACATGTAGAGGGAGACTGCACCATCCAAGTCCACAGAGAGGAGCCAGGCCTTCTTCGTGTAAAACTACAGAGTCGTCACGTGTCATCAAGATCCTACCTACTCTGGATACAGTATGATGAGGGTGAAGTCAAAGCTTGGTACTGCAAGTGCAGGGCTGGTGCTCGTGTTGTGGGTATGTGTTCCCATGTTGCTGCCATCCTTTGGTATCTTGGATTTGCTCGCCACCAAAGAGACAAGAAACTGGGAGTGCAAGACTGGGGGGAGTTTGTTGATGACGCCACACTGGTAGATGACTCTGACAGCTCCAGCGAAAGTGATGAAAGTGGACCAGAGGAGTAGATGTGTGACAAGTATGTCCAGTTTAAGTTGTACATTTACCTGTACAGTTCTGTTCTTTCATTGTATGTTCCTATTTACTTTGAGAAACTAATGTTTTGTTTAATTTTTTAATCTGCATATATCTTAATGATCAGAGAGAGAGAGAGAGGAGAGAGAGAGAGACAGAGAGAATGAGCATTTATCTTATTGATGAGAGAGAGAGAGAAGCATAGAGAATGAGCATATATCTTATTGATAAGAGAGAGAGAGAGAGAGAGAGAGAGAGAGAGAGAGAGAAACAGAATGAGCATATATCTTATTGATAAGAGAGAGAGAGAAAGAGAGAGAGAGTTATCAATTGTATCATGTATAAACAATTGATAATTAATTGATTCAATGTATTGTTTCTGCAGCGATTTAATGTTTTATTACTCAAATACTTTGAATATATAATTGTAATAACTGTAATGTCAGAAAAAATGCGTGTTAATACATATCCTGTTACTCCTGTAATGAATTTCATCAGCTAATCTACCATGATCTACTGGCATTTATTTTTTTAAAATCTATGCATTTTTCCTGGCAAATATTATTTAGATCAATTGAATACACATCAAATTATTGTTGTTATTTTTATTTCTGGGTTATGGATAATATAATGATTAAGAACTCAGCATATGTGTTGTTTTATTTATCAACACCGATTGCACTTGATCATGCAATAATAACTATAAGCTTCATAAGAATAAAGGCATTTACAACTTAAATTAAGAAAATGTTGATGTTAAAATACTTACACTTTTCATGTGGAATGTAGCTAGAATACTGATGATCGCTGCAAATGTTGTTGTCATAAACTCCCGAGTAAATTCGAGTCGACAATGTTTTTTTTCAGGAAGCGGTGTCGATTCAGTTCGTTGCTGTGCACATATGGCCCATATGTATCGATAAAGGGCATCCAGAAGGATAATTTGAATGATTTAATTGAGTTTAA
>WFKH01011925.1:32795855-32822792 GCA_016163765.1 Magallana hongkongensis | reverse complement strand
AAAAAAAAAAAAAAGACAAAAAAAAAACCCACAAAAAACAAAACAAAAGGAAGACATACAGATTTGCATGAAAAAAGAAAAAAAAGTTTATATGTAATACGTCTATTTATACGTATCTGCGTTAATTTACTCATGTTTGGTTTTAATATGATAAACATATATACTGTTGATAATTCATTTTAAATGCATGAATAGTTATTAAACCTTTTGATCGATTTTATACTTTTTAATGAAAGTTTTAAAGCTGATGCTAGTTATGCAAAAGTACGATATGTTTTTTTCTTTATTTCCAAAAGTGAATATCTAAATAAAGTACTTACGACTCTTAAAGACAAAATAAGCTAGACTTATAATACAAATCAATGCAGCTATTGCAGAAATTAATGGAATGTAGAGCACATTAAAGGAGTTTTCATCCTCGCTGCTGAAAAAAAGAAAAGAATATTTCATAGAATAAAATATAGAAACATTTGAATCAAATTTAAAGATTAAAAGAGAGTAATTAAATCTGAACGGTTCTTAAAGCTTCATATATATATTTTTTTAATGGAACACCCTGTTAACTTATGTTGCTTTTTGATAAAAATATTTCATCATGTCAGGATTGCCCGGGTCAAAAAAACCCGGTAAATTGTATCAAACATGTGCATGTCTACATCAGATTTATTCTGAAATAATAACTAGCTTAATTCTTTTTTTACTAAACATAATTCATAAAAACAAAACAAAACAAAAAGCAATTAATAAACAAACCAAATATTGGTAAATCATGTCATAAACAGCATAATATTATTTATTTGAAAAAAAGTACCTTGCAGGTTGATTTTTATTAACAGATATATCCTTGCTTTTTGTTTTCATTTGAGAACAACCTTCTTCAACACCACGCTTGCATCGTGTACTATTACTATTACAACATGGACTTCTTGATGTTCCAGTGGAGTTCATTTCGGGTGGAGATTCAGTATTGTCGGTTATAATATTTGGAGTTCGCATTGCTTCTATTTTCACACACGCAGGATCTAGATATCAATATATATCAATATATATATATATATATATATATATATATATATATATATAATATAATATAATATAATATAATATAATATAATATAATATCAAGACAACAATAAACAAGTCGTACAATTCACAAAGTCAGCTGATTGATACTTGAAAGGACAATCTGAGCATGGCCTGCTGAAATCTTCTACGACTCTTCCTATTCCTTTGTCAAATACAGCACAGTAATTGCCTTAAATAATAGCAAAACAGAAATAAAATACATATTCTATATGTATTTCATCATTTATACCTCAAAATACAATCTTCTGGTTTAGATTTAATTATGAATAGTTTTTATTAGCTTTCCTTAACCGAAGGTTTAAGTTATCTTTTCTGTTTACATGTTGTCCGTCATCCGTCTGTCCGTCCGTCCGATTGTCTGTAAACTTTTCACATTTTCTAACTTCTCTGGAATCACTGGACAAAAATAACCAAACTTGGTACAAAGCATCTTTATGGGAACAAAATATTCAATTGTTAAAATAAAGGACATAATCCTTTTTTAAAGAGAGTTAATTACGAAACAGTGAAACTAGACTGTGTGTCTAAAAAATCTTTTTATCAAGAGACACTTTACCAGAAATGCCACTACAAAGCTTGTACAGTCATTTCATGTATATCTTTTACAAGTTTATGCTACGCTAATGATATGCTATGAGATTTCAATGCAATGCTATGAGATTTATATGCTATGCTATAAGAAATTGAAATGAAGGGCTTATTGATATGCAATGCTATGAGATTTGAACAAAAACGCCTCCATACACAGAAGAGTTCCAAACATTTCGAAGTAATTTAATAAGAAGCCAAAGTTTACCACTAATCAGCAATGTGAAAATATATTATTTTAAATAAAAGCATTTAAAACAAAGTTAAAAACATGTTGTATGCTATGCTATGCTCTGCTATGCTATGGTATGATATAATGGATAAAAATCTATGAGATTGTATGCTATGGTATGAGATTTCAATGCTATGCTATGCTATGGTGTATGTTGTAAAACATATGCTTGAACTGACTGTATAAATATTGAAGAATCCAAATTGTTAAAAACTTGACCCCCTTATTAATACCGGGGCCCAAAGAGAGGTTCAAAGTCAAACATAGAAATACATAGGGAAAATGTTTTAAAATCTTCTTCTAAAGAACTACAATGCTACATTTTGCGAGATTACTATGCAAACATCCTAAAAAAGATTATTATCTAAATTGTTAAAATTGTGACCCCAGGCCAACACTAGGGCTCCCGGAGGGAATCAAATTCAATATAGAAATATTTTCAAATCTTTTCTTCACTCACTACAATGCCACATGTACAATGCATAGAATTATCAAGCAATCATCATCATTAGTGTAGATTATAAACTATTTTAACCATAACCCCCACCAATACTTGAACTCTAAGATCACATTTAACATTCTATAACTATTTATAGTCCATTTTACAATAATGCTATCTTTAATACATGGGGGCCTAGGAAAATAAGGTTGATTTGTTAATGTATCTTAGATCATAGGATATGATGTCTAAGAAAGTACTAGGCTTCTTTTTACAGTGTATGTATCGTTGAATGTATTGTACGATCTTTGAATATATGAGAGTTTTACAATATTTTTTATAAAAAGTTTCATATTTAAATATTTTAAAAGAGAATGATAAAAAAAACCTATTGTTCAGGTAAGCGATGTGGCCCATGGGCCTCTTGTTATTTAAGAAATTATTTTTTTTCCTACGCTTTACGATACAGCATAACCTGGGGCAGTTTACTCTTTCTAAACAGCAAAGCGGCTTGTAAATCAAAGTACTCAATGTACAGATACGCTGGCTAATTTGATGTGTACAGACATTTGGGGTATTTCACATCACCCCGCGTTTTCCTTTTATCGGAATTTTAAGTATCGCTATGCAATGTACGAAACATTAACAAATGAAAATATTCAACTGTCATCATCAGCAATATATGTGTTATCGTATTACAAAATTAAAAAAAAAGATATATCATACATTAACAAATAGATTTGTTATTTAAATAATGTACTTGCTATCCTTAATGGGGAAAATGTGCATGTTAGAAACGTTATTCAATATTTGTCATCTATATTGTACCCTAAATAATCGACAAGACATGTCAAACTGTATATTGATAAATTTAAATTTAAAAAGCTTTCAAGCAATGTACTGGATTTTTACATCATCAATAAAATGTGGACCCAGTGGATTCATTCTCAACCACCTTCACTTAAGGGTAGTTTTGGGTATTTCGAATCACATGTGTAGATACTGACTACAGTAGTTGAAATATGCGTTTACTACACAGTCGCATGTGTTGAATATTTCTTTGTTTAAATGTTTTTTTTTTTGTAAATGCAATGCAATAATATTAGTATTAAATTTGAACTTTGTATATATTGGTGGATTATTACTGGTGTCGACACGTTTCCTCTGTGTTTCTTGTGTAGCGTTCATAGGGGTGCTATTATACTAAATGTTTTAAAATGATTTCTTTACTTTTTTTAAATGGTAGGGTAATAGATATGGACATGTAGTTTTTGCTAGATTGTTCCCTCCCAGGTCAGCTACTGATTCGAAATAGCCTGAAGTGACCAGCAATACACTGAAGTAGTGGCGTCATAAGAACCCCTATTTCAAACAACCGATAAGAAACTTATCTATATTTATGTAAAAAAGTTTTAAAGTTATTCGGAATACCCAAATACTTTTTAATTTATGACATAACATACGTAATAGAAACATTGTCATTAATAATGTGTTTATAAACGTCATGATACAAATTGGTTTTGATGTCGTAAATATAATACACCCTGGGATAATATTTAACACCTCATTTTATATTAACTCTTGTACACGATATTAAACTATTTTCCAGATAATAAAATCTCAAAATATAGATACCATTGCAAACGTAGAATATATTTGTGTTCCTTTGTTATAAAGAGGCAAGACGTCTGCACTAGGTTTTTTGATGAAATTAGAAAAAAACAACATAGTTGAAGATAAAAATAGGTCATTTTTCAAATACATGACAAAAATGTAAAAAACTGTAAATATTGAGGGGAATAGACGAGACTAGAAAACACCGCTGATACATTTTCAATATATTTGACAACATATGATATAGAATCTGACCCCTACAAAAACATAAAAAAGTTTGGCCCTGATATGCCAATCATCAAAAAAGGGGTGGTATATACAACATATAAAAAAACGCAAACGCCTATACAAATTATAAAAAGTAAAATGAACAACATAAGGTGAAAAAAAGGGGTGGATGGAGGGTTTTTCCGAAAAGCCTCTCAGCAGAATGAGCTTGGCTTCTCCTCTAATTTACAAACAAACAATGAAATCACGTGACCTGAGAAGCCACGCTGATTTGTCGAATCCTATGAATTCACATTCTCAGAATAAATTTAAAATAGAACATTGACCCAGAGACAAACAAGTACGAAACGTTTGGAGCTTTTCTAATTGGTTAAAATTTTTGCATAACGCATGACAGTTAGATTTAGCAAATAAGACCACACATAGCACCTGCTATTACGTAACATTTGTCGATAAAACATTTCAGATGAACAAACAGAATCAGCAAACATATAAAGATTTACATGTAGATAAAAAAGACATACATAAAATACATTCACACGTCACATAAAGGATATTATCATTTGCCAATGTTAATATATAACTATTACATGTATATTATAAAAGAATGTAACAAAGAACGGTATTACCATGTGATGTTTAAATATATCAGATGTAAACTTACACTGACCAGCATGCTGTACATTCTACGTTTTCTTTCAGGTTAGAACTACAATTTTGTGCTTATATCGATTTTAACTGATCTTCGGTCAACAGCCGTTAAACAGTGCACCGTAGCTATAGCCTGGTTATTGCTTACGCAATGAGTCCGGCTAAAAAAGCGAATACTGTCTCAAGTTATTAGTTGTATTCGAAACATGGCAAACCATTTTTAAAAAATGAAGTATTTTTTATTAGTATACTGTTTAATTTTTTTTTGGCGTAAACATGCGTGATCCTCCCCTTTCTACAGTTAGTGATAAAGGCGCTATGGTTAGCCAATTATTAAATTATAAAACGTTCAAATGTGTCGAATATTATTAAATTCAAAACTGCACATACTTATATACTCTTACGACCACCTATTCAGTTTTTATATTATTTTCAGATGTAGATGGTAATACATGTATACTTTGACCTACGTTTTATGTCTTAAGCTTCAGTGACCAAGCCTAACAAGATCCTAACAAGATTATTAATATGACATAATGATAATTTGTTTAAGTTTATCATTTATACTTTCGGGCATGTCATTTTAATATAAAAACGGTTGCATCTCTAGCGTCTTTTGTTTTAATTAAGGGTATGATTAACATTTCCCGCAAGATTTTGTCGGGACTTAGAAGAAAGCTTCCTACTGTATTTCTCTTTTTTAATTGTTTTCAATCGATCTGTTTGTTGACAAAATGCTATTTCCTGTACATTGTAGATGGGGTACAATATTAAGATAGCTTGATTAACTTGTTCTATAAAACATGCATACATACCTTTAATTACACGTCTTGGTGCGCATACTTCTACAATTCCATTTTTAGATCTAACACAGTGATAAACCAATGGTTCTTCATTGCATCTTGGGAAACTATCACACTTCTTTTCGCGCGTTCGCTCTTGAAAAATTGTTAAGTTTTTTGGAAAATCTTCCACTGTAACGGCAGTTTTGCTTGTCTCATAGCATATATCATCCTGGTAGCAAATAACAAGGCAATGATAAAATAACAAAGTTTTTAACTGAAAAAACACAATAAAAGCTAATTCAACACGGCATTAGAAATAATAAACTTGTTTTTGTCAAGTGAACATTGTTCATGCATGTGCATAACTTTTTGTATATGTTGTAATATTTCATTAAGATCTGAGTTATTCTTATATTGCAGACAATATACCTTACACTGAAAAAAGAATTGATTCCTATTCAGAGGAAGTTCAAATTTTTTTCGATGTTAAAGTTTCAGCAATTAAAGCAATATGTAAATAATAATATTCCTATTGACTATTCACTGGCAGCCGGCGACTTATCTGATGGTCTCCTTTATGTACAATTCAAAGACCGATTACACAAAACTGTTTACAAACAACAAACTAGTATGTATTGTCGACAAATAAGGTTTACATTGAAAAAAAATCATGTATAAGACTATTGGGACAAAAATAAGACTTTAGTATAATGTCGCGACTACTGAGTAACAACTTTTTTATTTTGCTTCTCGAAAAAAGAGGTATATGTCTCAAAAAACAATAAATGACAGATGCGATTGTCATCTCAACAACAATAAAGATTATCAAAAGTTTGCCTCCCCCCCCCCCCTTTCCCGAGACATCAACGAGGGAAACCTTTATCGCAAATGCTTGTGTGTATGTTTTGCACTACGCTTAACATGTGTTTATTTGTTGGTGTTGCAGAGTATGCTTATGTTATCTTCTTTAGAATCTATCTATATAGCGGTTGATTTGTTGTAACTATGAAAAAATGCTCAATATATATATTTAATTACTGTGTAGCAGTTTATAACTAACATTCCATATTACATTGTAAGCATAAGCGTCCAATGAATTTTATCTATTTGTGCATACATTATAATTTTATACATTATACATTTAATTCCAATAAACAGAAAACATTATTGGCTGCGAAGCTTATAATACAGTGACATATATAAAAGATTTTTCAATTATTGCATATTGATCGACTCGATGACATTACCCGATTTCGTCTACATTGAACAAAAATGTGTACCAACATAATTGTAATTGTCCATAAACTCAGAAAATGTATAATATATGAAACTATGAATTCCATAATTTTAAGCTATTAAACATATACGAGGATTGGAGACCGCTTATAACTGCATTTCTAGTATGTTGATTTTTTTTTTTTTTTTTATAATTTTTGTTCGATATTTATGACTAATTGTCTGTTCACAGTTTAAAACAGAAAAAAAACTTATCACCTTGGTTAATCTTTTCAATCGATGAACGTTCATTCTCCTTGCTGTTTGTGCATTAATAAACAGCATTAAAAAGAGGACTAAAGAACACATGGCACCTGACATCCGATTGGATGTTTCTAGCGTCATCTGAAATTTTTTGGAGACGCCGTCATCAGAGGTACTTCAGGGTACTTGGAGTACTAAAATTATTGAAAAAAGGAAACAAACAATTTATAAAACAATACATTGGATTACATCTAAGAACTTATTACTAAATCACAATTTCTTACAAAATAGCGCTTTAAATGAATGTTAAAATTCAACGATGTAGCCATATATTAAATTATAAGCATTGGAAGCTTATTTTTGGATGCCGTCGGTCCTAAAACACCAGGTCGAGCAGATAAATTGAATGTCGCGCATTAACGCGGTATGACAATGTGTCCGATGACATTCAAAAATAAGCATTCAATGCTTATATTTATATTGATGTTTATTTGTATATATTTAAATTTTCAACTGTCTTTGCCCGTGATAACATTACGAATGAATTTTGAAGGCTATTGCCCAATGATTTCATAAAAGATGAGTGACACTAAATAGGCGTTTTTTATAGCATAACCGTAAAACGGTATTGGCTGCGCCGCGTAGTAATACATAGCATGTGCTACATGTAAAAAAAGTATTTTTAGAGTGTTGTTTTAAAGTGTAGAAATTGGAAATAATATTAATATAAGTAGTAAGAAATCATTCTTTGAATATATCAGGTGATAATTTCGGTCGGGGCGTGGTTAAATATATCATAAAGCCCTTCGGGTTTTATTGGATTTGACTACGCCCCGACCGAAATTATCACCTCACAATACTAAAAGAATGTTTCCTTATTCCTTAAGAAATATCAAAAAATAATATTGCCAGGAAATTTGTCGAGCAAACTCTTTTTTTAATAACGAATAGATATGAGTTACTAATTACTTATCAGTATTAAGTACATATCAAATACGTATTTTAGTTTGAATTTTTTTTAATCTTACATTCAACAATAAATCTAAACGCGTAGTGACGTTTACTTGTGCGCATACGCCGTGATCGGGTTTGGCGTGTTATAGAAGAATGAAATTTGTCATGCTTCAATAATTAGGATTGTGTCTGATAATGAAATTTTGCCCTCTTTTATGCTTTTGAATATGGATTAAAATACAAACACCTTCATTGGAGTTCATTACAAAAGTATGTATCTCATGCGGCGTATATAAATTACATCGCCGATGTTTCGATTGCTTCTGTTAACCTAAATAGTTTGAACGTTTTGCGTCGCCATTTTTCACACAGTAAATCTTACATATGTAGATACCCAGTATAAACCATATCAACATTGAATGATAAAATAGAAAGTAACATTATTATGGTAGAACTTTTTTATAGCCCATTAGGTTTCATTTTTATAATTTTTTAATTCATTTCATAAGACCAATAGGCTTCTTCCTTGTAAACCAATGACCTAGATATGTCAACATTGACACTATATCTGACATGTTTACACAATGAAATTTACGATGCACATTGAGTTAAAGTTGCATAATAATATGCATTGAAATAAACAAGACCACCGCTAAAGTAAATCACCAAAACGTCATCGTGAAAGAACAGGCTAAATAAATGATTTTTCCTAAATGAAGTTTCGGTTTCGGTTGATTCAAAACCCGGTAAAGTACCGTAAGTGGGTTGTAACACGCAGCTATTTGTAAAGCTTTCATATTACCCTGGGATTCCCAGCACTTAACTGTTAATTGGATTGAATGCTCGGTGAGTTTTTCCTGCTATTAAAACTATAATAAATCTTTGTGAAGAGTCTAAAAGGTCTTGTAACACGTAATATAACACATACTTGTGTGACTATATTCATTCTCCAAATCTGAAACTTAGTCTGTAAGCAACTCAATGTCGTTGAAATTCATGTAAAATCCATAACTATTGCACACACATGCATAACTTGAGTCTAATTTAATGATTCTGTGTAAACAATAAATGTCGAATAACCATTTTTTTAAGACTTTGAATGAAGCTGTTAGTTTTGTCATTTTATTAAAAACCTTCACAATATCACAGCTTACATGTAACATGTTTCAATATTAATACTAAATGATTCACTTATGGATCTGCCAAAATATACACAATCGAAATGTAGTAAATTTTCATTTATGATGGGGATGTGTGAGAAAAGACGTCTTTAACTAAAAAAAATATATCGGTTAAATGTTTTGGTTCTCTTACACCTTTAGTATTTGAAATAACTTACTTGACACTTACCTTATTACCAGTATTATTTCCATTTTACAACGTAACATTTTATCTTTTTGTGGTAAGAAACCGTGTTGAAAATTCAAACAAAAAAAATAATTTCACAGCAATTTCATTAATTCAGCATGTCCTGTCAATTTTTGAACATTTTTTTTTTTGTTTAATTTTTATCGAGACAAAAGTTTATGTATGAAATTTATTATCAATAGAAAGGACCCGAAGCTGTTTATGTTAAAAACTAGTGAACAAGCGGGTCTAACATTCTGTTTGCGTTTTATCTATCTATATATATATATATTTACAAGGATAACCATGACAGCCTGTCATGGTTACATGTACACGTCATACTAAATGAGCCAACGCGATTACAATGATTTTGATCGTAAATGGACTTTTATTTAAATTGTCCCCCCGTATTAAATTCTTTAATAGCGTGAAAGGGGGTCACTACCTGTGTTCCCCCGCGGTCCCGTACCCGAGATAGAATCGGATAGCCCTGATTGCTGCCAATGTTTACAAGTACATACTTCAATCACACAAAATTAACTAAAGCAGGGAGTGCTGCACACATGCGCTAGAAGGCCAGAACACCAGCAGGGATAACCACCCACTAGTGCTCCGCTACAACAACCACCAATATAAATTGGGATGACCGCACACTTATATTGATGCAACACGGAGCAGGGATGACCATGCACTCAGTATCGTAGGGTTGATGAGACGAAGACTAGATAGAGCAATTAGGAAACCAAAAATAAACAAACTATTCCAACCTAATTCGAAAATACTGAAGTACAACAACTTATTTAATGCAAGTGATATAATATATACCACCACACAGGTGATACCTGCACATAATCATTTCGGATAAACTACATCTTTCTTCAGGAAGGTTAGTCAAACTTAATCTAATTTAACCTGTAAATATCACATTTTAGAACTCTGTGTACAGTAATTAGGGTCATCATCGACGAAATTCTTTTAAATCAACATTCGGGTATTAAGACATTGCCAGTAATAATAATTATTCAGAACTGATTTTAAGTCAGAGAGTCTAGAATGGGAAATTACTACCATTATTGGCAGAGTATTGTGTCGATGGTGTATTAAAAAACAAATATACGTAACCAAATCTGTTTTTTATGAAAACAATAATCGGTATGACCACGTAAGCTACAGCTTTACAAAAAATAATAAATTAGGCTTTATAAATGTCCAAATCATCTTCTGATTTTCTTCTCTGTAAGTTTTATCAGAATGCACCCACTTGGGTCTCATTGGAGGTCCGATACCTACGTTTCCCTCAAATGATGGGGTTATTTTTCAAATTAAGCTTGATTTTTTTTTACGAATAACAGAATAAGATGTAGTACTTAGGTATCACATGATGGGATAGTCATTAAACTACTAATTAACTTTTATGTCACGAACAGTTCTGTGTTTGATACGCAAAACAGTATTCAATTCATTGTACACAAACGTCCAATCGATCTGTAATATGGTAATTTACGTACAAAATTTTAGCAAACCTGGTCAAACATCTGACATACTGTTAGTGTAATGATAGTATTGTACTGAGATTTGAATGAATATTTAACTAAAATCATTCAGAAATTCGAAAAAGGAGGGTGTTTTTTTTATCTGTAAAAGTATGTTTACGCTATTATTTAACAATATAACACGAAGGGTTCGATATAACCCTTTTTGCTTAAATTGTATGACTGTTTTAATTAATACATGACTGATATTAGTATCATTTGATGAATTAGACATTAACATTACATATCTTATATTTAACATTCTTTCTCTGTACAGGTCAATGGGTAGGTACGCCAAATTGATGACATTTTATTTTCAGTAAACGAGCAGGTTGTTTGAATTCCGTGAAATCCAATATAATCAATCATGAACCGGTTATCTTCATCAAATCATACATTTTGGGAATTGATCATCCTGTTTGCAAAAAAATCGTGATCGATTTCGAATTTTCCGATTAAAAAACAGGAAGAAAACCACCTTATCGTTATCGGCTTACGACGCCGGGTATTTTATATCTTTTGTAATTGACATTTCCTATCCAATAAAACAAAACATAACAAAAAATCTTAGAAAAATGTCCTTGTAATAGGTTTTTTTCGGGGTGGTTTTTTTCTTACCTATTTCGCAAAATCTGTAAAAGAGAGTCTTGTCTAGTTTTTTATTACCCAAAAATAAATAGTATAATTATTCGAAAAAAATGTAATTAAATTAAGATATCAGGATATCAAAAATCATATTTTTTTTCTTACAAAAATAGACACATTGGCATTCAAACAGTAATTCATTTTTACATTCTAACAGAGACTATAATTTTGGCGGAATAATTACAAAGGACATATATCACAAGGTTTTGCTATTCAAAATTACTGTTGATTTATAAATTCAACTAACATTTCATAAACAATAACGATCATGCAGGATTTTTCAACTAAATCGATTTAATAAGAAGTGGCTTAGGTTTTAGAATGTGTTTATAAAATATGATTTTCCAAACAAATTGCATTTTTTTTTTAGCTCTTTAAGCAGTCAATTTCTGAACAGATTTGAGTGAACAGTTCACTTCAACTCGTAGTATAAACAGATAGTCAAAAGAATTTTTTTGTTTTATCATTTGATAGAAACTTAATAGCTGATAATGACTGTCAGAGCTAGATGACATGTAGTAACTATATTCATTTTTATTTTTCCATAAATTAAGGGGAAATATAATGACCTTGACCTGAACTTGCAAGATGGTCAAATTTAAGTAAGCTGATACCATCAAAAAGTTGAAATACCCTATGTTATTATTTTTGTCTATAAAATAAGCTTCAAACAATCGAGATCACATTAACAAATAATGAAATAAAATAGATATTGAAAATAAATTGTACATTTAATCTTGAAATTATGGGTGTTATACGCTTTAATTTATTTTAAGAATATAAGAAACGACTTTAGATAAGGTAGTGCAAACACCCGTAAAATGAATTACATGTATTTGAATTTTTTCTAAAATATACGTCACAAAAATGGCTAAGAATAATCTAAGTATTAAGTAAAAATCCATTATATTTATAATGTAATATAAATCATACCAATAAATTACTCAAGAAAGAAAAAATGAGGTACACCGTATGTTGAAAATTTGACACTCGCTGTATATTTGAATGGTATTCATTTAAATTTTGTGCAATTTGGCCTTCTTTCATTTTAAACATGTGTAACTTGAAATTGTGTTTCTTTCATAGTAAAGACCTGAAACATGGATACAACTAGTGTTGTTACGATAGTCGCCGACTATCGAAAAATCGTCGCTGAAGGCAGCAAGTCGGCGACAATTGATAGTAAGTTTTTATCATCGATAGTCGCTAAAATTCAGTCACGTGACAGATGACCTTTTACTGCGTAGCAATATCCATATAAATAATATGTTATTAATGTCTCTGGTATTATATACAGTGACCAACCTAGGGGGCGACCTGCTTTGTGATCGGTAACTTCGCCGGAATTTCCTCCGAAAGAGAAGTTGAAGTCGCACTGTATTCAGAGTTTACGACCTTGATAATTTAACCCAAATGCAATAAAATGATAATTATCAAATTCATAAGACGTTTTCACAAGCTCAGTTAGACCCTGTTGTGATTAGTAACTTGCGACTATCATATCTTCATGTGTTACAAAAACGGGTGATACTGTGCATTGAAAATTACAACCGATGTTTATTACATTTCATGCCGATATTACAATTATAGTTTGAAACGTAATTAGTTAATAATACTGCCAAATTATTGCTAAAATAATCATAAAACGTTTGTTTACAGTTGTCTTCAAAATTAAACAGATCTGCTACATAACGGTTGTAATTGGGTTAAGGGTTGCACTAATACCTCCAAAATACACAAAAGTACATGGACTGATTTTATTTGTCATTTAACTTACAGAAGTACAAAACATTTATTGTATAAAATGTGTAAATGTATCAGGTCAATTAAATTTAACAAATTGGATAAGGTTTTACAAATTTTAGAAGTTGTTTTATTTTTACTATCTTGCTTCTAATCCAATATCAATTAAAATTGTGCCCTAGGTTGGCCTCTAAGTATAATATTTAATTCATTTGAAAATAAGTTCATTTAAAAATATTGATATATGAATTATAAATTTAAAAAAGGTATTTTCTTTTATGCTGGTATCTTTCACTCATTGACAGGATGAAAAAAAATCTTTGCTGGAATTTGAAAGTTTACATAATCGATTTTGTAATCGATTGTGAACTGCCGATTCAATTTGATAATCGATAGTAAAATTGTTCCGATTTTACAACACTAGATACAACCATCACCAGTATTTCGACTCTATGTCTATTAAATTTCAAGGCCATGTAGAAAAGACACAGGACAATTTTAATTTTTTATCAATTTTCACCTCCAAATATACATAAACTTTAATAAATCATATATCCATGCACGGTCAAATTTTCATTATTTTGATATACTTCAATTACAGGGTCATGACAACCATACTGTAAATTTTCGTCAAACTTGACAAATGCAATTTCGTTTTAGAGGCTGTTAAGTGTTGCCATTTTTCGTCTGCAAAGATAACAAGCATTATTTTCTACATTTTCTTACATCAGAAATTACCTAAATTTACCAGTTAGAATTTAGTTCTGTGTTTTAAGTAACAAAACAGGTATCTTCTTTAAATAGCAGGACAAAGATTTGTAAAATCTTAAAAAGTAACTTATTCGCATAGCAAATTCTAACAATGACTTCTAGTATTGCATTTAGCACCCCACTGAAAGGAAATTCAAATGGTTGATTTGAGACGATGCGGGCAATAATTTTTAATTCATTTTTTTTTTTAAAATTTAACACTTTTATAGATTTCATTTTTAAGGACAAAATGTCAAATTTTCAGACAAAATTAAATTATGGAAAAAATTCAGCTTATTTGTTTTGTACTACTTTATTTTACATCTTTCCTACCTATCGCATTTCTTTGCTGGAAAGAGTAATTTAAAAAGAATTTTAATAAACGGTAATGCTCGGTGTACGAAAAATATCCTTGTTGAACCTATCCCAATAACAAATCATACCTTTTCTTAAAGAGTGTTCTTACATTTTTCAGAAACTTCCTAATCAAATGTTAAACACTTTGCTCTGTCAAAAGTTATCATGGAGTACAAACCTGTGGTTGTTTTCGGCTATAAACACTGTTAATATCACATCCCTTTAGTATAGCAAGCTGTCAAATTAAACTATACACAGCAAAGTCTCTTTCTCGGTAAGAGCGTTTGGTGAACATTAAATTTAGAAGGAAGTAATCGACGTATCACGCAGTAATGTCAATTTCCTCCCTCCCCGTCGGCATTTATCGCATATCTAAGGCAATCGATGCAAATTGAGGGGTGATTTTCATTGATGACGTGTGTAATGCACCGTTTCGGTTGGATCGGTTGTAAGCATAGGTGTTAAAGGAACGACCCGAAGCGGAGAGGATCGCACGATAATTTTGCCAATGAGTTTCAAGCAAAAATTCCACCTGATGTAACAGTTTTAAATAAATAAAAGATGGCGGCGATGTGTACCTTCGGTATTATTCGGTAGAGCATATATATTTTTATTATAAAAAAAAATTATATAACGTCAGGTGTCTGTGAATCAGTTGTATATTAATAAACCGGTGTAAACAGGCTCACCATTGGACTTTTAAATTGCGTGTCACGTTTTTTCTTAAACATAAACAATTAACTTTATCAAATCACAATAGTAAGAAATTAATTGGCTACGGGTATTCAAAATGAAGCCAGTTACTCGAACAGTGACATTAGTATGAAGGAATAATGTTAAGCAGAAATATTGCTGTGGTACAAAAATTGTAGACTAGGTAATTAGGTTTCAAATAAATTGTTTTGCTTTTTTAGTAAACATATTACACAGTTTTGTTTTATTTGTGAATTTCATTTACTTTTTGCAGTATTTGGAATAACAAAGCTAAATGATCATGCTATATAACACTAATTTACAGAGGTACATGTATGTTAGGTGTAAATTTGTTTCAGATTTGTAGCTGTGCCGGTAAATGCGGTTTGACAGGCCGTAGCAATACAGTTTCTCACATACAAATGCAATCTAAATCACCCGTTCTTAAATTAAAGTTGTCAGCTTTCAAAAATGATCAATGATATCTATGATAGTAAATGAATTTAGGCTGCCTTCTGATATTATCGATTGATGATTATAGATTGTTTGTTAAATGGTTTGTGAACCAGACACCCTATGGACATTGCCCCGTTGAGTACCGCAGGGCAACAGCTGCAGGCTAATTGGTTAAAAGTGTCACATTTTGAAAAAAAAATTATACACAAAGAGAGAAACTTAATAGGAGATGAAGAAGGTTTTTAAAAATGCTCCAACCACCGCGCCTTTATACACAATTTGTTTCATAGTCATGTAATTGTGTCTCAGTGTTGTAATTTGTTACTTTATATTTTTCATGTAATTTGTTTTTCCTACTTACATGTATTTTTGAAAATAGGAAACGCATATTATTTGTTTTTTTAAATATTAAATTGGGTCAATATTTTCAACCAGTGTTTCACATGCGCTAGTATTAGTTGTATATACTATAATAGCTTGAAGTTTATCAATCTGTCATAAGCAATTCTATTCAACACAAAACTAACTTTAGAATTATTTATTTGAGCGATCTGGCTGAATTAAGGTTAAGGTTAAGATCTAGTAAATAAAAAATGCCTTAATGTTTATGAAATTCATGATATAAATTCTTTCAATGATGTTTCACAACAGTAGCTTTGTTTGATAGAGTATACCGGGGCTTAAATTTCTGGTATACTAAACGAAAAAACATGTTTTAACAGTCAATTTCTATGTAATATGAAGAAAATAAGTAACAAATCCCGAAGATTTGTCCATTTTTGACCAATAAATTACATCTAGAATGCCTACAGTCTCTCCAAAAATCACACTAAACAAGCTCTTGACTTTCCCTTCAAAGTGATTTGATAAAGAGTGTTAAAAAAATCATTTTCTACATATTTCTTTTAATGTCGTAAAGTACGGGAACACATTTAATCAAATCAATAATGACGACATAATGGTTCTAGCACCAAAAAGGCACTCTTGAATCATTTACTAGATTTTGCATAAAATGTCCGATGAATACACACACGCACGAAAATGAGGAACTAAGTTGCATATTTACTTAAATAATATACAGAGCACCTAAGCTAACATTAACAATGAAATGACTGTATTTGCAAGTCCAAAGATTTGTTTTGGTTGATTATATTAATCATATAACGAATAAAATATTTGTGATTGAAACTAATACGTTTTATTATAGAGGAGATTTTTTTCATAATGATTTGACGTTCCTATTAAGCTGATAGACAATATTGGGAGAGCTATAAGTTGATACTCTAAAAAAAATGTGAACAAAAACCTCATGAATTTAAAGTTAACCTTTGTTTTTTTCACAAAAACTGCTCATTTTGATATCGATCTCAATATTCCTTAAATACAGAACATCAAAGTAATTATGTGTAATTATAACATCGAATAATATTCTGTAAAATGAAATACATTTCTCGCAAATAGGTTGCACTGTTAATTATAATGCTCAATGCAGTATCTGCACTACGTAATAACGTTTGGGTAGTTTCGGTTTCACCGGATATGAAATCCCTTGATGATAAAAGTCATGCAACCCATTGAATCATTCATTTTGTATTTTCTTTGAATGGTAACAATAAAAAAAAAACGAATCCGAAAACGGAAAAAGCCCTTATCATTGTAAATGGCATTTGAAGTACGAAAAAAAAATTAATTTTGAAATTCTTTATTGTCAACATTTGTTAAAGGAGCATGTTCACTACTAAAGCGAAAGAAAATCAAAATGTACTCTGCCCATTTCATCTATCGTGCAATCACAAATTTCAATGCCGTATATCGTAGACATACAGCTGTCACAATTCCCTTTTATGAACAAAAGTGTTCATTTACAAAGGATGGTATTTGAAGTAAAAGCCTCATTTAATTCAGAAGGTTTTCTATTTTGAATTTAAAGATCACTGTAATGTTTAGTTCTAGTATATGTCTTATCTCAGTAGCGTATGATGAGATATGTATGCTGCTAATTTAAGCAACTTAAGTTTTCTCTTATGAATGAATTTTTCATGTCAAGCACAATCTCGATCTTCTTTCATTTTAAATTTTGTTTTAAATTATATGTAATATGCGGCCGTTCTTTTGACGTTTGTGACAATTAGTCTAGTCAATATACAAAATGACCTCAGGAAAATTGCTACAAAAGGTTTTGTTGCTTTAAGTTATACAACAATACAGTCTTAACAACATATTAAAAATATACAAAAATATAATTTGCGGAAGACGTAAACAGGGAGTTTGTTTGTAATCATGAACCGTAAGAATTAAATTTTCATTTATGCTGCCATTTGTCCTCCATACACAGTACATATGACGTCATGATGACACAAGTTGTTAAAATTGAGTCATTATTAGTTAAGAAAGATATTTTTAAAAAACCGGCAATAATCATTTATGTCATATAAATACATTCATATGGGTTTTTCTGAGGGTCTCTCATGTTTATTTGATGCTAGGTGAAAGTATAATTAATAACATGAATTCGAGCCATGTAGAAAGACTCGTTGAAAAAAAATCTTTCATTGCCCAATTCCAGATATTTGCCAGCAGACATACATTCGCAAAAATCTGAAATCAAAAATTTATAAAGCAGATATCCAAACTCAAATTGTCTTACTCAGGTGGCAGTCGCCTACATTCATTTGGAAGAATAATCTATGGTGAGCCATAAGGAGCATTTTTTTTCATTCTATACGCATAAAAGGTAAAACAACTTTCAAGGCAATTTTTAAAATCTGGTTTTGATTTCAAATTTTTGAATACAAAATTTAAAATTTCTCAGAGGATAAAACATTATTTTAGATGATATTCTAAATATGCAATATAATTTTAAAAATCAAAGTACAAGAATCAAAAAAGGGCAAGTTTTATCTGCTGAATTCTCTGGAGACGAACCATATGGTATGTCCATAATAATTCTGAAGTTAGAAAAAGCGTTCAGTAAATGAAATGATTTAATATCGTAAAATCTTTTCCACATTTCAACAAGTTTTAATGACAATAATAATTAAAAAGAAATATTTGACTCCAAAGTTTCTTTAACATTTCTTATGAAATTGTTACATAACTCGGACAATTCTCAATAAATTATGAAATTCGAGTCTCGAGTATATTAGTACCAATTTATTTAAGAGACATGGTCACAATTTGAACTAAAATGTAATTTTGATTGTTTATTGTTAATAATGCGTTATAAAGGTTTACTAATGTGCATCCGATATTTAATGTCGGGTGTTCAGTTATAGATGAGATACAGGCTTCGCAATTCCTTTGAAAACAAAGCTCGTGCGATGTTTTTGTCTACTAGTACATCCGTTGCATAGTTGTAAAAACTTCATTTAAATCAGATTTTTTTGATTTGCTTATTAACTATGCACATAATTATGCAATTTCTACTGCTTGTTACATTATTTTTCATCCTGCAACCTAAATGTGAACAAAACCATGGCACGAGCTTAGTTTACACTGACTCTCACTCCGGCCATGACGACTGACATTTAAATTTTGGTTGACAATTTAGATACCTTTGCTATGCATATTACTAGTATCCATCAAAATGGTAAAATAAACATTTATCCCAAATCGTGACCATGCCCCTTTACATGTTTCTAGACTTCATCGATTTTTCAATGAAAACCCTATTTTTTTACCCCGAAATTCCTTCAATATTTGTTGTCAAAGTGTTTAAATCAGTTGTTCATCTTCAAACCTTTCACGTAAGTCCATAATAAATTGACAATCGTGTGATTTAATTCAATTATGTATTTTTTCCAGATTTCCGCGGTTTTAAAAAAAATGAAAACCCTATTTTTTACCCCGAAATTCTTCCAATGTTTGTTGTCAAAGAGTTTAAATCAGTTGTACATATTCAATCCTTTCACTGAAGTTCATAATAAATTGACAACCATTTGATTTAATTCAGTTATGAAATTTTTCCGGATATCAGCGATTTTTTAATTAAAAACCCTATTTATTACCCCAAATAATCCTTGAATATTTATTGTCAAATATTTAAATCGGTTGTACCTATTCAATACTTTATTTTAGTCCAACATAAATTGATAACCATTTGATTTAATTTAATTAAGAATTTTTTTCCAGATTTCCGCTATTTTTCTTTGAAAATTCTTTTTTTACCCCAAAAATCCTTCAATATTTGTTGTCAACGTTTTTAAATCAGTTGTACACATTCAATCCTTTCATTTTAGATCAGCATAAATTGACACCTATTTATTTAATGTAGTTATTAATTTTTTCCAGATTTTAGAGATTTTTCAATAATTACCCAGTTTTTAACCCAAAAATTCTATTTTCCGCAAATTTTAGAATGTATTTTTTGATATATAATTTGTACATATAACAACTTTTGTTTTCAATGGTAATAAGCTTTGTAGCAATTTTCTTGAGGTTTGGCGAAAATTTTGATATATTGACTAGACTAAATCTTTTTGTGGTTTATTTTTAATATGTAAGCAAATATTGACATAGCATTATTTAAAAAAAACAAAGAGTTATAAACCCTGAGTTTTAACTTGCTTGAATCTTGACAGCTGATACTCATATTATGGTTAAACATTAAAAATACAGGTACTAATAACATGCATATGGCTGTTGTAACAATTTAAGAAATGTGAAATTGTTTTTATTAATAACAAAAAATGCTTTAAAGTACCTTTACTTGAATGACCAAAAACCAAACTACTTGTCACTGATACGATAATAAAGGAATTGCAATGGTCTTGGTAAGTGACACGGTGATAGATTATCAAAGATTGCTTAGTGGAATTGCAAATATTGCAAGGAGTTAACATTTAAATTTAGAACCATCTAATTTCTCTGTAGATACGAAATGAAATGGTTGAAAAGCAAAACAAAATATTAAAATGAATATAGGTTCTTTTTCTTGTTGAGAGTAAGAAGGTTTCATGTCAGAACGACGTAATATAACATTGTTGTTTACTGAATTTTATTTTAAAATAGTCCGAGTAGCGCACTACGTCACAATCCTGGTTTTACAGTATAGGTTTGACTTTTACATAGCTTTTTATATATCCAGTATTGATTTTGCTCTTTGTCGCTCTTGTAAACAATGACAATAATAAGCAGTTAGAAAGATGTCGTATGTACTAAATGAGAAATAGAAATGATTGAAGTTAAGAAACTCAATTATGTAAACAGAAACATGAAAAACGACATTTCTTGGGATGAAAAAGTACTGATTAACCAGATCTCAGTTATGCTTCATTACACAAGCAATTTTAGACCTACATGTATAATTGTTAGCAAGCAACTTGAAGCTCTAAAGGGGAATGAATATTAATGAAAAATTAAATCATTTCTATCATTTGAATATTGATTAAGTGTATCATTTAATTGGTATATTCATAGCGAAATGACTCTTACCCCTTCGTACATGTATGATTAACAATTACAATACATTGCAGGGGAAAAAACATGTAAGCGATTGGATTATTGAAAATTGCTAGCATCACAATGATCCCCGATATATAATTTACAAAACTTAATTATGAGCAGACCCATGATTACAAATGTACATCGTCTTGTCTTGACTGACAGGTGGGTGCCCCCCCCCCCCAAAAAAAAAAAAAAACTTTTGCTTTATTTTCTTCTTAAACTAAAACCAGCTAAATTGTAGAGAAAGAAGCTATTTGGTATTTAATCAATCATTTATCCACAAATTTTTAAAAGATTTCAACATTGTTGACAGATCTAAGCAGAAAACTATAACAAAATATGATTTTTACGGAAATTTTTCTTCAGGGTCTACTTGCTTTAAAGCTTATTGCGTGAAAGGTAATCCGTCAACATATCATTTATTTTACTAATTTAAAATCTTTTTTTAAGATGTCATTCTACAGAATAAATGCCACTAATTTAGGTTTGAGTCCATGAAATAGTTAAAAAGACCAAACTTGACACATGCATCTAATTTTGTTCGTATTGTGTTCTGATATGTCCGGCCGAATAAGCGTACAATTTGCGCAAAAATATTGATGTGATATGGTTTAAACAGATGTTTATGCTCTATTTTATACATCCAGTTCGAATTTATCAATAATTGATCATTATTGTTGTAAACACGGACGATTTGCAAATTTCACCATTGTCAATAATTTTTGCAAG
The DNA here is from genome assembly GCA_016163765.1 of Magallana hongkongensis. Classification (NCBI taxonomy): domain Eukaryota; kingdom Metazoa; phylum Mollusca; class Bivalvia; order Ostreida; family Ostreidae; genus Magallana; species Magallana hongkongensis. The sequence goes on along the minus strand of WFKH01011925.1, from coordinate 32,801,039 downwards.
GGGGTACACATTTCTTAGAGCTGATAACAAATTAACTAGCATAGAACATATAATTTTTTCTTGTGTTTATGTATTGTTAGAATGCATATCTATAATTTGAAGCTACACTTTTCATGATTGAGCCCATTTAGTGCCGAGTATAGGACTACCTTAACAGATGAAATTAAGTACACGACCATATGAATACCAATTTTGATGTACAGGGCAATTACATGTATACAATAGATTTTAAGTCCTCCTTTAGAAGTATCTCTTAGTGTTTTGTATCATTTTGCAAACGCTGTGCTTAAACATATCAAGTATAAAATGGTAAAAATCTGGGAAATAAGCAACAGATATTTAAGATGGCGGGCGTTAAATCTATCACGGTAGATGTACGCTTCCTTGGTACAGTTTGTACTTTAATTTTTCTTTCTTTTGAATCGAAGTGTCGTGTCCTCTGAATAAATGTTATCTTTAATTACCTGTTGAGGTAAACAATGAATTAACTTTCTAAATGGCCACAAATCGGAAGGCTCGTCATGACATCACTTCGATAATATTTTCTACAATATTATTCCTCTATCAAATTTGAAAAAAAATGAAAAATGTCCATTGCAGATACATGTAATTTGATATTGCTTTAAAAAACCAAAATGAACGTTAACATTACTTTATTCTACATAAAGTTTTATATTTGTTACAGACATTAATTTTAAGTACGTCTTTGTTTTTATACTCTATATATCAATAGATAAATATTTGAGTTAACAGTTATGATGATGTTTTATTCGCCATATTATCGCCATTTGGGTAACAGATGAATTGCTGTACATCATACGCAAACCATAATAAACACATAGCATAATTTTGCAGCTTCTGTTAACCATTCAGGGTAGCCAGCAACACGAGGTCCCTCGATCAATGGAAAATAGGACACAACTGCAATATGGATGATTGGTGTTCAAAAATTAACAATCTGCAATATAACTTTTTTGCGTTGTGAAACAAATCTTCTTTATATTCTTCCGTGTAATTCACAAGTTCACTAACGCTATAGTTTTTTTTTTTTTTTGTAAAGTCTGAGTAATATAATTTCATTTCCTAATCTAATTTCCTTTACCCCAAAAGTCCCACAAAATCAAGATAGATGGATGAAATTGTCAATTATTATAAGTGACGACAGGAAATCATAAAAAAATATAATGAATCTTACACAATACATCACTTCTAAAAAAAAAAAAATATCTCCCCAGTGTATCAAATAACATTAATATTCAAATAAAACAATCCAGTATCAAAATAATAACAATTTACAAAAAGGTGAAAAACAGAAGCTGCGAGAAGATGTGTAAATTGGAAACAATTCAGCAATGGGAAAGTATGTAGAAAAGAAGTAAAGTCTTTTAAAAATATAGACTTATACAGAGGTGGATTTAATGTCATAGGTGGTTGGTAGATAATAACTGGATAAACCTCAGTCTGCGATAAAATTAAAACAAAAAAAGCGACGTACAATGTTCAACGCGCACTCTCTCTGATTTGCAGCTTAAAATTTTGTAAACCAGTAGGTACTAGAGCATTTAACGAGAAATAATTAAATTTCCAAAGATAAAGAATTAAACACACGAGATGCGTCCTGTAAGGTTAAAACAATGCCCGCTGAATGTTTATGTTTAATATTACAAATGTAGCAGAAAAACACTTAATCACGATTGCTGCTCAGAATTTTTTTTCACACTGCCCTGTGTTTGGATTGGCATTCTGTTTAATCACAATGACTGTGACTTATTGTCTAACTTTATTCAGAATTATCACATGTATCAAAACTGATACTTCTTTTAACAATCCGTCTGTATCTATAAAATTGATAACATTTTATGAACATTATATGCTTGAGAACACCTCAATTATTTAGAATATTTAGAAACAAGCTTTAATTTGATATGATACTTTAAGATTTTTAAAATTCCTCATGTAAATATCAACATCCACTCATCACAGTATGTAATTAATCCATAGGCACATAGAAAAATCCAAATAACAATTGTGGTAATGACGCTATTACTATAATGCAATTTTATTTAAAAATATTGCTCTTTTAAACAACTGTCATGTATCCATCGCATATACTGCCATTATGTGGTACGAAGGTCATCTGGGTTTTTTTTTCTGTAGTAGACATTGGTTTGGTCTCAAATCTGCATGGAATTGAAAATTCAAAAAGTTGCGGTATTGAGCACCATACATGCACTCAAAGTGGATATCCCCATTGTCCTGATGAGATTTAAGTCAGTGTCATATGTAACGTTTAAAAATACGGCACTGTTTTAACTAGTTAATTGAGATAAATTTATATTATATCTTTTTATTCTTTTCTATTCGTTTTGATATTCAATGGACGTCCTTTAAATGATATTCAGAGGAAAAACTTTATTTTGCCGTGTCCTTCAAATTTGTTCTTCCTAGCATGAAATATAAATCACAAACATGAAAAAAGTACAAATAACATTAAACACACTGTGCCAGATAAATTTAATAGTGCCAAAGTGGTGTTTTTTTTACACGTCTGAGGTGCATGTATAGAGAAATTTAAATACGCCACATAATAAACTATGGCTTAAAGAAATTATAACCACCTTTGTTATTGTCTCCTATAAGATCATTGTAGGACTTTTATAAAATCCTCAAAGATTTTCAATATTTTCTGTAGGAAAATTATTTCTCCTATGGGATTTATTATTTTCTACTGGATTCTAATTTTTGAGGGTGAATACTCACATGTCTAATAAGATATACTAAAAACAAAAGAAGTTATTATTTAGTATATTTGAATTTTTTTGAAAGTGTATTTAAGCGGGTGCAAAAATGCTACCTTGGTACTGGCATAATTATGGTGTTTAGAAGTTTTTGTTTTATAGAGTAAAATGAATATATATATATATATATATATATATATATATATATATATATATAGAATGTATATATATATATATATATATATATATATATATATATATATTAAAAAGTATTTCAGGAGAACTGTTCTTTATGTGTAGTGAAGAACTTGCATGAAAAATTATACCTGTAGGGTGAGTTACACAATATACTTCTTTTTTTATTTTTTTTTTTTTTTTCGTTTATTATAATAAAAATAATCTGTATTTGAATAATAATTATAAATTTACTTCAGTTTTTCTGAAATTAATAACATTACTAGTTCTTATTAAAGTTAGATTATCAAACAAATTTGAAGAAAAAGAATAATATCGTGAGCTGGCTGTATCAGAAGCGTAATGTATTTTTGGAATAATATTATGCGTGACAAATTTCTAAATGCCCAGAATTTTTTTTTGAAACTTGGAAAATCTTTCTTTCATTTTACATCACTCCCCAGAAGCCTCCTTTCCTCGTATCCTTGAGCATTATTCTGCCAAACGTATTATAATACAGCGATCGGGTACTGTTACTTCCTAATGCAGCTGTTCAGCAAATTGATCAGGCCGAGATTGAATAATTGACAGCGTCACGAAAATACCGAACCCATGTGCATACGAAAGAATGGATCGGAATTCTACGCAACTGCAACCAGAGTTAGGTCTGTGGATCAGGTCAAAAATGTTCATAAAAATTAATTATGCATCGATCCCTATGTCGCCAGTGTAGATTTATAGATTATTATATGGCAATTTTTATATCGCATCCTATATTAGCCTGAGGTCGCTGTATATCAACCCGAGAGCCGGCAGCCTGATGTTATAATCTTTATATCATATACTTATAGAAAATATAAAAGAAACAATAAAAAACATCATGTGATGACTGATTATTGTCAACAAATCGCTCTGTGTCTATATATATACCATCTCTGATAAAATTCCCTGATATTTTTGCGCCAGCTGTTTTTATACCAAGTTGACGTCGACGTAACTATTTGACGTCATACTCGGAGATCGGAGTTGAACGATGCATACCGAACTCTACGTCATAATAGGCGACGATTAACGGAAATGGGTGTGACATAACATCCGAAGATTGCCGGAGAGGGGTGTGATATAAATCTTATATCACACCCCTAGGGTTTATATCACACGGGTTGGCGAATTGTTTTGGTTTATATCACACAGGGCGGAAAAGGGTATATTTTTATAAGTATATGATATAGAAGAATATTCATCGGCCAATTCCAGGAATAGTCGAAATTAATTACCATCATGGTGATGGCGAACATGGAGCGGGTCGCCGTTTGCTCAAATGCATGCAAGAAAATCAAACCATGAACATTGCTATAGTCGTTACGAGATGGATTGGGGGCACATTGGGCCTCAACACTTTACCATCATGGAGGGTCTTGTGAACGAGGTCGCCAACCTTATTCTTGAGTTAAACATTCTGCAGTTCTTGTGATGTGATTCACTCTGAAGATTAAGTATATTGTATTCTTTATCGGAATTTTAAACTTTGTTTGACAAGTTTTGTAATTATCTTTTAGGTGGCATATCCGATGTAAATTTGTCAATATATATAGACACAAACACCTAAGTACTCTCTCTAAAAACGCACAGATCTCTATTAACATTATGCACTCTCTATCTGGTCTGCCTATATATCTATTCTTAATATCTATCGGTGAACATGAGGCGACATAACTAGACATAGGGCTATGGTAAAATATTGACATCGTAACATTCCACCTTAAATGTCGGAGCTTAAAATAACACAATTTTTCAGGGTTTGCATGACGTTAAGAAAGAAAAGATTTCTTAAAATACTATAGACAATATTTGTGTTTACAAGACCCCCATTTTACTACTGAAGTGGAAAAAGGCATGCGAAAAGAATGGGGAAATTATGTTTATTTTAATTCTTTTACCTCTCAGTCTAGAGGGCAACATTTATAAATAATAATTTTGAATACAATTATTCAATACATTGAATGACAATTCTGGTAATTTCATTGCCCTTGATATTGAATTTGGTAATATACATGCAAGCTTAGCCCTTATTCATGGTCCTAATGATGATAACCCTGGTTTTTATAACATGGTATCAGAAGCAATAGGTAATTTTGAGAATGAATGTATAGTTTTAGTTGGGCACGTACGTAGCATCACACTTTTTCTTGTGATAAAAAAAAAAATCTTTCTTAAATGAACTATATAAAAAATTAATCATCATTCGCCTGGGTAGACGAACGATGTCATG
>WFKH01011925.1:32778653-32794022 GCA_016163765.1 Magallana hongkongensis | reverse complement strand
AATATAGGTGGAAAGACCTCTAATTGTTCGAGAACAATTAGTCTACTAGTTTTTTTATGTTTTGTTTCAATAAAATTAATAAAACATTTTCTCTGCGTTACATTATAAAAAAATGTCAAAAACTTAAATATGCAAATTTTATTTTATTTGACCTTGACCTTTGACCTTTATGTCATATTGATTTATAAAGGTCAACATTTTAATTTGAAGTAGTCTGATAGCCATACGATGTAAGGTTTAAAAGTTGTAAGTGTTTTTAACGAAATTAAGAAACTTTCAGGGGCGATAACTGCTAGAAAGTGGCACCAGCCCCTTTCGGTATGAAAGACTTGAGGGACCCCCTAAATGTACTGAATACATTAGTGAAAGTTTCAAGTCTCTGCCTCTAACGGTTTGATTTTATGGAAATTTAAATACTTTCAGGGGCAATAACTACTAGAAGGGGGCCCCAGATCCTTTCGGTATGAATAGATTGAAGAACCCTCTAAGTGTACTGAAGACATTGGTAAAAGTTCCAAGTCTCTATCTCTTATGGTTTTAGAGGAGTAGCGATAACAACCATTTCGTACAATAGGGGCAATAACTCTGTAATTATTCAAAGTTATGAGCCAAGGGGCTATATTTTAAAATGTCTTACGATATCTTACTATATCCATGAAAAAGTTTTTCTCTACCACCCTAAACAAAAGAGATCTAAAAACTCATTAATTAACAGATTTCCAAATGACCTTGACCTTTGACCTTTATGTCATTTAGTTCGGCCAAGGTAGACACTTCCATCCCAAGTGGTCCGAAGTCACTACCATAAATAATAAAAAAGTTGGAAGTGATTTTATATAAATTTAAATGCTTTCAGGGGCAATAACTACTAGAAGGGGGCCCCGGATCATTTCGGTATTAGTAGATTGAAGAACCCTCTAAGTGTACTGAAGACATTGGTAAAAGTTCCAAGTCTCTATCTCTTATGATTTTAGAGGAGTAGCGATAACAAGCTTTTTGTTCACAAGGGCAATAACTTTGTAAGTTCTGGGAGCTATAAAGCAAAGGGTCATTTGGTACCATATCTTTTTATGATCAATCACATAAAGAAAAAAGTAGTTCAATATCTTTTGAAATAAAAAAGATGTCCCTGGAAAAAAAGAGGAGAAAAAAAATAATAAAAAACAGAAGAAAAACAAAAGGTCTTTCACCTGAAAGGTGGAAAGACCTAAAAACATAAAGAAAACTAGTAGACTAATTGTTCTCGAACAATTAGAGGTCTATCCACCTTAGTATTTTTAATAAATTGCTAGATTGCCCGATAAGATATACAAAAAAATATCAAAATTGTGATATATATTGTACTAGAATTTTTTCCCACTTACTCTGAACAAAACTGATGTGCTCGCCAAGTGAATATTCTTAACACATTGTCAAGCATATAAAGAGAGAACCTAACAATAGAAGAGCGTGTTCTAGAGGCTAGCTATCGTTGTACAATATGAATGGGTTCACTGTAAAAACAATTTCCACTTGAGTAACCACAGGACTTGATGTGATACCTGGCTGACCAAATTGAATACCTTATTTCGCAATCCAACAAGCTATTGAAACCCTTACTATAATTCTGTATTTCAAAAGATATGAAAATTCATTAATTAACAGATTTCGAAATGACCTTGAAATTTGACCTTTATATCATTTTGTTCGGCCAAGGCAGACGCTCCCATCCCAAGTTGTTTGAAGTCTCTATGATAGATAGAAAAAGAGTTGGAAGCGATTTTATCGAAATTTCAATACTTTCAGGGGCAATAACTGCTAGAAGGGGGCCTCAGATCCTTTCGGTATGAATAGATTGAAGAACCCTCTTAATGTACTGAAGGCAAAATTTCCAAGTCTCTATGTCTTATTGTTTCAGAGGAGTAGCGATAACAAGCATTTCATACAATAGGGGCAATAACTCTGTAACTATTCAAAGGTATGAGCCAAGGGGCTATATTTTAAATTGTCTTAAGATGTCCTACTACATCCATGAAAAAGTTTTTCTCTACCATCCTAAACAAAAGAGATATAAAAACTCATTAATTAAGAGCTTCTCAAATGACCTTGACCTTTGACCTTTATGTCATTTTGTTTTACCAAGGTAGACGCTTTTGTCCCAAGTTGTCCGAAGTCTCAATGGTAGATAGTAAAAAAGTTTGAAAGGATTTCATCGAAATTTCAATATTTCAAGGGCGATAACTGCTAGAAGGGGGCCTCGGACCCTTTCGATATGAATAGATTGAAGAAGCCCCTAAATGTACTGAATACATTAGTGAAAGTTTCAAGTCTCTACCTCTTACGGTTTATGAGAAGTAGCGATAACAAGCATTTTGTACAATAGGGGCAATAACTCTATAATTGTTTCAATGTAGGGGCTAAAGGGTTATATTTTGAAATGTCCCAAGAAGTCCTTTTACATCCATGAAAAGGTTTTTGTCTACCACCCTAAACAAAAGAGATCTAAAAACTCATTAATTAACAGACCTTTGACCTTTATGTCATTTTGTTTGGCCAAGGTAGACGCTTCCATCACAAGTGGTCCGAAGTCTCTACGATAAATGATCAAAAAGTTGGAAGTGATTTTATAAAAATTCAAATACTTTCAGGGGCAATAACTACTAGAAGGGGGCCTCGGATCCTTTCGGTATTAGTAGATTAAAGAACCCTCTACCTGTACTGAAGACATTGGTAAAAGTTCCAATTCTCTATCTCTTATGGTTTCAGAGGAGTAGCGATAACAAGCTTTTCGTACACAAGGGCAATAACTTTGTAAGTTCTGGGAGTTATTAAGCAAGGGGTCATTTGATACCATAACTTTTTATGGTCAATAACATAAAGAAAAAAATTGTTTCAATATGTCTAGCAATAAAAAAGTTGTCCCAAGGAAAATAGAAAAGAAAAATTATAAGAATAATAAAAAACATAAGAAATACAAAGAGGTCTTTCACCTGAAAGGTGGAAAGACCTAAATATTCCACTTAGTATTGGGCATCTAGCAGGCAATTTGGGTACATTGTCATGGTTTTATATTTCAAAACAAATTGATACTATGGAGGTCATTTTGCAGTATTCATGAAAACTTGTATTTTATTTCTTAAAACCAAGTATCACCTGTTTCCATGATTACTCGTGTAAGGCCAAAATTAAAAATTGATTAGTTTGACTTACTTCGACCGACCCATCAAAATTGTCCATTCCCAATAATTTTTTTCAGAATTTTAAATTTTTTTTATAGACTATTCATGATGTATTAAAACATGTTAAGATAATGTTTTTTTTTTATTTTAATCAATAAATAATGAATTTGTTAAGCTTTCCTTGTATAGAAAAATAGTTTGTTTATCAGATTATCAATGGGCAAGAAAATTTACTTTAAGAAAAGGAGGGGCTGCGTACTTAGCCACCATGAAAAAATTGGGTCCGAGTAAATCAAACTTAAATTTTAAATGCTGGTCGATAAATATACATGTACATGTATATTCATATTATAATCAAGTTATGCTATCATGATATTCATATTAACTTTCATGACAATTTTGATATACATTTTACACCATGATTTTATCGTAGACTGTGTTTAAATAACATATGCACTACTGCGCCAGAAAAATACTGACATTCCCATTTTAAAGTGACAAACTTAATGTTTATCAGTACCATCAGTAAAAACGTTAGTATTTGTCTAAATTTATCAGTACAAAATGGGAATGTCAGTATTTTTTGGTGCAGTATTGGTGCTACCCATTTACTTTATTGTAAAATTCAAGGTGCAATTACCAGTTAACAAACACCCCCCCCCCCCCCAATATTCATTGGCATGTCTATGTTTACACTTTAAAACTCAGGTGACTAATACTTCTTGTAAGCTTCTTGTTGAGAATTACCGGGGTATTGTATATTTACACATTTTTTTTACTAACTAGTGTACACCATATATATTTTTAAGTTTATTAGAAATGAAAAAAGTGCCATGGCCTGTAGCTTGGCTAACAAGCAAATGGATATGAAAATTTAGTAAGATTGGATTAGTATAATTAATTGTGGGTGTTACTTATATTTGTAAAGAAATGGGTAAATCTGCACAATGAATATACATTATACACTGTTAAGATATAGGGTAGTCAAATGAAATGTAGATGTAATGGCCCTTCCCAAAATAAATTCTAGTTATTTTGAAAATGTTTATGTATTTTTTTTCATTTAAAAAATAATTAATGTTGCTATATTCTGATAACGTTTTTGAATTTCTAAAAGGTAATTCAGAAAATTCATGGAGTTTTTGTTTAGCCCTACCTAAAGTATTTGGTTTATACTAAATATGTGAAGTTCATCTTTTGTGCTTAAAAAATTGGAAGAGAATTCAGAGGATCAATTGAAAGAGAAATATGTTAAAGGCTTTAGCAAAACCTACTGAAGCTGTTGAAAACAAAATGGCAAAATTTTTAAAGACAGAATTTGAAGTTGTAAAGAAAGGTATTTCATTAATATTTAGGGAGTGAAGTGTGGACATTTTAATTTTATTTCAGTTTGTGTGTAAAGAAGATTTTAGGGTAGTCGGGAGAAATTAGATGACTCGAAGACCTTCATTTATTTTTAATAACAAATTGCCTATTGAAAATGAAATGTGGCAAAAACTTGGAATTTTAATAGGAGAAATTTGTTTAGTGCATTCGTATCTGCGCAATAGATACAAACAAGATTTTTCCTATAGTGTGATTATCCTTATTCCCCCTTCCCCTGTTTGCGTACTTGCCGGTGACTTGCCATTCTAGTTCATAATAAATAGTTTTGACAGCATTTGGTTTTACTGAATTACTCCCCTTGCAAATTGTGTCCCCCTGACCACTGACGTCATTTCGTAGAACTTTAGCGTGATAAACAGAGTCGCTGGGAACATTTCTCACAAAAAGCTTTGATTTTCATTATTCGGAGTGGGCCATTAATGGGAATCGACTTGGCGGAAAATATGCAAGAATAGTGACCAAATTCAATGTGTTAATGTGTACATGTATGTCAAACGGACCTGGAATTGATGTGCTGAAGGACAAAATAATCTGTAGGCTAACCCCTACTACAGATTACGGAAAATATATACTTTGAGATCATTAAAGAGGGTTAGTCTTGAGAGGGTAAGTTATAAATATACGTTCATCGTGTACTTTGTGACCTTTAGGGTATGCACCCTTTTCTGTACTTGATTGACATACCTATCGTAACTTTGTAGTTGATCTCGAATCCTCCACAGCCATCTCTCTTCCCACTTGTAATTTTTCTAGTGGTGTTGCAAGATCGGCACATTAGTGTAAACACGCTTGCTAATCCATAAAGTTTTTCGGAAATTATGTCCCGGATGTGAAGCAATGTTCCACACTGTTGACACACCATTTGATCAGCCATATGTTGAATTTCAACAACACGACGGCCCAATGTGCATTCATTATTGACTTTGTCGTTTAATTTTGTTTCCAAGTTGGCCACCAGAAAGTCCTCATGAATTTCTTCTTCATTTTCAAATTTATCTGCGTGTTTTGAATAACTGTGATCATCTGTACTTTCGTCTTTTTCCTGATGTTTAACGTTAAATGAATAAAATTTATGAAAGTCTTGAAGTTTTTTAGCTTTTTTCTTAGATATAAATTTACCGTTTTTGTCACGGTAGGTGACGTCTGCCATTATTAGCGTCGGGCACGGACTGACGTAATAACGTGACGCGTGAATAACGCAGCGTTATTTCGCGTGGTATGGATCATTACCTTAAATGGGAGTCATATCATTATATTATTATATGCAATTTTATTTTTTTAAAAATAGTGTTTTATGACATGTTTTGCTCTCTATTTTTTCATAGATCGACAAACATGCAGGTCCTCGTTGGACTGATCATCAACTACACTCACCTATGATTGGACTGCTGGGAGCGCATACTTCTACAAGGTTTTCTTCGGATTTAACACAGTGATACACCAATGTTTCTCCAAAGCATTTTGGTTTTGTTTCACACTGTTTTTCCTTTGATTTCTTTTCTAAAGTGATTGTATTATTTGGACAACTATTGACAATAACGAGGTCAGCGTTTGTTTCATTACATACCTGGTCCTGTAACAGAAAAATCACCGGGTAAATAATAGTTTACAAACTTACTTTTAAAGGATGTTTGTTTTGAAAAACATTGCAGTTTTACATGTAACTAGAAATCAAAACTCAATTATAATGTCTTTTTACTAAACACTTCTAAACTACTGATAACATGTGTTGATAACCTGCACAAAAAAAGTCAATGAGATTAATGTACTTGTATATAAAACTGAAAAGTAAATATAACATATTTCATTAGCTACATGTACTTCGTTTCTGACTGTTCAGTAAACGATAAACCAAGCGGCTGCTACAACCTCAGTTTATAATCGCTAATCAACACGTACCTTATATAAATGTAGAGTTAGCAAAGTTCTAATTGCTATATGTTTTAATGCATGTATTTGATTGAACAACTCACTTAATTTAAAACATTTGGAGAATTATCATTTGAAAGGTCGTGCTTAAGATTCGTAAGAAATGGGTGGAATTCTTTAACTCATAGAATAAACCTTGCAACTGTTAAACTAGGAAATTTCAAAAAGTATTTTTTTTTCAGTTTAACATCCTAATTTTACCGAGCTAAGATGCATTGACAATTTTCTTCATTTTATCACTTACCTGTGAAATAAACATGTGAATACAAAGTAAAGAATGAAAATTTGTGTTAAAAAAAAGCAAAAAAAAAAAAAAAAACCAATTACTTAGAATAGGTAAAATATGAGTTTTAAGTTGATGTTTTGATGTAAATACTATCACAGAATAATACCGCTGATAATCTTTTCTGGCGATACATGTCCGTTGCGTTCAAACTATGCAAGTAGTTCAGAGACAACAGCATAAAGTACAAGACGCATGACCAGCTGGAACCTGACATCATGATGGTTAATCAATTGATGTTTCTAGCGTCTTTCTGAACTTCTCGGGGCGCGCTGTCGTCAGAGGTATACCGGGGTATAGTTCTTGGTTTCCTGTATTGATAAAATAAGGTGACTTAAACGAAAAAAAAACCCAATAAGAATATAACGTAGTGAAATTTCAGTGTCTATTATCTTTTCCTTAAAAAAAAAAACATGATGAATATCTACTCTTCAACAAAGCACATGGTAAACATCTACAGAACACAGACCTTAATCAGTTTTAGCCGGAAGCGATGGATTCTAGTGAATCGGATGAGATAAGCGAGGACGAATTAGACGACCAGACTGGTTGGACATACTGTATATTTCAACCTTTAAATTGTAGTTAAATTGTTTATGTTAGTTTATATCAATATATCGGCATTACCTGTTATTAGCACCGTTGTGCTATTAATTTTTGACGCTATTTTACGTAACGTCAGAAGCGTTGAAATAATCAATAAATCATTGTTTATAATTTTTTATCACACCAGGAGGGTGTAACTATTTAAAATCTATAATAGCATCGTCTCGTTGTATATATATGTACTCCTCTTATCGATTCACTATCTGGATTATACATAGAATAGAGAGTGAGGATGGTTTCGTCCATCTGTATATATTCCTGTTACTGACACTGCGGTGCTAATAACATGGGTATATAAACAGAGAGACGATGTTTCAGAAATCATTCTGTTAACTCTACGAAGGGAAGAATTCGCGGGAATGAGGGTTTCTTTTGTGGGCCTATCAGATAAAAAATGGGGCTTGAATGAACGCAAACAGAGTCCCTAATAGTATAGCCTGATTGTAACAGATTCCTTCATACATGTATTTGACCTGTATTCCGTAATAAAATGAATGACTTATAAATATATCATTTTTGTGTCGTCTTCTCTTACGGAATAAATGGTATGAATTATAACAGATTTCTTCATATTTGACCTTTATTCCTTATAAGTCAATACAATTAAATGTATCAACTTTTCAATCTTTGCAAATGTGACGGACATTGAGAATAAGGTATATCGAGAATAAGGTATTTTTTAAAGGAAGTGAATATGAAAAAATTAATTGTTGCTTAATAAATATTTAAAGCCTTTTGAAACTTAGAAATGAGGTTTGTAACCTTTTTGTTTATTTCTATCATGAGATTTTATCAATTTAACACTATCAGTGAAAGGTTTATGGAGGTAATCCATTTTCCCCAGCATGCATCTGTTTTCTGACGTAGATAAACTACATTGCTGCTGATGATTTGGTCAATTTTTTTACAGAGTTGATAGAACTGGGTCAATATTTATACAGAGTTGATAAAAGTTACTAATGAAAAATTATGCCTGGATGTGAAGCAAAATTTTGTACTGTAATGAGAGGACAAGGATTCAGAATATTTCTATAACTAAACCTTAGGTAATTATATATGATTTGTGCAAAAAATGAATAGATAATCTGCGAAATATGAGACCATTGCATTCCAGATGTTTGTAAGGAGATGTGGCAGTCAGTGTTTACATAAAAAATGCTGTTTGTAGATTTTAAATAAATATAAAAATGTAATTTTATTTTCTGTGTGGGGTTTCTTACCGTTACTTTTTATTTAAATGATCTAGAAATCTTGCTCTCTGATTTGTTTTTTCTTAGATTAGATCTTGACGATACGTATGCCGGTTCTGTTTATGCTGTCAGAAGAATAACAGAACTAAGACGACACATTTTAAAAACCAAGAGAGCTGAGCAATGCACCTTGTGTGCTCATTTATGTAACACACATAATGTTCAATCTCATGACAACAAATTAAGAAATTCCCGAGTGCAAGCAAAAATAGGTCACAATAACACTGATCCAGGGACATTCCATTCTAGTTACATGTAACATTAACTGCTGGTGGGAATGTATCATTCTGAGATCCAAAATCTTCCTCCATAATCCCTGTTTCAAAATGACAACTCTTTACATCCATTTCAAGTTTCAATTCACATTTTGATGATGGCATTTTATCTCTGTTACTAAGCGTGTGTAAAAATGCAATGTGTCTCACTGACGTCAGCATCGGTGCTGCCCTCTCTTGGATGCTTAGAGATAACCCAGCAGGGAGGTAATGATTTAAACAATATGGCAGCGCTCATGGATTGCAAAATTTAATTATTCTAAGTAGTATATCTTCTTACTGAGGAAAGCTGTGTCTAAATGGTTTTCAGATATTATTATATACATCAAACAGACAAATTTGAGCCCTTGATAATTTTTTTATGTTCACTTCCTTTAAATATCTGACCCTATGATACAATCATACGTATACTGAAATAAGTATAATAACTGATGTTGATAACGTCAATTACATAAACAATTATTAGTACCACGGTGCTAAGAAAATGATGCCAATATTTTGTAAAATTATAACTTGATGCTGTAAAGACATTGGAACTAAACTTCACTAAGAGAGTATAGCCTAGGTATGAGGCAAAACGTTATCAAAGAAAAAATAATAGGACCCAAGCAATGGAAACATGGTCGACATAAATTATATGATAGTAATTTCACGAGGTAATATATTATTTTTTCGTTGATTGTTCTTTTCGTTAATTGTTGAAACAAAGTGGTTGACTGTTCTATGGAATGCCCCTATCTGAGATGTCTGGTACGGTGGGGAAAGCTTTGGGATGCCCCTTTTCATCTGTGTGGACAAGGTTGCCAATACTAATGCGTGTATAATCAGTATTTATCTTCTTTTCGAAATATGTCCATATTATTATATCGCCGCTCTGAAGGAGTGCGGGTATACTGTTTTACCCTTGTGCATATGTCTGTCTGTCCGTAACATATTTCTATCGCATTTTTCTTAGCAACTATTACAGTACCCGCAACGTTATTGTTTACAATCCTATCCTATCATATCGTGTATCAATCATATCGTATCGTGCTTGTATACTGTTCTATCGTGCGTTAATGCTATCGTATCGTGCGTGTATACTGTTCTATCGTGCGTTAATCCTATCCTATCGTGCGTTAATCCTATCAGGTTTATCGTTCAATTTTAACAGTTTTTCCGTTTATCCTATCGTGTTAATCGTTTCGTGCCTTTTCATAAGCAAGTAAATTTTAATTCAAAGTTGCAAGTCGTTCAGTGCGCCGTATAAGAAAATTTATCGAACAAGAATTGTAAAATCCTATCCAGCAATCTATCATGATACTAATGTCTTATTTTTTAGATCAAAATTAACCAATATTACATGTAAATCATATCTGTAAGCATTGGAAATAAAAAAAAATAATGTAAACTATCGAAGTTCTTAGGAACAAGGTAACATATATACCTGTATATCGAATATATTAAATCGTACGCGAAGTGTATACCTGCGTAAACATTAACTTTTATGCAATATAATTCGTGTTTTATCCATCATATTTTACAGAAACAAAAGTGTTTATGATATAATTTATATTTAATTAAAACCAGAGTTGTATATTTATTGAACCCGTTATTTTCCGTGTGATATTTGATTTTGGGCTGAAATGTTCTCGGCAATCGGCTAGGGTGTGTGGTAATGAAAACTATGTTAACAAATCGTACGCGGAATGTATATCTGCGTAAATATTTATTTAACTTGTATGTTATATAATTCGTTTTTAATGCATCATTTTCTTATACAGAAAGAAATGTATTTATGATAGATTGTATATTAACTTTAAACAAGAGTTGGATTTTTAAAGTTGAACCCGCTATTTTCTGTGTGATTTGATCTCGGGCTGCAATATTCGCAGCGATAGGCTAGGCTGTTCGGTAATGAAAGTAATGTTAACAATACAGAAAATTTATTGATCATTTAAGCTCATAATTTTTGTTAAAAAAAATTAACTGCTCATTTTTATACATTCTATAAATGATGCAGCGATGATTAACAACTCAGCAATTTTTACTAAAAAGAAATTCCACGTAAATCTTTATTCGTACGTGTTCTTTCCCAAATTATGCCATCATCAGGTTATTCATGAAGATCGTTTAAAGCGATAATACGTTTATCATGAACATCGTTTATCCTTTCCTATCGTGTATCAATCCTATCGTGCCGTGCGTGTATACTGTTCTATCGTGCGTTAATGCTATCGTATCGTGCGTGTATACTGTTCTATCGTGCGTTAATCCTATCCTATCGTGCGTGAATCCTATCCTATCGTTTATCTTGTAAAAAATAACGTTGCGGGTACTGTAATAGGAGATGCTTGAAATGTTAACACACTCTTTGTGTTGCCATATAGTGGGATCCATTTTTGTACCAATCAAACGTCAACTTTCTGTTAAATGACGACATAGTACTTTTTTAGCATAAATTTTCGAACAAGTCTCAAATATTTCTCAGCACTTATTAATAGCAGATGTTTGAAAGAACTATATATGATTTGAGTTAAATTTGGCCCCCATAATTCGTCATTTTTAAGTGTTTAGGGTACAATAAAATGTTATGTTATTTTTTTAAAAGAGTTGATATAAAATATATTTTTCACCTATATATTTTATTTATTTGCACTCACTTGCAGTATATGACTTCAGAAGTGACGCTATTTCTATAATTCAATCAAAATCGGTCAAAAATTGACATTTTTCTTATCTTTTTACGAATGGGAAATATAGAGCGCATGCTTGAACAAGGAAAACATTTTTGTCACTTATTAGTCTTGGATAGATACATCTCTGATTAAAATATTTTGTTTGTTCAAGCATGCGCTCTATGTTTTCTGAAAGAAAAACTGCTTGAAAACAAGCTGTTTCAAGCTAAAAATGCAAAAATGGCGGGAAAAGGTCTTCACGATATCATTTTTCTAAATTGTGGGCACTTGAATAAAAATGAACATTATATAAAAACATCACTTATATATCTGTACAAAGAAAAACGAAGAATTGTATTTTGTACACTTACATCAGAGCAAGGGTATCACTAGTGGGCATTGGTTCACAGATATCTTGTTTACTATTCTGCTACATTTATTGCCAAAAAAAAAGGTAACACCATTATAATCAAGCCATAATAAGTTGCAAACGTCAACGACAGGATGTTAGATAAGAAACAAAATGACCTTGTACTAAAAAAAATAAGCTAGAACGTTATACTACTTTATCAATATATCACGTGATTTAAGTGCCTGTCCCGACAATACGTATCAGTATGTCAAAAACATGTAAAAATTATCGGCTGTTATTTGTTCGAAAGGAAACCCACAACAATGCTGATGATTCGATATTAAAATTTCATCAATTTGTTATGAACGGTTATCGACCATTGGGTCATGTGAAGAAGATACGTGTTAATATACATTTTGGGCGCATTTTCACATGCAATTGAAAATCAACGATCAAACTCATTAAAAGATATATATCGCTTACATTAAACATATGAGAATTTGCTAAATATAATCATCTCACATTTTCTAAACATTGATAGATATACACGTATCAACAAATCGAAGTTTTTGTTCTTCATCATTTTATTAAGGCGTCGAGCTAATGCTCGGCAGCCTTCTAGCGATCGTCTGGATTGGCAATCGTCCAAAATTCATGTTTTGCACCGCCTTTTAAATGCGCATTATAAATAAGTTCCTTAAGGTATTAAACGTATTACAAGATTTTTATTCCATTAATTCAACTAAATTGTGTACAAAAAACCCAACTTTGCCTCCCTGGTTATTGACAACTCATTGTATAGGTATGAATTTGCTAAATCAAGAAATGGCGGATGAATACAATAAGGTGTAAAAATTCACTAAATATTATTTTAGTTTATCGTTTATATTTAAATTCGAGACCGTGCCCGGTAGAAATAAAATTTGATATGTAAATTTATTTGTTATCGGGCACGGTCTCCAAAATAAATGTAAGGGATAAACTATCTAGTGATTTTGATGCAATAAATAAACACGATAATGCAGTTGTTTTGGTCGGGCATTTTATATAGCAGGTGTTGTGGATTTGCTTGTAAACAACCATACCATAGGTGACCTTGTTTCAAACGGAAATTGAAATAAATAAAAGTATGTTTTATTATTATAATAAGGGACACACTGTTAATGTATTCAATTTATGAACCTGTGAAAATTGTTCAAAGACTGTTTAAAGCAGAAAGAAAATAATTTATTTTTGAACTTTGAAATTTCTTCGATTTTTCTAACCATGATGAGTTATTGTATTATAAACGCATCACTACCTATTTTATAAGGAACTATACTGATTTTTGTTTTTAAAGCAGCACAAAACATAATTATTTTACTTTTTTATTCTAATATTATTTGATATACCACTATTAGTACAGAAATTCAAATTATTGGTATTCTATATAAAAGAAAATGTCAGCTCGATTCCTTTGTGACGGTTTCGGCCTTTGATACTTAACAGCCACATATGTGCAGTCAGCAATCCGGTCATGTTTACGCAAAGTTGAACCATCCAAGGTTACCATTTAAAAACTAATACTTAACAGGTTTCAATTTGTTAAGTTTATGAGGAATGGGGAGGATTCGTAATCATATTAAGGTAAAATTACATGTAAAGGAAACGTAAAATCTCTGCAAGATATTGAAAAAAAGAATGTTGCATTTAAGTCCTTGGTTGTACTATAAATATACTTTAGTTTTTTAAACTAGGTAAACATAAACACATTTGAATAGTTGGAACTGTTCCGTATTAAGTTAGAACGAGTTGTTGTTTCTTTTGTCCGCATATATTGGTACGTTAAACCAATCATCTGACGGGATGAATAAATAATGCTTTTTTAAAAGGTTGTTCTCTAAATATAAAATCTAAAGTGATGCGATATTGTTTGTTTGTTTAGTTTGTTATTTTTCTGTTCTTCTTTGTTTTGTTTTTTTTTGGAGGGGGAGGGGTGGGTGTGTGGGGGTGAGGGGTTGTCCTTAAAATTATATTATAAAAAAATATAGTGTTATATTTCTGTATTATTACTTCTTTTAAAACCTGGTGAGGGTATCAACAACTGACGCATTGTAAATGACTCATGCTTTGGGGTTATTTTCGTTTAGATATGACAATTTTGAAAAAATGAAATTACATCATAAATGCTTGAATATTACCAGACCCTAACACTTTTTCTTGAAACAGATGCGTTTCGTGGAATTGAGGCAACGTTTCGTTTTCGAGCAAAAAACTACTGAAACTAATCTACTATAATCATGAACATTATTTATTATAACCAACCACTCTCATATTTCGCAATTATTTTTTTAAGTTTTGTGTGGAACCAATGTTGTGAAGTTTGTGGGGTTTACTTTTATTTCCTCAGTTTGTTGTACTTGTCTCTATTTTAGTCATGGTACAAGATGTCATCCATATTTACTGTGTTAAATTTTCATTTATGTCATCTTTGTATGTTCAGGATGTTCGAACATTAGTAACAAGAACACTAATTACATGCCCATTATAACACATAGAGTTAAGCTTATTACACACCAATTATAACACATAGAGTCAAGCTTATTACACTGCCATTATTACACATAGAGTCAAGCTATTGCAACGTGTCGCTGTTTTAGCTCTTAGTAATTTATTTCCTGTCATGATTTTACAATGTTTTGGAAACACCAGGATTTACATTCGTCACATGTAGCACATGCGCATTAAAATTATTTTTGTTAGATATCATTACTAAGTATAATAAATATAGAAAGATAATACCTGTTTATAAACAATATATAACCTAATCCCGATAAAATATGTTTATACCACTGGTTGTTCTATAAGACAAACGCTTGGTACTGAGTTTGTCCCTAAACTGTTGTTTAAATATAACTCATTTTAAACTCATCAGTTTTACCTATAACTAATAAAATCAATTTTGTTTCAGAAACAAACAGTATTTTGAATTCTAAAAAGGAATAAACCTTATTTATATCTTCTACAATAAACTTGCTGCAATCTTACCTGCTTATGATACAATTTTTCACAATTCAATATATAGTTGAAACAAATTTAAAACCTTATAATAAACTAAAAAGCATATTGCACATTTTCTTTAGTTATATGATATTTTATACGATCTTGTTTACATCATTTTTAAATTTAAAAAAGCCAACTGAAATAGAAAAGCTTTTGCGATAACGTTAGTCCACCAATCAGGTAGATTGTTTACCACGGTGTTGCTAGTAATCTATGTTTAAAGCCTTTTAGGAGGAGCTTACAATAGTTTTGAGATGACGCATGCGCGATACAGGCACGTGATTGAATATGTTAAATGCAATCATGTGATCCCGCAAACTTGGTTATAGAAATTCTTCCTAAGTTAAAATCCGGTGATGATTTAGAAGGGATTGTACGTCCAAACGCGCAAATGTAACTAAAAATCGAAGCCAAATGAACTCGCCGCTACT
>WFKH01011925.1:32736895-32778553 GCA_016163765.1 Magallana hongkongensis | reverse complement strand
GTAAGATATATATAAGTATGTATTACTTTGTATCTTCTTATCCTGTGAACTAATAGATATATCACACTTCAAAATATTTAAAGA
The DNA here is from genome assembly GCA_016163765.1 of Magallana hongkongensis. Lineage (NCBI taxonomy): Eukaryota > Metazoa > Mollusca > Bivalvia > Ostreida > Ostreidae > Magallana > Magallana hongkongensis. The sequence goes on along the minus strand of WFKH01011925.1, from coordinate 32,778,469 downwards.
AAGATATGACTTAGAAATTAGCTCTAGTTCTCTTACTATTATATTTACGTTAAAATTGACAAATGAATTGCTATGAAACGCTCAATTTCTTTATAAAAGTTCATGGAGATTATCAAGTTTATATTGTGTTTATTCATTTATGTTTTCCTTTATTTCATTTCTTATATTTTAGTTTTATAATCTAAAGTTCAGCTCTCTATCATTTTAAATGTCCCCGTAATACATTTGGTTTCGTTCAAGGTATTTTAGAGAGCACTGCTTTTAACAAGTAGATTCTTCGTTCATTGTACTTTCACAATTATCAAATGTGATACAGATGTTGTCCATTAACTGACAATGCATTAACACTGATAAGACAATATATGTAATGTTTCACGATAAAACAGACTTTTTTAAATAACTATCAAAACCGAGCAAAAGTTTGGTAAACATGCCTTTGAAAAAGTTTTTAAATATGAAATTCTATACGGGTCTTACCTGTCTATATTAAATTTCACAATATTGAATTTAAATTCTGAACAAATTTCCAATCTTACGTCTTTTTTTCGCAAAGTTAGTCATATATGTTTCATGCAGAGAATTTAGGTCCGTTTTCGTTACAAGCAACTTTTGCAGCATACTTTGTTTTAATCCTTTGCAGGTAAAACTCTGTATCTTCTTAATATTTAAAGAAAGATATAAGACCTTAAAGTTAGCTCTAGTTTTAAGGAAATAATTTTCAAATAAATCGCCTAAACTTTTTTTCATTTATATGTAAGCGTTAAACGCTCGTTTGTATTCCAATTATATTTACATTTACAGTAACAAATGAAGTGCTATCAAGACGCTAAATTTATTTTCAAAAAATCTTGAAGATTATCAACTGAAGTTTCTCTCCTTTTTTTTCTTTTTAATTTTTTCATCCATTTAAGTTTTACTATCTAAAGTTCGGCTCTCTATCATTTAAAAGTCACCGTTAAACATTTGGTTTCGTTCAAAGTATTTTAGAGAGCACTGCTTTTAACAAGTAGATTCTTAGTGAAGTCCAACTGTTTCATTGTACTTTAACAATCATCAAATGTGATACAGATGTTGTCCGTTAACTGACTATGCATTAAAATTAATTAGCCAATATAGAAATGACTCACGATAAAGAATTTTTTTTATAAATAACAAAACCAAGTAAAAGTTTCGTAAACATGCCTATGAAGTCTTTAAATATGAAATTCTTTACTAGTCTTACCTGTCTATATTTTAATTTCACAATACTGAATTTAAAAGTTCTGAACAAATTTCAATCTTACATCCTTTTTTCACTGAAATGTGCTCTGCACAAACCTAGGTTCTATCAGTTTAAAATGTATAATGCAATCTAGCTTAGAAAGGTTTGCCGTCTAGCGCTGCTGTCAATCAAGTAGTTGCATTATTCATTGGGCGGTCCTAGTGTTCGGAGCATTTTCAGACGAGTATAGCTGTTAGACCTGTCGTACCTCTGAGACGTGTATGGCATACAGATTCAGGTGGCCGGATTGTTAGAAACAGTGAAATAACTGTGGCTACTCTGTGATTCTCGCTAATAATGAATTAAATCATTTTAACGAAATATGAATGGTAAGTCGTTTATGTCATCACGGACAACAATTCCGCAGTCAATGTAAACATACGTTTATGTTACGTAGTTTTACTTAACTGCTGGCAAAGTCCTGGTGAGGGATGTCGGCCATTTTGTCTAAATTGTATATAAAATTGCATTGATTTTTTTTTTAATGCTAATGTTCATGAATGGTGTGTACTCATCTTGTATAAATTTGACTAATAAGTAAATTTTTGTTTAAATTATTTGTCTTTCAGTGTTTTCCAAACGCGTGTGAAATATTTCATCTGTTAGAAAGTGCACGCCATGCATATGTTTGGCGTAAATGTTCTCTTTATATCAAGTAACGTTAAAAAATTCAAAAACTTTTATCACATGTATGTTGAAATATAGGTGAATGTCACAAACGGTTTTTTTACTTTCATTATTGATGTTTCTCTCTATATAAGAAAACGTGCACGATAAGAGTATGTTTAACCCTGCATTGTGCGGTATTATTTGTTCTATCGTTTACACCACGCTATTATTTTGGGTTTTTTTCCTAATGGTCCAAATTTAGTTTCCATATGCAGGCATTGTTTATTGCTTTTATGCACGTTTTTACTGCCATTTTTCTTTATTAGTAAAATTGGGTGAGCCTTCATCTACGTTGTGTGTATCTTTATCTAACTCAAACTATTTTTAAATGATTTAAAAGGTTCCTGGTCTGTTCTTTGCCAATGTCATTTTTGTGTTATCACGATTGCCTTGCCAGCTAGAGACTGAGTCCTTGCAATACCCTTATAAACATTCGGACAAATAATATATTGAAAAAGTTTTGAATATAAAAAGCTGTCAAATTTGTGTTTTATTACGAGTACAATTTGTTTACTTTATTCTATCATATATAAAATTTGTTAATAAAAATCGTGTTGTGTTTTGACTATATTGACTGGCTGTCAGACATCAAATTGAGTGTTATCAAACAAAGGAAACCTCATCACCTGCACATTTGAAGCTATAGCCGAACAAATGAGAAACTCGATCCATGAATAAGGATAACCAATCATAGCATTTTGGAAATTCCCGATCTATTTTAAGTCCAATGACGAAAAACAAACTAAATGTTATATTGACCTCCTAGGTCACGAGGAAGTGAATATAAAATTTTATTTATTTCTAGATTGTTGGGTATCAGCCAATCATAGAGCTAGAAATTAATTAATCATAATGTGTTTTATTGTTAACTATTACAATGCCCTTTCATTGCTTATTATTTTAAAACAACTGATATCATTGTCATACAAGTACGTTTCATTTTAACTGAGCAACCAATCATATATGTAATGTTTTCCAAATATAATTCAAGGAAGTTGAATACAAGGATTTTCAATGTTATTAAGTTACCGAAACTAGAACGAAAAATTACCACTGACATCAACTTTAAAAAAAAATGAAGAGAAGAGTTCTTTGTATTGATCAATCTTATTTCTTTTGTTCAGAAAAAAATAGTACCAGTCCTTATATTTTTTTGGAGAAGAAAAATCGAGGTACATGTTTTACCGCTACATGAATGTCGAACATTTCAAAACATACATTGTATATTTGAATGGTATATTTCATTTGATATGTGTGTAATTTAGTTTTTTATTATTGAAAATGTGTAGCATTTGTTCTTTTTAAAGCAAAGACCTGATATTTAAACATGTTTAATGCATTTGATCTAAAAACGAATTATTATGATAATCTAAATAACAGTGACATGACCATAATGTTTTAAATCTATATTCAAGTGAAATTATATTTTGTCAAATTAATTAATAAGACCTTTGAAGTTTAAAAAAGTTTAAAACATATTACATTGTATTTCAGTTACGCGTGTAGTATCTGAACTGTATGCCAAAATTGTTTTTAACAATGACCTTTTTATTTCCAATCCACTAAAAGGAAATTCAAAGTGTATCTTGGAAAAAAAACATAAAAAATTTTCAGAAATATAAAGTAAAGACAGCAGGTTTGTTTGGGTTTTTTTTCCCCAGGAAAATCGTTCCTTTCATTTCCTTTTAAACAACTAAAAACCCTTGACATCGTTTTTTGTTTTTTGTTCTTTTTTTAAATAACACAAACATTTATTATTTGAACATTGAACAATATCGTGCACTTAAAAAATAGAAATAATATCAAGTTTCCATGAGACAAAAGAATAAAAAATAAAAAATGAAATAAAAAAAAATATCGTGAGCTGTGTCTGTTCAAAAATCCTTTTGTTAAAAATCCTTTTGTTAAGTTTAATATTTTTGACTTAATATTATACATTTCTTTTTTTACTTCATACATTAAAGATAGTTTCTTAAAATTCACGTAGAATCAAGTTATTATTTTTTTAGGTACTTAAATATGAGGAATAAAATAAATCCCCGTTATTTTTTATATTAATAGAAATGTTATCTGTTCTATTTGGAATATTTATTCATTTTAAAATAAACAATATGGACTCATATTGGTTTATCAGGGAATCATTGGGCGAGTAAATAATTTCAGCTTTAAGCCGATTTTTTTTTTTGCGATCGACGTTGACGAGTGTGCTCGTAAACATGAAGCATCCGCGAAGTAAATTTGAATATTTCGCACACATCATGCCTTGCACTTCTGAATTAACTAATGGTAGAGATATTTTTTCTAAAATAATTTACATGTTTAGTTCTAAGGGACATTTTTAAAGTATTTGAGTTAGGATCCAAACATTGATACAGTTTCAACTCGATTTAAATCAAAATTTACTTAATACATGCGGATGAATTCCTTTTAGAAGTACCTTTCGCCCAAAAAAGTAAAGTTAATTCATTTCTTTCTATTTCGAAAAGTAACACAAGTGGGCGATCTATCCTTTCACTCGGCAGTACGCAGAGGATTCCATAATGCTGACAACTGATACAATTAATGTGCCAGTCATAATTAAGACATTTTGCAAATAAACTACAAAATGCTTGCACCAGACAAACTGCTTATAACTTTGGTATTTCGGCATGTGAGATGATGTCCGTAAGCTATAATGGAATTAACTGATAAGTAATTATTGTGAAATTAATAAAAAAAAACCAACTTTCATTTTCGATAAACAAGCCCGAAATAGCAAAAATGAGAGTAAGGTGGTAGACACGCTTTGGCTGATCCAAGTCAGCAGTAGTTTGCATCTAATAATATACTTGCAATGAAATGATATTGAATGAATAGGTAAAGAACGAATATATTTACTGGTAACTTATTAAGAGTATACATAGAAGTTAAGATTTGACAAATATTGAACAAATGAAATGGGCCAATTAGTTTCTTGAATGCGCGAATTTAGTTTTGATGGATAGATTCAGATACCTTGGATCAGACATCTTTGGTTAATACAAAAAAAGATAATAAATAAGATAGAATAATTTACATCGATTTTAGTTTTGATGGAAACAAACCTTTCAGAACAGGGTGCCACAAGAACGCGGGTTGACTAATTAACGTCATGGTGGAAAGTGTAGGGCGAGTTAAACCATTGGGTACATGCGCGGATCCAGAAAATTCTTCCAGTGGGAGGGGGGTCCGTATGATAGTTGTGATTGCCAGAGGGAGGAGGTCCGAGGCATATTTGTGATAATTTTACTATGTAAATTTAATAAATTAACAAAAAAGTCAGGACCCTTTCTAGATCCGGGTATAGGGTAGATACTTTGGATCCGACAACTTTGGTTTAAAATATGCAAATAAATATGCATACACTAGCTTTTTGTTTTTAATTTCATACATTTTTATACCATGACAGATTGGTAGTAAATCTTTGACATTAATTTGTTAACAATTTGTTATGCATAAAAATTTATTATGCATAAAAATTATAACCCTTTAAAAAATCATTATATCTGAAAATCTCATTTGGAACAGTAATAAAAATTCTAATTGAAATTAGAACAAAGAACAAAATTTAGAGATACGACTCACTAAATACCTTCTCACTGATTTGAATTAAAATTTAAAAAAAGTTGTTTCATTTTTGCAACAAAAAGAATTAAGACCACGTACATATGTATAACATCAATTTCAGTTTAGATTTATCACCCCTGACTGCTCCTCTAAATATTCAGCCATGCAGTTATTTGTTTATTTTTTTTATTTTAAAGAATAGGTTAAGAAAGCAATTAATAAAAACAGTATATACAACAATAAACAAAAAAAAGGGGGTTCATCATTGTATCATATTAATGTGTAAAGTGTTAATTCCCGCGCTTGCGCGGGATATCATCTAGTTCCTTTAAAAGGAATACTTGTCCTAACTGTCACCATACTAAGCAGAAGCATTCGTCCATGACCACGTTGCTGTGACAATAAATAAGAAGCTGTGCACAAACGATTGATGAGTTTGCATGACTGGGGAAAATCCTCGCGTCACATAATGCAACATCTGCAGATCTCAGAATCAATATTTTAATTGATGTGAGTCATCCAAAGTCCACACATTGCAGAAAATCGAAGAAAGTTGCATAAAATGGTCGGTGTTATTCGATAAAAAAATCAATACTTGTTTACTGCGTATGAATGCAATACAGACCAGACCCAACCTAACAGAAAGCAGACTCGAACCAAACTCCAGGTCTACTTTCTGTGTCCGCTCAGAGTCTGTTTCGGGTATGCTTTTGCGGACCAAGAACTGACCCCAAGCAGACACCAGGCTGACTCAGAGAAGACCTAGAGCATAGAAAGCAAAACCCGAATTCAGAAGAAGACAAATAACAAAATGTCGCTACATAGGAATTTGGACTAAACATGTACATGGATAGGCGTGCATGCACTAAGAAAAAAAGGTGGGCTGCATCACACTCCGTTCAGCAGACCCATAGCAGACGCATATTTTTTTTTTAAACGGAGACTCCGAGCAGACACAAAACAGACCTGGGGTCAGCTTTTGGGAACTGCTTTGGTGTTAGGTTGTATCTGGTTGGTACTGTAGTGTGCATTGTTACTGTATAAAGGATTATTTTCGCCCGTCTTGTTTTTACCCTTTTATACATGCAAACGGTTTCGCCCCGTCTTGAATTCGCCCAGACAAAGTTGTGAATAAAGAAAGATGGTTTAAGACATGGGAATTCGTCCAGTCTTAAATTTGCCCGTTGACAATGAGGTTGAAGAGGAAATAATAAAACGGGGACGAATATTTCCCTGTATTGAGTACTTACTTGCGATTGATGTTCTTCAGCTTTAAAAAAGAGGAGGTAAACATGCCAGTTCAAACGACAGTGAAAGTCTATGACATCAGACCCGCTTTAAAATTGACCAAAATCCACTTGCATTGCTTAGAATATTTTTATTAGAGATGTCACCGTATGAAAAGTGTCACTCTGATGTCATCAGATTCAAGTGTTTCACACTTCATTTAAAATGAGCTCGAGGATATGAGAAAAAGCTAATTATTGTATACAGGAAAATATTTCTACTCTATTATTTTTGCGCCCTTTTCGCCCTTGTTGTAACCGGGCAAATTTAAGACCGGGCGAACTCAAACCATCTTGTTTAAATTACTGTGTTAATTTAGAAACAAAATATATATATATATATATCATATACTGCGTCTGTTAATTTAAGAAAGGGCAAAAACGTTTGCAAGTGTAAAAGAGCAGATATAAAACTAGGCAAAAATAACTCTGAGTACAATATCTGTTTTGTACTCCAATTTGAATCCATCTGCCATTGCTGGAAGTCTATGTCTATTTTATTACATTTAATCATGTGGCTTTTTTCCTACCTTTAGACCAAGAACTAACTATCAGATTCTTTAGGTACGCCAAGTATACCATTAATTTGTTTGCAGGATATTGTTTTTCTTTTCTTTCGAAACTAACCAATATTCGGTTTCAATATTTTTGCATTAAAACCGCTGAGAGTATTTTTATTATTATATACTTCTATCCACAAAAATACAGATGAAGACAAGTGTCCCATACCACATTGAAGTTTTTAGTCCTAAAATTACATGTATTTTGTACAGTAAAAGGAACACCAAGCGAACATTGATATAAGATGACAATGCAATTGAAATGCATTATGATAATTATGAACAGTGTTTTAAATGTCGATTCTAAACATATGTTTGTATTTAACGATATTTCAAGAGGAATACCACAAATTATTCTTAAGTTTGAGATATTCGGCAACATCTCCCTTGATTAATGTTACTTTAAGTGCCCGCCATAAAAGTATTTAATAATAGATTTATTGTGCAGTACAATGTAGCTTGATTTTCTTATTGTCTCGCTGCATTTGATATCAAAAAATGAATAAAAATAATATCCAGCAACGGTTGTTCAAAACCAAAATACACGTATACTAAACTTTACATGAAAAATGAAAATATAAGCATGACAATTATAGGTTTATATGTATATACAATTTTAGACATAAAAAATAACATTCATTAAAAAAAAATGAGAAAAAGAAGAAATTAAAAAGTAGGGAATGTGTAAAAGGATTGTCGGGAATAAAATACAGGCCGACAGTGAAGAAAAAGTACGAGACGTTATAGGCCAATAATGCAGAGAGAGAGAGAGAGAGAGAGAGAGAGAGAGAGAGAGAGAGAGAGAAGAAAGATAACTTTAGGAACTTTTTGGAAGAAAAAAATAAGGTCAAAGTATCGTTAGTTTATCATAAATTGAATTTAGATATTGTATCAGGAAAAAAAACTGTATATTAAGTGGGGTGTTTGCATGTTTCCAAATAGAAAACGTAAAATTAATATTAAAATATGTCAAATATCAATAATTGTTTTAAAATAACTTCTTCCTTGTGTATACAATCATCAGTTTTGAACAGTTGCTTTGGTTTATAGGGAAAACAATATGATAGCTATCACTTTCTTGCTTAGTTGGCTTAAACATGACGAAAAATACATTTTTAGCAACATTTTATTTCTGCTTTCCTTAAAGCATAAGGAAAAAATCCTTTAAAAACAACTAAACATTATATATTAGCCGAGAATGCCGTTTTGAGGGTTTATTCATAAATATATATTTCAAAGGTTGTGAGCATGATTAAAACGATGGCAGTTGTTACATCCACACAGTGTTACAGACGCATTTACTTATGATTATCTGATTGAATAAAACTAATGAATATTTAAACCAAACATTACCATAAATCAGAAGATGGTTATTTTGATACTACTTTAGTTTTCTCACTTTATGTGCGTCATTAATCCTAGCGACAAGAAATAGCTTGTGTTGTTTTATAAGACATGTGATCTAATATCGAATTAAGTGTAGATAATTGTCTAATTTATATTTTTTTACTAAAATTTGTATTAAAATTGATTGTTTATAGAGTTAACCTTTTTCAAGTATTTATTTAAATATTTCATTTATTTTCGTTGAAAAAAAATGAAGTGTGTATATGTGAAGTCTGGATCGGATTTCAAATTTTACCGCCTCGCTATACCGACTTGAGATTTGTGTTTACTTTCAGTCTAATAAAAATATACTGAATTATTATAGTTCTTATTGAAAGATCTGGATCAAAATGATATCCACCAAAATGATAACTGAATATGAATAATAAACCCTGTAGGCCCAAAAACGCAAACTTTGTAGCCCCATCTTTGTGACCACCCCCCTCTCCAAAAAAAAAGAACTATACAGTTATATATGTTCGATTGCATTTTCGAAATTTCTATTCTTCTTTTAATGTCGGCACCACTGGATGAAAAATCCAGTTTCAGCAAAACTGAAACTATATGGAAACCTTGCTGAAACTTGAAGTTGAAGTTTCATGTATAGTTTCCGCAATGCGGAAACCATTATATCGATTCAGCAAGTATCCGTTAGGTTTCAGTCAGCAGAAACTTAAGTCTAAGATTCCTGATGGTTTCCGCAATGCGGAAACCAAAATTGAAATGTATGAAAAGTTGTGTAAATTATTATGGAAATAACAATCAGTTTCAGCACATTTCCGCTAGGTTTCAGTATGCGGAAACTTTAAGCTAAGATTCCAAATGGTTTACGCATTGCTGAAACTATTAATAAAATTGATTTGAGTTTAAAAGTGATATCAATTATTTTCAACAGGTTTAAGTTTATAATTCTAGCCTTATGATCATGAAACCGCACATGCTTATAGGTACAGTTATTGTAGGTTTCAGCGTGACTGAAACTATATGTATACATGTAACTATCTTTAAATGTGAAAAATAAGGCGATTAACAAATTTTCTAAGTAATTAATTGAATGTGAAAAGAAAAACTGATGTCTGATTTTGTTTAATGATGAAATCGTTAATCTTAGGTACTCGGGCACGTGTATACATGTGTATACATTCTTTGTCCAGGTGACCTCCTCTTTGTGATTTTCCTGTATATTATGTGTGGATTGCAGGGTTTTTCTGTCAGGAGTGAACAAAAGACTGTTACATAACATATAACATGGTACTAAGCATGAGTTTATAACTGTAGCCCGATAGGAATTTGTTTTTCAATATGTGTGTATCTGAGTTAGTAAAACTAATTATTAAATTATAATTAATTAGTAAAATAAATCTCTACCTAGTTGTATATCGCAAACATTGTATGATGAAGTATTTTACTTACACTCATTTACTTAATATACCTATTTTGTAAGACTCCTTCTTAAATCCTTTAATGATCACTTGAATTAATAAATCAATGAATCTTGAGGTACTAATTAAGCAAACAACTTAAGGTAAAGTCGTTGTAAATGCTACATTATTACAAACCATACCAAATAATCGTACAACCTGAAGTTTAAAGTCAATTCATTTTTTTTTTAAATACCACGCCAATACATGTACACAGAAAATAACATTTTATAAGTCTACAGTTGATAATAATATTAAGTAAAAACCACTTATTAGAGTTTGAGTCTAATAGAATAATTGTTTATTTACATGCATTTTAGACTTTACTACATGTATACATGTGTGACTGTATCATGATTCGTGTATTTCTATACTTAATCTATTTACTTTCTGTACTATTAACACAATCATTGATATATGTTTATGAGACATGCACATGTTTCTGTAACAAGATATAATAAGCATTAATTATAATTTTACTGAAGTTATACGTTATATTACAAAATCAGTTTAAAATCCAGCACTAGTCATGTAGTGCAGATGATTTCAGTCCCATTTTTTTTAATTTGATGATACATTCGTATACATTTGATGTCGAAAGTATACCAAATACAGTCATTTCATGCATATCTTTTACAATTTTATGCTATGCTATGGTATGCGATTTCAATGATATGCTATGAGATTTCATTGCAATGCTATGAGATTTGTATGATATGCTATGAGAAATTAAAACGAAGGCCTTAATGATATTGTATGCTATGCTATGGTATGCTATGAGATTTTAACAAAAACGCCTCCATACACAAAATAGTTCCAAACATTATGAAGTAAAATGATTAGAAGCCAAAGTTTACCGCTAATCTGCAATGTGAACATTTATTCTTTCAGATAAAAGCATTTAAAACCGAGTTAAAATCGTGTTGTATGCTATGCTATGGTATGCTATGGTATGATATGACGAATGAGAATATATGAGATTGTATGCTATGGTATGAGATTCCAATGCTATGGTATGAGATTCCAATGCTATGCTATGAGATTTCAATGCTATGCTATGCTATGGTGTATGTTGTAAAACATATGCTTGAACTGACTGTAATTAAGTAACTTTTAGCTCAAAACAGCTCCTGTCTATGTCAATTAATACTTCCTAAAACTATAACATGTAAAGTTATGTATTTAAAATACTTATTTTATTCATATGTAGGGGTCAAGTAAATAATAATTTGCAACATAATCTGTTATTGACAATTTTATATTTGTTAATTTATATATCAGTCACACATGTACGTCTTACTTCCCGGCTTGTTTAATGTTTAATGCTTTTGTATTTTAATTTTATAAGTATTTTTAACGTACTGTTCATCGTATGACCAATCAGTGCACATTGTTGGACAAGTGAAGATTACCATGTCAGTATATTAAGTTTGGCAACATCTTCAGAACATGTAAATAATAATAGTTAAAGACAAAATCTGAAACATATGGCACATTCGAATTATTTTAACATGTTTAATTATATAAAACATTTGTAAACAAACGGTCGGCCAATCACGTGGTTAAACACCCCCAATAATTTGTCGTAGTTAACCAGGAAATATTGACTGCAACAGTTCTTATTTAAAATAAATATATGTAAAAAGTATTCTACTCAGTAAAAAATGATAATTTTGATTAAACTTTATTTATTTTAAACTATCCCATGATGCACTTCTCCAAGATTTAGCGGGTTCTGATTGGTCAGTATTGGCGCACTTTATAATTCTGAGCGAAGGTTGAAATGGACAAGAAGGTGCTGTTGTAAAATGAAGAATTGAGAAACACGAATAGCCTCTACAACAAGAAGATAATACAGGAATGAAAAACTAATATCAAGGTAACTTAAATCACAATATAGATACTCCCAATAACATTTTCAAGGCTCTAAGTTATCTCTCATTTGTAAACGAGATCTCGCGCCATCAAATCAAAATGGCGTCATTTTTTTCAAACTTGATTCGGCATTTTAATTTTTATTACCGTATCTCTTTAAAATATACGTTTTGACCAAGTTAACCATTAACCAAGTTTATATGCATGATACTCAAGATAAAGTTTCTTAGAATATCTAGGGTATACGTTTATATAAACGTCCCTGGAATATATGGATGCTTGGTTGGTAAACACGACGAACAATGAATCTTTTTCACACATTACACAATTTACAAACTCGAAATGTAACGTAAGTTTTAAAAAAATTATTATTTATTAAATCCGGAAAATGAAATCTTTCACGTTTTTCTTTTTTCAGCATTGCCAGCATACAAAAACAATGATTCCGGTGATTAGTTGCATCTTCTCTTCGGTGAATGTTTTGACCAGCTGGACGATGTGAACGCAAGGTATTGCTTTGAAATTGATTTTTTTTCACCATTAACTTATACGTGTGTTGAATGTTTATAATTTTACTGTAGTAATTTGGGGGAAATCCATGTCTAAGTTCTGGAAAAGGAGGTTGATGGGAGGGGGGGTGGTGGTGGTGGTGAAACACACTTATTGTTGATCAGTTCTTCCATTGTTCAACAAACAATTATTGAATCAAAATGTAAATAACCTAGTTTCAAACATAAAATGAAACATTTTAGACCAAATACTAGCTTCTTCTATATTTAGAATAATTTTTATGCTTTTATTGCATGTTAGACTGAATGTTTTTTGTTTAAAAATCTAAATGAAACTTTATTATTCTTGTTTAAGATAAAAAGAACAGACATAAAGTACAGTCCAGTAAAAGGGACAAGTTCATCGCAAGAAGAAGAATTTTAATGCTACCACTGTCCAGAACTACCAAGTCTGCTCTAACCATTCGATGTGATCTTATGCTAGTGCTTTACAAGCCTGGAGAATGCTCGAAAATCCCCCAAAAAGGCCTATTTCCATAAACTATGACTCAGGTTATATAAACAACAGCCAAGGACACTCCTTATTGATTCTAATGGACACATCTTTACAACCTGACTAAACCTCAGTCTGCAGAACAAGACTTTGTAGCTGTAAAGTATTCCCATTTCAAAAAACTTATGAACTCTCAAAGAACTTTTTTATATGATCAAATACCAGTAAATTACAATGTCTGCCTGTAAGCTAAAATCTTAGAAAATCACATGGTTTTGACTTATCAAATGCTTGATTAGACCTTGATATTAACTTTCATTTTCTTAAGTGATTTGTTATATTTGCAAATATTGCATAAAATATTAGACTCCAGGTAACATTTACCCTTCCACCTCCAGGTTGATAATATACATGCATTGTTTATGATGTTGTTGATACCTAGTAGTTGATTCATATATTTTTTCACAATCCAAACACAACCCCGAATGTTATTTTTATTTTGCCAGTATGATGTGTACTTTTTAAATAGAGAACTGAAAAGACATACATGTATCTACATTTTTAACAGTTGAGTTCATATCTTTCAAGTAGCTGGATATATAGATTGAAGATATCTACAAGTATGGTTTATTTAAACATTCTATAAGGTCAACAAAATGATATTATGACACAATTACTCAGATACATGTATCTCTTTAAATCTCGACAGCTACTAGTACATTTTATTACAAACATCTTTATTTTTTTAGGGTTTTGTCAGCATATCTCAAGTAGCTGGATATATAGATTGATGATATGGACAATTGTTGGTAATTTAAACATTCTTTAAGATTATCCACGTGATATTAAAGCGCAATTCCTCAGATATCTCTCTTTATGCCGTCAGCTACTAGTGCATTTGCTATAAATATCTTTATTTTTGGCGTTTTTGTCAATATATCAAAAGTAGTTGGATATATAGATTGAAGATATGTACCAGTGTTGGTAATTTTAAACATTCTTTAAGGTCGTTTACAAGATTTTACGGCACAATTACTCAGATATCTCTCTTTGTGTCGTCAGCTACTAGTGCATTTTGTTACAAATATCTTTAATTTTAACAGTTGAGTTCATATACCTCAAGTAGCTGGATATATAGATTGAAGATATTTACAAGTGTGGTTAATTTGAACATTATATAAGATCACCCACATGATATTATGACACAAATACTTAGATATATCTTTAAATATTGTCAGCTACTAGTACATTTTGTTTCAAATATCTTTATTTTTTAAGGTGTTGTCAACATTTCTCAAGTATTTGGATATGTAGATTAATGATATGTACCAGTCTTGCTTATTTCAACATTCCATTAGGTCGCCTATATTACGACACAAATACTCAGATATCTCTTTAAATCTCGTCAGCAATTATTGGATTTCGTTACCCAGTTCTGTCCATATAACTTAGTTACTTGCACATATAGATTGAAGATATCTACAAGTGTTGTTAATATCAAAATCTTTGTATGTCATAAGCATGATATTACGACACAGTTACTCATATTTCTCGTTATCTCGTCAGCTACTAGTGCATTTCGTTTCAAATATTCCATTTCTAGACGGTTCTGTCCATATAACTTAAGTAGCTGTAAATATAAATTGAATATATATAATTATGTTGTTAAGTACAAAAATCTTTGAAGTCGTTCACATGATATTACGATACAATTTCTCAGATATCTCTCTTACGAGAATTAAGGAAAGCTAGCTACTAGTAACTGTCTATGAGATGAAATAACAGTTGGCTACTAGTAACGAAATGTACTAGTAGCTGACGAGATTTAAAGAGATATCTGAGTAATTGTGTCATGATATTATGTAGGTGACCTTATAGAATGTTAAAATAAACCATAATTGTAGATATCTTTATTCTATATATACAGCTTCTTGTGATATATTGACAAAAACGCCAAAAATGTAGATATTTGTAAAGAAATGTACTAGAAGCTGACGATATTTAAATAGATATCTGAGTAATTGTGTCATAATATCATGTAGGTGACCTTATATAATGTTAAAATAAACCACACTTGTAGATACCTTCCATCTATATATCCAACTTCTTCAGGTATATGAACTCAACTATTTAAAATGTAAATATTTGTAACGAAATGTACTAGTAGCTGACGAGGTTTAAAGAGATATCTGAGTAATTGTGTCATAATATCAAGTAGGTGACATTATAGAAAGTTAAAATTACCGAGACTTATAGATATCTTCAATTTATATATAGAGCTACTTGTGATATATTGATAAAAAGGCAAAAATGTAGATATTTGTAACAAAATGTTCTAGTAGCTGACGAGACTTAAAGAGATATCTTAGTAATTCTGTTATAATATCATGTGGGTGACCTTATAGAATGTTAAAATAAACCATACATGTAGATATCTTCAATCTATATATACAGCTTCTTGTGATATATTGACAAAGCGCCAAAAATAAAGATATTTGTAATAAAATATACTAGTAGCTGACGACACTTAAAGAGATAACTGAGTAATTGTGTCATAATATTATGTGGGTGACCTTATAGAATGTTCAAATAAACCACACTTGTAGATACCATTAATCGATATATCCAGCTACATGAGATATATGAACTCAACTGTTATAATTTAGTTAGATATGTGTAACTAAATGTTCTATTAGCTGACGAGATTTAAAGAGATATCTATAATATCATAAAGGTGACCTTATAGAATGTTGAAATAAACCATTCTTGTAGATATCTTCAATCTTTATATACAGCTACTTGTGATATATTGACAAAACCACCAAAAATAAAGTATTTGTAACAAAATGTACTAGTAGCTGACGAGACTTAAAAAGATATCGGAGTAAGTGTGTCATAATATTATGTAGGTAGCTTTATATAATGTTAAAATAAACCACACTTATAGATATGTTCAATCTATATATCCAGCTACTTGAGATATATGAACTCAACTGTTAAAAATCTAGATATTTGTAATAAAATATACTATTACCTGACGAGATTTAGAGAGATATCTGAGTAATTGTTTCGTTATATCATGTTGATTACCTCATAGAATGTTGTATATAACATCACTTGTAGATATCTTTAATCTATTTGTACAGCTACTTGAGTTATATGAACATAATTGTAAAAACATTGGAGATATTTGAAACGAAATGCACTAGTAGCTGACGATATAAAGATATTTCTAAAAAAATGTGTCGTTGTATCTTGCTGGTGACATAACAAAATGTTTTAATCAACAATACTTTTTGATATCTTTAAATCTGTTGTACAGCTACTTGAGTTATATGGACAGAACTGTCTAAAATGGAGATATTTGAAACGAAATGCACTATACGCTAACGAGATTTAGAGATTTAGAAAGATATCTGAGTAAATGTGTCGTTATATAATGCTGATGACATAACAAAATGTTGAAATCAACAACACTTGTAAATATCTTCAATTCTTTTGTACAGCTACTTGAGTTATATGGACAAAACTGTCAACAAATTGAGATATTTGAAACGATATGAACTAAAAGCTAACGAGATAAAGAGAGATATTAGAGTAATTGTGTCGTTATATCATGCTTATGACATAACAGAATGTTGTGACTAATATAACTTCTAGATATCTTCAGTTTATATGTACAAGTACCTGAGTTGTATGGACAAAACTGTCAAAAAATTGAGATATTTGAAAAGAAATGCACTATATATAGTAGCTGACGAGATAAAGAGAGAAATTTGAGTAATTGTGTCGTTATATCATGTGGATTAAATCATAGAGTGTAGTAAATAATGTAGATATCCTATTACATCTAATTGTTTTAGAATAGAAGATATTTGAAACAAAATGCACCAATTTATACATGTAACTGATGGATTACAAGGTATATACATGTATGGGGACTTTTAGGATATAAGCATGTACATCACCTAGTCGAATGTTGAAATTAACAACACTTGTATATAAATTTTATCTATTATGCAGCTATTTGAAATGTTTTGACAAACCTTGAACAATTGAGATATTTGTAAGGCGTTTTATAGCGAACGATATCACAAAGGACGATAAATCATGTGGATGACATAGTGCAATGCCAATATCAACTACACAGGTAGACATTTGCCACCTAGATATGAGATACATTGTAACATGATATGGTTTGTCAATTGGACAGTAACTAGTAGTCAAGTTTTCTTTTATCTCGTAGTCAATTACTAGTAGCTAGCTTTTATTTTACTTTTCGTAACCAGTTACTAGTAGCCAGTTACTAGTAGTTAACTTTTATTTCATCTCGTAGTCAGTTACTAGTAGCTAGCTTTTCTTACTTCTCGTAGACAGTTACTAGTAGCCAGTTACAAGTAGCTAACTTTACCTATCTCATAAAAAACATGTATTTTACGGTAAAGAAGCAACATTGACAAATAACATCATTGATTCAAAGATGCGAGTAATGCTTGGTAATACATGCATTCACAAATTGATTTGGTAAATACAATTGTAAAAAAAAATGTCCATGTACATTAAGACAAATTATTTTAAAATGTTGATGGATTTTTGAGAAAAAAAATATCGCTAAATGTTCATAAATGGTGTGTTAACATCATGTCTAATTATTTTTATTAGTTAAGGTTTTGTTTCGTTTTAACAATATTTATTTAGTAATTGGCATCTTACATATTGCAGCAACGGTACATAACAGATTGAGAAACAAGCCAGAAGGCTTATGTTAATCTCGCTCTCGTCAGTTTACAAATGAGAGATGAATGAAATTTTCAAGTACGAAAACATTACTCATAAACATTGATATTAAAGAAAAATTGAGGAGGCGGGGCGGAAAACAAAAGAAAAAGGCGAGAAAAGAATAGCTGGAATTTAGTTTTTAGACAATTGTAACAAACCAAATATAATGTCTATACTTATCGACTAAAGTTTACTTGTCTTTTACTGTTTCCAAAACATTTGGTGTAAATGTTCCCTTTACATAAAATAACGTTGCACAATTTAAAGACTTTTATTATATTAAGATACATGTATATGTGAATTACTCAAGCGTGCATCTTTTTAATCTCATTATTAATATCTATTCAAACTTATTATGATACTACTACCACGTTGGTTTAGAGTGTTGGGTTTTAATATCTAAATATGAAGTCTGGTTGATTGATGTTTTTTATTTTTACCACGCAAGCATCTTTTTTTATATCGCATTAAGTGTACTTGTGTACGCAATCCGAATAGTTTTTAACAAAATAATTTTGTTAATGGCCGATGACAAGGGAGGTAAATTTACAGGATCCATTTTGATTGATGAAGCATCTATTAATGATGTCAAGAAACCAAGAATATTCCTTAAACGTGGGGAATGGTTGTATAGAACGTAGAAAGGTCATACGTTTTTATGCTCTTGATATGAATAATGTTCTTCGAGGCTAGCGTATTGATCGAAAAAAAACCCCAACAACAGTTGTTTTATTATATGATTCAGTGACGAATTGATACGAACATCATATTGAGTGTTATCAGGCAATGGATACCTCTTCACTTTTACTTTGAAAACGTAGCCGAACAAAGTTAAAAACTCTATCTTTAGTCGCCATAATAATGAATAATAATCGTAGCATTTTGGAACTTCCCGATCTATTTTAATTCCCATTGGAAAAAAACATCATATGTTTTATTGAATCATAGGTCATGTGGAGGTAAATATATCGTTTTATTTTTTTAAGAATAAATTGTTGGATATATATCAGCCAATCAGAGAGCTATATGTAGGAATTAATGAATCATGATGTGTTTTACTGATAACTGTTTCAATATCTTTTTTGCTAATTGTTTTAAAACAACTGATATGATTGTCTTAAAGATGTTTCATTTAAACTAAGCTGACAACCTATCATCTATATTTAATGTTTCCCAATATGATTCAAGAAAGTTGAATACAAACAATACTGAAGGTCATTATGGTATTTAGACTAGTATCCAGTATATCCTAATTATACCCCCGATACGAAGGAGAAGGGGTATACTGCTTTACCCTTGTGTGTCTGTCTGTCCGTCTGTCTGTCCGTCTGTCTCTCTGTCCGTAACACACATTTCTGCCGCATTTTTCTCAGCAAGGAAAACCTTGTATTTAAATATACTATTAATATACATGTATATGTTATTTCAATATGGAATATTTTGATACGCTTAATGTACGCAGATAAATGTAGTATTTGATAAAAGGAGGGATTTTTTGTTATCAATTCAAATAGTGATATTTTTTCATTAGATTTATTTGAGAAAATGTCTTTTAAACATGTTAACTTTTGAAACTTTGAAACTTTTAAAAAGCTTGCAAATTGGTAATAAATGATGACTATTTTACATGTATTAAACATATAAGTGTTAAGAACTATCTTTCTTCTCGAAAAGGTGAATGTAAAGCAAAAAAAAAAATGCAATTTCATTTACTGATAGAAAGAAATATAAAAGAAAGCATATTTAATTTACTGGTCATGATTTACGTTTTGATCAATCAAATATTATTTTTATTCGTCGCGTAAAAACAGTTTCCAAACTGAGTAATATGACAATAATGATTTATTCATATTTGTATGGGAAAATTAAAAAAAAATATATTAGATAAACAAAATATCGTGAGCTGTGTCTATTCAAAAATCCTTTTGTTAAATTTTATATTTTCGATTTTATTTTCATTGCGCATGTTTTTGCGCATTCTAGTATAATATACTTGATTTATACTTCTTATGGATTTTTTCTATATCTTTTATACAATTGATCACAATAAACAAAAAACAGATTAAAAAGATTTAGATTTTTAAAGGATTTTTAAAATTTTTTTTGAACGATTTTTTCGTTGTGCGTTAGGGGAGCGTCGCCACTGCACTTTTATGATGTTATGATAAAATGAAGCTTTGTAGGAGTACGTAATAAGAAATAACATACACTGTAAAAGAAAAAATTAAAACTGTAGGCCGTTGAAATTTTATATACAGAATGGTGCTATCTTCGAGGACATTTTCCTTATTTTTTGAATGAATTCATTATACCAATCTCCATTCGTAATGATCCAAATATATAGCAAAATTTGGTGCATTTTAATATTTTGAGATGGCCCCCAGTAAAATCCAGATGGTAGAATTGAGTATTTTTTTATATAAAAGGTAGGAAATAATATTACTTATCATATATAACAATTTGAGAAAAAAAACTATTGCAGTATTTTTTTAATCTGCTTTGATGTGGGAAAATGACAGTTTCCTATATATTCCTATAGTAAATGGACCTCTAGTTTGAGATTGTCCCTAAAAAGAACCAGATTGTCGATTGTCTTGAAAATTCACAAATAAACTAGAGTTGGTTTAAATGACATGTGTTTTGCTATTGTAGTTTTTCCACAAAAAAACCCCAAATCGGCCTCCTTGATATTATTTTTTTACCTCATGTATCAAAGATAGTTTTTTTAAAATTCACGAAAAATCCAATTATTTATTTTTTCAGGTACTTGACACAGAAAAAAATAAATCGCCGATATTTTTTTAAATTAGAATTGTTATCTGTTCTATTTGGAATATTTGTTCATTTCAAAAAATTAATATGGACTGATATCGGTTTATCATTAGGCGAGTAAATAATTTCAGCTTTAAGCCGATTCTTTCTTTTTTCTTTTTTTTTTTGGTGATCGACTTTGACGAATGTGTTCGTAAATATGAAGCATCCGCGAAGTTAATTTGACTATTTCGCACACATCACGACTTGCACTACCTATGTTAACGAAGGTAGAGACAGATTTTTAAAAAAAAATGTACATGTTCAGTACTAAGGGACACTTTTGAAGTATTTGAATTTGGATCCAGACATTGATACAATTTCAACTTGATTTAAATTATAATGTACTTTACATGCCGATATGTTCCTTTCAAAAGTAACTTTCGCCCCCCCCCCCCCCACCCCCAAAAAAGTAAAGTTAATTCATTCCTTTCTATTTCGAAAAGTAAAAAAAAATGAGCGATTTATCCTTTCATTCGGCTGTACATAAAATATTCCATGATGCTGACAACTGATACAATGTGCCAGTCATTCCTTTAGAAGAAATACTTGTTCTAACTGGCACCATGCTATGCAGAAACATTCGTCCATGATCACGTTGCTGGATTGCCATGACAATAAATAAGAAGCTGTGCACAAACGATTGATAAAATTGCGTGACCTTGTGTCACATAAAGCAACATCTGCACATCCCAGCATCAATATTTCAATCGATGTGAGTCATCCAAAGTCAATACATTGCAGAAAATCGTAGAAAGTTGCTTAAAATAGTCGAAAAATTATCAATACTTGTTTACTGTATATAAACACAATACAGACCAGACCCAACCAAACAGAAAGCAGACCCCAACCAAACTCCAGGTCTACTTTCTATATCTGCTCAGAGTCTGTTTCGGGTCTGCTTTAGCAGACCAAGAACTGACCCCAAGCAGACACCAGGCTGACTCAGAGAAGACCTAGAGCAGACATATAAAGCAAATCCCGAATTGAGAAGCAGACTGAAAAATAACAAAATGTCGCTACATGTGAATTTGGAATAAACCTGTACATGGATAGGGCGTGCATGCACTAAAACAGCATTGATATTGAATAACAATGCATTTAAAATGCATTATAATTAAGAACAATGTTTTAAATGTCGCCTCTAAACATATGTTTTAATTCAACGCTATTTCAAGAGGAATAACTCAAAGTATTCTTAAGTTGGAGATATTCCGGCAACATCTCCCTTGATTAATGTTACTTTAAGTGCCTGCCATAAAAGTATTTAACGACTAGATACAAATATCATTTTAATCTTCATGCATCTTTAATATGTTAGACCTCTTTTTATTATGCAGTACAATATATCTTGATTTTCTTATTGCTGGTTGTTAATGATTTGTTAATGGTTTTTAACATAAGACGTTTATTATCCCAGAATGGTAAATTATAACATGGGAAACTATTTTCTGAAGTTAAATTTGTTTATTCCATGTTCATATTGACTAAATGTGATAAGCTTCTAGTTAATCAATTGTAAGAAATATGATTTGAAAATAAATGATAGTATGTAGTTCTCTTTTTATTAAATAATTATATAATTTTATACACACGATGATCATCTTATTTTCCCGTAATACGGGAGACACAACATATATCAGCTTTAAAGATGTCTCAATATTCATCTTTTTTTCATAATTATTTTTCAGAGACAAGTATATATTTATTCATGCGATAAAGGTTATTTAAATCTTCAGTGAATATCAAATATGTTGGATATGCATACATGGAAAAAAAGTTACTTTTGTGAAAACTGATGTATACTTGTTGTCGAAGAAAATGTGAATAGATTCTGTCGAGTCAACGAAAGTACATTGAATATGAACGTTTAAGAGGTAATTGGTAACATTGACACTGTACATGTGTGCAATTTAAACCACCACGTGCATATCTGCTGTAAACGGGGTCAGCTTTAACTGTGCTATCTAGTTTAAAAATAGCGTTAGTGCAGTCAAAAGAAGGAACTACACACATTGGTTGCTACAGTGTAAAAAAACTAAAAACCCGTTATATGAACTCCTTACCAATTATATGCATGTAACTGTACATGTAAAACGTTGATGTTATATCTGAACTTCTTATCTATCTTTATAAAATATAACTATCAATGAACCTTTGGTGATCGAGTTTCCGGTGTTTTCTTTCTAAAACCTAATGTCATTACCAAACAAATCTGACATTCTTTCACACATTAAAGTCGAATCCTTTTATATGATTTATTCGTTTCCAAGTTTTATATTTTTCAGATAGTTTTAAATTTTTTTACGGAAATTTAAGTAAAAAGTGAATAATCATCTAGAGATTGTTTAAATATGTTTAAACGTGCGTTTGCTTAAGTTATAGTTAGATTTCCCTTTAACAAATGTTTTGTAGTAATACATTAATATTAAACATATTTATCCTTTACTAAATTTACATTAGTTTTTTGACATGATATTTGTTAAGAGAATAAATCAAACATTGGTTCAAAGTTTTAATGTTTTTTAAACACAATAAAAAAGTAAGGGTGTGAAATCATGTTAGTTTTATTGTAGTGTTTTAAATGTTGCTTTCAAATAGATGGAATTTCACAAAAGTGTTATCGAGTTTTAAGCATTCCGGCTTCATCTCCCTTTGTCAAAATTACTAATGAGTAATGTCACATTACTAGTGTTAAAAATGTAATACATCGTTTTTCTCTGCATGATTTGCTCATATGTGTAACGTATTATTATGATTATGTTGTTTCTCGTAGTTCATGAGTAAAAAAGACGAGATGTGTGGGGCGTAGTTTTGATTTGAAGACTTTCCTTTAATCAGTATTGTAAATTATTAAAACTATATCAAATATGTTTATTCAATGATAATATCAACTAAGTATAATAAGTTCATAGCTTATCCTAGATAAAAAGAATGATTCATTTTTTTTTAAATGTCGAGTTTAAGGTTCTCGTTTTATTTATAGTAATGTACTATCTGTTATCACCTTTAAAACAATAACTTGCCATATATCAGCATTATATATGTATATTAATGACTATTCATTTCCCTTAATCATAATTTTAGTGGTAAACTTATTAATTATTTATATTGTGGTAATAAAGATTTCCAAGGATTATCAAATATGTACTGCAGTAACTTTGGATACGGATAGTAATACGTAACGTTGATGAGTATTGAAATATCCCTTTGACAAACAAAAGGTTATGCTTTGTCAATTGAAATACATTAATTATAATTCCAAGTAATTTTGGATTTTTAACAGAAATTAAGTTACAAAATGTTCAAGGAAATTTTTGAATATGTTTGAACACCCGTTTAATTATTTTTTCCCCCACATATTCCTTTATAAAACAGTGATGCATTGCCTAAATGAATCCAAATCAAAGATATTTTTGGGGTCTAAAATTACTTGACTGTTAAACATGATATTTATAAGGAACATCAATCAAACATTGACTCAAAGTGTCGATGCTATTATAACGCAATATCGTAATGATGATTTTAAAAAAAAATCTATAAAAAGAGTTCTATGATATAGTTTTAATTGTTGTTTTAATCAAGGCTGTTTAAAGAGCGATAACTGAAAGTGTTCCCGAGTTTTAAATGCTACGGCTTCATCTCCCTTGACTAATATTACTTATGAGTAATCCCACAATATGAGTATTTACAAACTTAATGCATACATCATCTCATTCTACATTTCTTATATAATATGTTCAAACTGGTTTTTACTATTGTTAAATCATGTTTATCGGGATGCTGTCATTAGTGAGTAAAAAATAAAAGATAATTAGAACATATTTAATATAATACTTTTCTAACGCAGTGTTGTAAATTATAACATGGAACCTAATTTCCTTATTTTACTTATATGTTTTTAATAATTAAAATAATTAAGTTTACAGGTTATCGTCGATCAAAATTACGATTATGAATGATGTTCTCATTTTATTTTTAGTAATATACGATATTTTGTTTCCTGTGACAATATGTATAATGATGATTACATTTGTACGTTCCAATGATTCTCACAAGTAATAAATGTTTTATATACACTTTTCATTACAAAATATAACACAATTTCAATAGCATTTTGTAATAAAAAAAATCTATAGTAAAGTATATCAAGTACAAAACATGACGACTACAAATGTAATCAACTTATACTCTCTCAATTATGCTAAACAACTCATTACATGTATACATATTCTCTCACTAACAATTGACTTGATAACGCAGTAAATGTGCATTATATATATATTTATCACATAAACACCTGTCAACTTTACACTTAAAGTCGGCCCCTACTCGAGTGACGTCATCACTGATAGTCATATATACACTGTATACAAAACAGAGGCGGGTAGGAACATTGGAAAGATTACAGCTTAAATGAAAGTTTGCACAAAATTTGCTCATTCGTTTATTCAGATTTTATGTAAATTGGAGGAAGTTTGTCGGTCCGATAAGCATGTATGCGCGTCAAATACAGAGTGTTATTTAAAGTAGATTACCATTCCTTTCGACCTTTGTTAAAGACGGATTCTCCCTGACAACAGCCGTAGTAACCATGTTATTAACAATAAATAATTCATTATGTTATATTGTTATTATCTAATTATAAAATGTCATTTTTACCTTTCAAAAATGTAAAATTTAAAGGTCA
Source organism: Magallana hongkongensis (assembly GCA_016163765.1). Taxonomy (NCBI): domain Eukaryota; kingdom Metazoa; phylum Mollusca; class Bivalvia; order Ostreida; family Ostreidae; genus Magallana; species Magallana hongkongensis. The sequence goes on along the minus strand of WFKH01011925.1, from coordinate 32,753,144 downwards.
AAAACTATGATTACTAGATGGTTTTTAATCTAATTGGTTTATACATACCGATAATACTATTTTTACAAGAACGCTGTAGTTTGCCGAATAATTTTGCCCATACGCAATGTTCTCCGAGTCCGACCGATAGAAACAAAACAAATACAACTAAAGACCACGGAAATTTTAGATTTAACCTACAAAAAATGAGAAATAGTTTAAAGAAACACAGTGTATATAGATATAGTGAAATAAAAGGTTTCAATAGCAATATAGTAACTTTTATGCAATAATTATTCATATGTAGGGTAGTTCTAATTCCACCTCAAATTTTATTCTTGTTAACTTCAACATCTTTAAAAAGTTACCAAATACCTTCTACACTTATATCTTCTTGCGTTCCGTAATTTTTTTCCATCAACTTTGATACTTCCTTCAGTCTTTTTACTGTTTTTCAGTATATACATTAACACATCTGGTCTACAATTAAAAAAAATATAGCAATTATGAAAAATAATACAATTAATCGTATTTTGTAAACAATGCTTCAATGTTTTGATTTCAATGTTACAGAATTATTCGAATATTGATTAAATGTTTAGTTGATATACTATTTTCAGTAGCATATATAATCTCATATTTAGTATACCATACGCAACAAATCACTGGAGTATATCGTTCATGACTCAGAAAGTCGGTTAGTTCATGAATCCTGATTTTTTTTTTTTCAAGAAACTTTATTAGTATTACAGAATGTTAAAAAATAATGACTCTCAACAGATTATTCCGCTTTCATTATTCTTGTAGGAATGTGACCTTGTTGGAATCTATTGAGAATAGGATTTTTTTTTATCGTTACTCCTTTTTAACCGATGTAAAGCATTTCAAGAATTTTTAAGGTGACTAAGACACCATTCATAGATATGCATATTCACAAGAAAGTTCGTGTCTATTGATTTCATAGGAATGTTGCCTCTTTTTTAAAAATTGTTCCAATTAAAGTTTTAACAATAAAGCACTTATTCAGTGCATCTCCTCGGTAAGTACCACTGCACGAAAAGTGACGTTCAATCACAAATTATACTCCTATTAATTCCCATATTATACGTGAGGTTAGACAATTAATGCGGATTTAATTAGCAATTTTATGTGGAGTTTACTTGAGGTTTTCTGTGGCATAAAATTCTTATTAAACGCCAAACTTTAATGACATTTAATCTACAATTAAACGCCAAGTAAACAACAAGTATAAAGTTATTTAAACTTCATTATGCGTGAAATTTAAAACATGATTTTACACCATATTACGTGAAGTTTTAAGTTTAATCACTCATTTTACTCGACTTATATTACACATTTAAATGTTTATTACATTAAGTTTTACGCCGTTTTAAGTTAAATTTACTCATTTTACGAAACTTAAATTCCTGATTTATATTTTTTTTATCATACCCAATTTTACGTCGAGTTTCGAGTTTATTCACTTATTTTACTCGACTTATATTCTACATTAAATATCTTTATATCCAATTTTACGTCGAGTTTTATTTTACATTTCTGTGTTTATTGTACCCCACTTTACATTGAGTTTTAAGAAATAAGTAAGTCATTTTACACCGATCAACATATATTTATCTTTTTGACGTATTTTAAGAATAGTTACATTGTTTTTTTTATTATTCAAAAGATTTATACGTGTAGCAGAGCAGCTTAATTTCCAATAGAGTCTGAAGGAAAATGAGTATGGAGAATTGTTGTCATAAAGCATTTGAGCCAATTTATTAGTACAAAGTTCTTCAGTGCATGGAAAAAGTAAATTTCATCGCCAAAAACACAGCAAGATGATGAATGGTTCACCTTTTGTTGCAAAATCCCAAACTGCACTCCCAAAGTATTGCTTTTCAATAAATACAAAGTCTTTAATACATCTATGGCAAAACAATAATTAATGGTATATTGAAGAGGATAATTGGTGCATATAAAATGTTTCTTTTTCAAAAATTTTGCATTTTGAAAACATAAAATGGGGGGATGCTTAATCTTTATCAAATAATTATTAATCAATCTGTATATATATAATCTTATATATTGACCATGGCATGTTCATTGTTAAGAGACTATCGCACATCAACTAATCATTTCATATTAAATACATATATACTTGGGAAAAAAACCACCCTACCATTTATATATTTAAAATTTCTTTTTTAAACCTACAATTTTAAAGATGTGTATGTGTGTGTGTGTGTGTGTGTGTAGGCTGTGCATGTTTTCAAATCATTATTGAAATTGTTAAATGAAATATGATTAAATCCAAATAAAAATTCACAATCATACCAAAATCTAACCAATTTAAAAGAATAATGTCTATATGACATGGGGTAGGGTGTCTGAGAATTGAGTGTATCTAGTCAGGACAAACTTACATCAACAATTATATATACAGAGTATTTCAATACACCAGCAATATAGCTTAGCAAATTAAGATTAAATTCATGCTACATGAATCAAGTTCTAATTTTTTAGCATAAAATTTTCTTTCGTACTGTGTCATATTTTCACATCATTAACAACAAAAACATAGAATTAAAAACAAAGATATATACAAGACATCCTGTTTTTAAAAAAAAGTCATGATCTATTACGAATTTTCCGATTTAAACCAGGAAAAGAAATACGTAAATGATATTGGCTTAAGACGCCAGGTATTTAATATCTATAGCAATTGACATTCCCAATTTTCACTAGCATTTTAAGAGCTGAACGTCGCTCGTAAATAGGAACTGTAACACAGGTATATAAACCTTTCCATTTTGTTACACCCGATTGTACACCTGGAACTCGAGTCCGACGGGTAGCATTCCATTCGTCCTTTTGGATTTTATGCATTTTTTCTTATTTTATGTGCATATTCTATTCGTAGATATTGCATTGACCTATGTTGACCGAGTAACATTGTGAGGCGAGGCGTACATTCAAAAAGCTGAGACCGCGCTCTACAGGGAAATTCTTTAAGAAATCTGCGGTTTATATAGGATTTGTATGCATATGGATACAGATGATAAAAGAGAAATATGGCGGACAGTGTCTATTTTCGAGCGGTGTTCATCATCAGTTTAATAAAACTCGTATTTTGTCTGTATTAGAACTGCCAAAATAGTTGCCTTTCTGTCCAATTATATGAATTTATACAGTGTACATGTAAGAGATTCATAATATGTAAATACGAGGGTCAATAAAAAAAATACGAAGACAATGTCTCTGTTTATCATATATTTTTCATAATAGTCATAACTTTCAAATTAATTTATGCACCGACATTAATTGTATTGACATACGAAATTTCATTCAATTTGATGAAAAGGTTGTTTTGTTACCCGATTTTTAAAACAAAATGTTTCGTCCCCAGGGCGCACGGTAACGTTGAAAAAATGAAGCCAGGATGACGCGCGTACAGTTAATAGAAATACCCAATCTTTATATCACCCTGATTCTTTTATGCTTTTCACCATACAATTGAAATCGGCACAATATCACTTGAGATATAATTTGTTCACATTTGTTTGAGAATCATAAGTTAGTTCCTCGAAGTTTACTTTTTTTTTACCGCATGCCTCTTCGCTTACTGTAAGGAAAGCCCTGAAGTCAGATGACGTTGTTTATTCTTTTGACCAAATATTAACATATATTCTACTCTCTTTCGTACTTTTGATGTTCAAAATACAAATACCACCACCCCCCAAAACTGTAATACAATTAAACACAAACGTGAAAATAATTTTTGACTTATTTTTTCCACCATTGAGCATTTTCATAGTTTGTATAGGATTTTCCCCGAGTTAATCCATACTACTGTTTATACTTTTCGTTGCGCCGTGACGTCTGGCAACGTCAATGTTTTAGTCACTTTTAAAGAGGACTATCTGTCTTAAGTTACTGATATCTGTTCAACAAAACAATATATCCCGTCGTTATTTAATACATAAAATATCATGGCAGTTCTTAATTCAAGGTTTCAATATTATTTGGTTTTAAGCCCAATTTATAGAGCGATTACTTCAACATAATATGATTTATTGTTGACAAAATACAACTTTTGACCTTGCGCTGTGACCTCATTTTTGTAGGATTAGATTCTATATAATTCCTAGAAATAAAGGAATATATTAACTTTTTGGATTTCAATTTGTTTGAAAATATTGCTAAATTATTTCTACTAAATCTAATATTAATATGACGTTAAGTAACAAAGCTAAGGTAAAAGTCTTCGTATTTTTTGATTGACCCTCGTATTAGAATTATTTCAATATTGGAACCAATAAAAGATTAACATATCTTACATTGCTGCGAAAACAAGATGATAAAATTGATACTATCAAACAAATTGATATCCCCTATGCATTTGTTTGATATAAAAAAACATTAAATAATTGGGAACACGTTACAAATATTGAAATAAATTAAATTTTGATAAGTTATAGTACAATGTAATCTTCAAATTTTGAGAGTTATTCGCTTTCATTTATTTTAAGAATAAAAGAAACGACATTAGATAAGGTAGTAAAAAACACCAATAAAATAAATTCTTTGAAGCATGATTTCAAATACACAAAATAATGGCTTAGTACATGTATTATATATAAATTCATTATGCTTAAAACAATATATACAACATACCAAACAATTGTAACGGACAGAAGAATAAGTTGTTTTAAAATAAAGGCAGGAAAACAAGATACACATTTTTAAATGAAAGAAGGCCATATTGCACAAACATCAAATAAACATCATTTAAATGCAGAGTAGATGTCGAAGTTATCAAAATACCCTGTACATCATTTGTCTGTTTTCCTGTCTTATTTTAAAACAACTTATTCTTCTGTCCTTCTTTTAACGTCTTCTTTTAACATCAGTTAATCATTAGTTCACGGTTATTTTCTTTTCATTATTCTAAAATATTTTAGATACCGTGTCATGGCATCTATACTGTGAAATTTAAGTATGCTTTGAAAAATGCAGTTTCGTTTGAGAGATAGTCTAGTGAGTATTTAAATTTTTCGTCTTTAAAGATAACAATCGCTATTGTTGCTTCATATTTACATAAGAAATTGCGTCAGGTTACCGGTTAGAATTTAGTTCAGTGTTTTTAAATAACTAAAAGATATTTGTAGCAGGAAAATTGTTTTTTACTACATCAATAAGTAACTTATTCGTATAGCAAATTCTAGCAATTATTACCAGTATTGCATTTTACACTCAACTGAGAGGAATTTCACATTTTTATAGGTTTTTTCCAAAGAATAACTTGTCAAACTTTCAAAATTGAATTATAGAAAATAGCGTACTAGTATTTGTTTTGTACTACCTAACGCCAATATATAACTATGTTCTTAATTTTAAGAAGTCACTTCTATGTTTGAATAGCTCAGGTTAAGGTACATATACTTGTAAGACATGATTGACTATTGAAAGTAATAATTAAAACAAGTGTTTGTAAACTTAATAAAACTATGTGTCCAACTTAATGAATGGGAAACATATTTTCTACTTCATTTAACATCTTTTCTAACCATTGTATTTCTTTGGTGGAAATAGAAAGAGAAAAAAAGTTAATAAATAATCTGGGTAAAACTAAGCATACATGTCATAAGGTACTTCTTTATGTCAAATATTTTATGATATGTACAATTTAACTAGTAAAATATTTTGTATTTAAAAAACTGTTGTTCGGGGTAAGAAGAAGAAAAAATGACAATAACAAACTGTCAACCATCTCAAAATCCAGAAAACGAAATACAAATTCAAAGCAGAGCAATTACGGACCTCCAAAAAGATAGAGGTAGAATCAGATGCCATGGAGGAGTGAGCATCCTCTGCTGACCGGTAACGCTTGCCGTGTGCTCTTTGTCGTAATCCGAAAAAACCCCGGAAAAGTCCGTAGACAATTAGGTGATTAATTATGGTCTAACAATTAGTAGGAAAAACGTCAGTCAGCATGCGACCCAGTTGAATTTTGTATTTGCTGACAAGGTCGTTGTATCGACAATAGAACGTACGAAAAGATTACTTCAAACGAGACTGTTGATAGTCCTGTTTTAGCAACTTGTTTGTAAGTAGCTTGCCTCGCCTTATATTAGAAACTGTTCATACGAAGAGCATGCCCTTGCGTATCGAATTAACTGAGAGACAAAAACACCATAAGCAGGCGATGAAGGTATATTGCTACACAAGTAAGGAAAGTTGACTATAGAAAAATTTATAGAACAAAAAAAAAAAAAAGATTCCTTGTTAAATCAATACAAAAAACCACACCAATTCTTTAACAATCTTCTTACATTTTGATGAAAACTTTGTAACCAAATTTTAAATCCTTTGCACTGTTAAAAGTTATCACGTAGTACAAACCTTAGGTTGCTTTCTGTTATAAGCTGTTAATATTACATTCATAAAATGTAGCAATCTTTGCTGTGTAAATGGTAATGCTAAAATGACTCATTTCTAAACGCAAAAACATGCAGTGAAGATCTGTAATTTCAGTGCAAAGCGTCGTCACATGACACCAGTTATTAAATTATTAATTAAAAGACGATGGACATCATTCATTTTGCGCAGATATATCGCACACCCAAAACGATCGATTGTGAAGAACATCGAATTCTCAATATTACGTCAAAATCACTAGAACACAATTAAAAATCGCTTATGACGCAATATATAGCTGTACTACGTCATGAATACACACGTAGTAGCTGAACTTGCGCTTATAAAACCATGCTAACATTTTCAACATTATTCAACACGCACAAATGTCTTTAGGAGATGCCACAGTACTGTAGTGAGGTTTACATTAACTCAAGTTATTTATAACCATCTACATAGATTAGTTAACAGAGTTTGAGCCAGTGAACAAATCATTTACATTTCAATCCTCCTCGATAATCGTATTGAAAAAAAAGAGGAAAAAACAATCCCTGTATGTAATGTTTAAACTATTTATCATGAAATACATTTATCACACTTTAATAGTTGTTTTGTTTCATAAATTAACCTCGAAATGATGTATAAAGCCTTTTTATTAAGCACGCAGTACCTTTCTTGAAATTCTGACGAAAATAACGACACACCACACTTTGGCATGAGCCTCCTTAAAAAGTTAATGACATGATCATTTTTTACATGATAATAATTCAAAATCATCATACAAGTATCATATTTCAATTTGGATAGAAAATCTAGTGCAGAATTAAAAAAAAACATATTTCTCCTCTCACAAAAACCCTTTTCCCATTTATGTTCAATTGAAAAAGAATAAGAAAGAAATAATGCAAACAATTTTTAAGTGGTCCCTATTTTAAATCCAATTCGATTTTATATTTTGATTGATCTCTTTCTATCTATTGTAACTCTTACTCATGAAAATCACTATTGTAGAAATATATTGGTTTTAATATATATATATATATATATATATATATAACGCCATACCTATACTCATGATCCTGTTTGGACAAACTCATCATTGGACTTTAAAATTGCTTGTTTTATGTGTCTTTGAACATATTAAACAATTCACATAATCAATATATATTTTAAACCGAATCAAAATAGTCAGAAGTAAATTGGCTACTTGTATTGAAAATGAAGGAAGATACTCGAACAGTGTCATTATTCTCTGCACTTTAAATACACATATTGCACAGTTTTATTTGTGAATTTGATTTACGTTTTGCAACATTTGGAAGAGCAAAGCTAAATGACCACGCTGTTTATCACATAGTACAAATATACTCAGGTACCTGTATGTAAGGTGTAAATTTGCTCCAGATAGTAGTTGTGCCGGTAAGGTCGTAGAAATACAGTTTCTCACATACAAATGCAATCTTAATCAGCGGCTTTTAAAACAAAGTTGTCAGATTTTGAAAATAATCCATGAAATCTATCATAGTTAATGAATTAAGGCTTACGACAGTTATATCGATTGATGACTGCAGATGGTTTGTTAAATGGTTTGTGAACCAGACACCCTATGAGTATTTCCCTCTTGAATACCACATGGCAATAGCTGCACGCTGATTGGTTAAAAGCGTCACATTTTGAAAAGAGTATACACAAAGAGAGAAACATAAAAGGAGACAAAGAAGGTTTTTAAAAATGATCCAACCACCGCACCTTTATACACAATTTGTCTCATAGTCGTGTAATTGTATCAATGTTGTTATTTGTTACTTTGTATTTTTCATGTAATTTGTTTTTCCTACTTACGTGTATTTTTGAAAATAGGAAACGCATATTATTTGCTTTTTGATATTAAATTGTGTCAATATTTTCAACCACTGTTTTACATGTGCTAGTATTGGTTGTATAAACTTTGATAACTTGCAATTTATGAAGCTGTAAAAAGCAATTCTATTCAACACAAAACTAACGTTTCTTTTTGAATTATTTATTTGAGCGTTCTGGCTGAATTAAAGCATACAATGTCTAATGAAAACACACACACGAAAATGAGGAACTAAGTTGCATATTTAGCTAAATATCGGTTTAATAAAATTGTATTCTGAGCGCCTAAGCTAAAGTTATCAATGCAATGAATGTATTTGTAAGTCCAGAGATTTGTCCAATAATGATATAACAAATAAAATATTTGTAATTGAAACAAATACGTTTCATATTGGGGGACATTCTAATTCTTATGATTTTGCGTTCCTTTTAAGCTGATAGATAATATTGGCAGAGCTTTGTGTTGATACTCTTGAAAAAAAAAACCCGAATATAAACCTCTTAAATTCAAAGTTAACCTTTGTATTTCTCATGTTTGATATCGATCTAAGTATTCCTTTAATACCGAATATCGAGGTAATTATGTGAAATTATGACATCGAATCATTTTCTGTAAAATGAAAGACATTTTTCGCAAATAGGTTGTATTATTAAGCATAATGCTCAAGGCAGTATCTGCACTACGTAATAATGTTTGAGTAGTTTCGGTTTCACCCGATATGAATCATTTGAAGATAAAAGTCATACAACCCATTGACTCATTCATTTTGTATTTTCAGTGAATGATAATTATTAAAAAAACAAATACGAAAACGACAAAAGAAACACGTTTCGTTGCCAAATGGCATTTCAAATGCCGAAGAATATTTTAATTTTGAAAGACTTTATTGTCAACATATGTTAAGGAGCATGGTCCCGAATAAAGCGAAAGAAAATCAAAATTTATTTTGCCCTTGTTCTTCTTTTGTGTAATCACAAATTTGAAGGTCGTCTATCGTAGACATACATGTGTCACAATTTTTTTTTATGAACAAAATTGTTCATTTTCAAAGGATGGTATTTGAAGTAAAAACATCATTTAACTCAGGAGGTTTTCTATTTAGAATTTAAAGATCAATGTAACGTTTGGTTTCTAGTATATGCCATATATCTGTCGTGTATAAAGAGATATGTATGATGCTAATAAAAACAACTTAAGTTTGTTCTTATGAGCGAGTTTTATCTAACTTGAATCTTGACAGCTGATACTCATATCTTGGTTGAACATTAAAAATGCATGTACTATGCATATGGTTGTAGTAACAATTTTATCCATTTAAGATGAGAAATGTGAAATTATTTTTATTAATAACAAAAAATCCTTTAAAGTACAATTACTTGAATGACAAAAAACCCAACTACTAGTAACTGATTCAATATTAAAAGAATGGCAATGGTCTTGGTAAGTGATAGCGTGACAAATAATCAAAGATTGCTTAATGGAATTGCAAATATCGCATTGAAATTCAGAACCATCCCATTTCTGTTTAGATACCCAAAAAAATGGTTTAAAAGGAAAAAAAAATATTAAAATGAATATAGGGTTTTTTTTCTTGCTGAGAGCAAGGAGAAGGTCTTATGTCAGAATGAAGTAATATTATATTGTCGTATTATTTTATCAAATGAAATTAAGTACACGACTATATGAATACCACTTTTGATATACAGGAAAATTACATGCACACAATAGATTTTAAGGCCTCCTAAGTCTCTATTAGTTTTTAGTATTATTTTGCAAACGCGGTGCCTAAACATATCAAAGATAGATTAAAATATTTTGCTGATATTCAATTGTAAAAACTTTGAATTGAAGGGTCGAGCCTTCTGAATAAATGTTTGAATGAAATCTTTAATTATCAATTGAGGTAAACAAGGCACTGATAACGTATTAACTTTTTTAAATGGTTACAAATCGGTTGAGTTGTCATGAAATCACTTCAATGATATTTTGTACAATTTTATTCCTATATAAAATCTGAAAAAAATCCATTGCAGATACATGTAATTTGATATTGCTTAACGAAAACAACAAGTAAACGTTAACATTATTTTTTCCCCGGTATTTGATATAAACTGTTTTATTTGCTACAGACATTAATGCGGAGTACGTTTTTGTATTTATACTTCATATATTAAAAGATATATATTTGAATTAACAGTTATGATGTTTTATTCGTCAAATCATCGCCATTTGAGTGACGGATGATGCTGTACATTATACACAAACCACGGTAAACACATAACAGTATTTTGCAGCAAATAATCGATAGCAGCTTCAATGTAGCCAGCGACACGAGGTTCCCTCCATCCATTGAAAATAGGACACAAATACGATATGGAGGATTGGTGTTCAAAAATAAACAATCTCCAATATTATATTTTTTACGTGTCTTAACAAATCTTCTTCTGTATGTTCTTCTGTGTAATTCACAAGTTCACTCATGCTATAGCTTTTTTTTGTAAATTCCGAGTAATATAATTCCATTTCCTAATCTAATTTCTTTTACCCAATTCTTTTACCGATACTTCTTTTAACAATTATTCTGCATCTAGAAAATTGATATACGGAACATTATATGATTTAGATCACCTCTGAGTCAATTATTTACCATATTTAGAAAAACAAGCTCTAATTATATACGATACCTTTACAATTTTTAAAATTCTTCCTGTAAATATCAACACCCACTCAGCACACTATGTAATTAATCCATTGACACATAAAATCAAAGTACTGAAATTACTGAAAAGCGCAAAGCCTGGAAAAAAGTGTTAAAAATATATCGATTGAAATGAAACTACATGTAAAGAATAATACAGTTGAACTTCGATATCTCGAACACTAATATCTCGAATACAATGGATATGTCGAAGTGATTTGTAAGTCCCAACCACTTATTTTTTAAGTATTTTACCCTCGATATCTCGAATACTCGGATATCTCGAAGTTTTTAAACAGTCCCATCTAGTTCGAGATAACGAAGTTTGACTGTATTTGAATCGGGATTTATTCCATATTTACTGTAGTATCAAGTAACTCGACAGTTATACTTTTCATAAATTATATTCAAAACATTGGTTTTGGTAAGTATCAAATTACAGATCAATGCAAAATGAACGAAAAATATTCCTGAAATATTGCATACAGAAAACGAAGGTTAAAATATTGTTAATAAAAAGCACCACAAATTATCGTAAAATTGGTATTTATCTAAAATTTGTATTAAAAAATCTGCATTTTTATATATAACATTGTGTTCATAACTGTAAGATATTACATGTAGCTCGATATATTATGGGTAAACGTGGGTATTGTGCCTCATGCCGATAATGAATTTAAATCAAATCAGCAGTACCAAATATCAGGTGATTGCATTGTTTGAAAGGGCTTAGGCGACATTTTTTTTTTTTACAATTATTAACACTTTTAATAAGATACGGAAAGCAATTTTGTGTCTACTGACACTTTAATTTTTCCGTCCGGATAGAATTAGCAATAATCGTAGTTTATATATTTGAAACGGTTGGTACGGCGGGCGAGAAATTTCAAGACTATCCCGTTTAAAAAAACTCAAAACCTATTCATATCGTAGAATTATTCCAATTATTACTAAACACCTAAAACACAACTGAATGATATATAACATCTTTTTTTCTTCAAAATTCCAATTCGAAAGAAATCATCATGGTATGTTTTGGAGCACCCGTATACGATATATAATAATGACATCAAAATGAAAATTATTGCCAACTTAATACTGGTAGAACAAATGTATGTTGCATGCGGGATAACTTGAAGATATTAAGTTCTCCTTACTGCATAGTTTTGAGATTTCCAGAGTACGACTTCTCGAGGTTACGACTTCTCCAACATTCGCCAGTAGGTGGCGGAATATTGGAAACGCGAAAACGAAATTGGAAGTAGGTTTAAAAATCTGGTGACAAAAAAGCGCTGCAGCTATGCTAGGCGCTTTAAATATCCAAGTTTCAATAGTGATAATGACGTAATTACTATAATGCAGTTTTATTTAAAAATATTGTTCTTTGAAATAACTGTCTTTAATCCATTAGATATACTGCCAATATGTGGTACGAAGTGCATCTGGGGTTTTTTTCTGTATTAGACATTGGCTCGGTCTCAAATATGCATGGAATAAAAAATAAAAAATAGATGCTGTGTGTTGATAACTATGCATGCACTCCAATATGGGTATACCCATTGTCCTGATGAAATATAAGTCAGTGTCATAAGTAACGTTTAAAAATACGGCACTGTTTTAACTAGTTAATTGAGATAAATTTATATTAGAAAATTCATAATTCAATAGACAATTAAAAACACTTATTACTGAGTCATTTAACTTCAAATATGTATATGTAATTATTGTATAGAGCTATGAATACCATTATAAAGGTAAGCCTCGCTGGTTGTAAGTTATTGCATGCTAGAATTCTGGCACATGTTAATATGTACACGTGTATCCAAAAAGAAGATTGTTTTAACAATTCGTAATATATACATTTATAACTAAGAAAATAATTAAGCTATGTACACTTAATTTATAACTTTTTATCCATCTGCTGGAGTATGTTTTTCATGTTTACTATAAGTAGGTGAACTTATGATAAGAAATTTGTATTTACTTACTTTTGAAATATCTACGTTTTCTGAAAGTGAATTCATTTGATAGGTTTGAAAAAACATATAATACATTAAAGTGGAATTTCACTCAAAAATGAAACCGAAAGATTACTTGTATGCCATAGTTGTTAATGACCAGTACAAAAATTGACGTTTTTGCTATAAATAGCGTATTAATGCATGACTTACTAGATTTTTTAAAACAGTCAGCTATACATTTACCAGGAAAAACCATGAGTGATGTGTTGGTTATAAATACATGATTGTATAAAAATTGACTCTGACTGCGATATTCAAATAAAGTCATGCATTCTTAATTGCTTGATTACTCTTTCTATTCGTTGCTATTCGTTTTGGTATTTAATAGACGTCCTTTAAATGACATTTAGAGGAAATATTTATTGTCCTTCAAATTGTCCTTCAAATTTGTCCTTTCTATTATGAAATATAAATCACAAAAATGAAGACAAATGTATGAAAACATTAAACACACTCAGCCGGATAAATATGCTAGTGCCAAGGTGGCATTTTTTTCACCCGTTTAAGGTGCATGTATCGAGAAATTCTTATATATACTATATATAATAAACCGTGGCTTAAAGAATTCTACTATATGACTATTATAGGATTTATATAAAATCCTCTAAGATTTTCAATATTTTCTGTAGGAAAATTATTTCTCCTATGGAAATTATAATTTCCTACTGAATATTAATTTTTGAAGGTTGATACTCACATGTCCAATAAGACATATTAAAACAAAAGTGGTTATCATTTGGTTTATATAATGGATTTTTATGAAACTGTCTCTCAAGCGGGTGCACAAATACCACATTGGCACTGTCAGCCACAGTGTTTAGAAATTTTTGTTGTATAGAGCAAAATTTAAAATAAAAAAAAAGCATTTCAGGAGAACTGTTATTTATGTGTTTTGAAGAACTTGCATTAAACTTATAGTCATGTAGTTAGGTTTACACAAAATATTTCTTTTTGATAAGAATTTTTTTTACAGTTATTATAATAAGAATATTCTCCATTTGAATAATAATTAAAGATTAACTTAAGTTTTTTCTATAATGAATAGCATTACAATCTCTTACATTATTAGACAAATTTGAAGACAAAAATGATATCGTGAACAGACTCGTATTAGCAAAATACAAACTGTTTTATGAGTCAGACTTCCTGAAGAAACAAACCACTTCGGTCAAAATTTCTAGAAATAGCATTGTTCTGCCAAACGTATCATTATACAGCGAGCAGATACCGTTACTTTCTAATGCAGCTGTTCAGCAAATTGATCAGGCCGAGATTGAACAATTGACATTGTCACGAAAATACCGAACCCATACGAAAAAAAATGGATCGGAATTCTACGCAACTCGAACAAAGTAAGATCTGTGGATCATGTCCAACATATATAGAAAATATGCATCGATCCATATGTCGCCAGTGTAGAGAGAAGACTATTCATCTGCCGATTCCAGGAACAAGGGAAATTAATTCAACATTAATTCAACATTATCATGATCATGGCGAGCATTGAGCGGACCGTCGTTTGCTCAAATACATACAAAAAAAAAAAAAAAAAAAAAATCAAATCATGAACGTTGCCATAGTCGTTACGAGGACCTCAACGCTTTACCATCATGGAGGGGCTTGTGAACGAGGTCGCCAACCTGATTCTTAAGTAAAACATTCTGCAGTTCTTACAAGTGCTAAAGTGACAATTTTTTCATCGATATAAAACAATATTACTCTTCTTTTGCTTTCACGTTAAAGAGACACTACATTTCATTTTGCCCACATTTCATGAAATGAAAATTCCCCACTTAAATGAATTTTCCTGCAAAGTTGAAAGTATGAACTTTGCAAAAATTACGCTTTATGGAATCTAAAAATTCTCAATTTATCGCTAAAACTAATAATTTTGGACGGTCCATACAGTAAATATTGAAAGCCCAGCCTTTCTTTCAACAGCGCATGCGCATCAGTTGTAAACATTTAAATGTGGCTTTCAGAAAAGAACAAGATTTTCTACAAATTTGGTTAGCAAATGATTGAAAGAGATGAAGGCAAAACTCAAGTGCGAACTATATATCTTGTAAGAGATATAAATAATAATAAACATATTATTGTCATCAATAATCTTTCAATTATTAGAATATTTTAACATTTAGATCCGCCAAGGATTTTTATTTCCTTTCTTCATAAGGTGGAAAAACGTTTGGAGTTGTACCAAGCGTAGAAATTTCTTAACAAGTGTAAAGACGCTTTATTTGTCATCTTCATGACCCTGTGCATGAACTACTCTCACTACCTGTTTATTTCTATGAAATTACCTCCAATTGAAATTACCTACAACTGATGTCATTCAAAATCACGTGATGTAAATAAGATTTCAGTTCGGGTCGATATGATATAAATTCTGAATTCCGGAATATCTTTGACACGCAATTACAAGTTTATTATTGCAGTAAAAAGATTTAAACTTTCAGTACATGCATAACTTTATTCTTTTATTGCAATGTGTTTAAAAAAAGAAATAATCAAGATAAGGGACATGAGCCGTAGTGTCTCTTTAACGTTTATTATTACGGAAAGACGAATGCACTCTGAAGATTAAGTATATTGTATTCCTTTACCGGAATTCTAGAGTTTGTTTCGACAAGTTTTGTAATTAGCTTTCGGGTGGCATATCCGATGTAAATTTGTAAATATATATGGAAACAAACACCTTAGTACTTTCTCTAAAAACGCACAAATCTCTATAAACATTATCCACTCCCTATCTAGTCTCCCTATCTATCTTTTCTTGCTTTTTATTGGTGAACTTGAGGATTACATAACTAGACATAGGGCTATAATAAAATATTGGCATCGTAATATTCCACCTTAAATGTCGGAGCTTAAAATAATACAGGAAATTGTCTGGGTTGGCATGACGTTCAGAAAAGAATAGATTTCTTAAAATACTATAGACAATTAGAATGCAATATTTTGTGCTTGCAAGATCCTCACTTTACTACTGATATGGAAAAAAAGGCGAAAAGAATGGGGATATGATGTTTATTTTGATTCTTTTACCTCTCAGTCTAGAAGTAGAGCAACTGGTAATTTCCTTGCCCTTGTCATTGAATTTGGTAATTATATGTAAGCTTAGCCCTTATCTATTGTCCTAATGATGATAACTATGGTTTCTATATTATGGTATTAGAAGTAATAGGTAGTTTTGAGAATGATATTATAATTTTAGTTTGGCACGCACGTAGCATCGGCGGGGGGGGGGGGGGGGGGGGGGGGGGGGGG
>WFKH01011925.1:32722339-32736795 GCA_016163765.1 Magallana hongkongensis | reverse complement strand
AATCTTGTTTGAAACCCTGACAAAGAATTAAAATATACATGGTGCAAACCTAATCCATTCAAACAAGCACACCTTTTTCCTAACATCAAATTCTTTGTTGAATATGGTACAAGGAAGGTACAAGAATAGATAGTTTATCAATCTACAAGTCTAATCATTCTCCAGTGTTTCGAACTCTCAAACTTGAAAACTTTACTCATGGTAAAGGACTATGGAAATTCAATAGTTCGATGTTGCGTGCATAATGCTTAACGGTTCAGGTTACATATCCTGTATAAATAATTTAGTAAGAAACTCCTTTTCGAATGACACACCTATTGCCTTCAAAAATATACAAGATAGCATGAGCTTGCTTACATTGCAAGAATTTATTACATAACCCATATGGTATAGTAAGAACATTATAATCAATTTTCTCTATTGAATGATGAAATAAAAATATTGTATATATCAATGAACCTCTTGATGAAAATGGATTTTTTTATGTTTACAAGACCTTCAGAGCAAATGAAAATGACCATAACAAACTGTCAACCGTCTCAAAAATCCATATAGCGAAATACAAATTCAAAGCAGAGCAAACACTAAAAACTCACCAAAAATAGAGGTGGGATCAGGTGCCTAGGAGGAGTAAGCATCCCCTGTTGACCGGTTGCACCCGGCGTGTGCTCATTGTCACAATTTGGCATGTCATGATCGAGGTAAATGTCAAAATCGGGAAAATATCATAATAGGGAAAAACGAAACGTTGATGGTTGGGTATGTTTATGACGGTCAAAATACAAACCTTGAGCAAACACGGACCTACATTGTTTGATGTCAAATATAACTTCCTTACATTTCTTTGTCTACAGAATTTTGTTTTATAAAAAAAACTAGTTAACATTATCATGGAATCCAAAATAAGATGTTAACCCGTGGCCCTTTATACCTTTTCACATTAAACTATTTTCTTCACCCCGAAAATGATCTTAAATATGTATAACATTCTAAACATGGAAAATGATATTTATTTCAATAAATCAAAATTGTGATTACATTTTATGTTGTCAGATATACAGTGGAAAACTATATACCATATACCTTTCGTCAACACTAAAAGTACCAAATTACAATGACTGCAATCTAGAATTAACAACCACATTTTAACAACTAATAAATATTTATTTAAAATGGGAAAGGAATGTAGTAAGTTATGTAACTTATGTAATCTACACGATGAGAGAATTTCGTTTGTAGAATATAGCCTGTACATATTTAAAATTTAAAAAAAAATCTGACCTCACAATTTTTGCCAACATCGCATCCAGCCTACAATTTTAACCTCTTTTCAGTTGAGTGTAAAAAAGAATAGTCATTGCTAGAATTTGCTCTGCCAATTTTTTTTTTACTTTTGAAGCTATTAAAAATGTTTGTGCTACTGTTTATACGGGAGACCTGTCTGTTAATGAAAGACACTAAAATCTACAATGTATTGTACATGCAACGGGTTACTAATAGAGTAAACTTTGTAGTAAGAATAGTTCTTGTAAATTATCTTTTAAGACGAAAATTGCAACACTAAAATGTTTATAGACAGAAATCGTATAATTCAAATTTCAATGAAATTTAACATTAGTATTGTCATGACCCTCTTATCAACATATATCAAAATATGAACATTTGGTCATTAATCTGAAAATTATCGGTTTGTTCCTACAAAAGAATATTATCGTTGTTTCGTATCATGATCAGATCCAGTATGTTTCCGGATCGATGTAAAGACACAAATGATAACCGTGCGATGGGCTGTTACATGTATTATCTCCTCTAGAAAAGGTATACACTTTCAAAAAATGCCGTTGTGGATGCGCTCTTGAGTATGGAGGACGATCAACTACATGTATCACAGTATTTATAGTCGTCGAATGAAAGTCTAATTCAAATAATGAGTATTTGAATGGATCGTTCTCTCCCGAATCAATCAACTTGATTTGAAGCATATCTATTAACAAAATACCAGTTCTACCACCTGAACGAAAATTACGGGGAACCTCAAGAAAAGATTAGCTAGGTATTTTCAGATCAGGCCCCACCGTCACCAAAATTTTCATATCACTCAACTCTGTTTTTCCTCAAACAATTAAAAGAAAAGTGCATACATATGAGGGTTATGCTTAGACTTGAGGCTGAGTATTGACTTGAGGAAAGTTGGTGACGGTGGAGCCTGATCTTATTATTCTGTGTTCTTGATTACTGTCATCTAGCCAAGTTTTAACACAACAAATGTCTAATTTGCTTTCTATAATATGGTGAAGAAATTCATCAGCTTTGTTACATATTGACTGCGTATTAACAATTAAAAAAGAGGTATTGCTATACATAGAGTAATCAATCAATCTCCTGCTCAGACATCGCAACAAATCTAGATAAACGCCAGTGTAGCAGTCTTTTTTATTTAATTTTCTCCTTCTAGACCTATGACTACGGTAACGTTTATTCTTATTCCTAGGAGTTTTTATATTGTGCCATACACTTTCATCAAGTCTAAGATTTGACATTCTTTAGTTATACCTGTGTGACCTCAGCTCTGCTGGGGGTGTACACAATAGGTGTTATGGTCGGATCTTTGCATGAATTCAACTCACCGTTGCTATAAAATGTTTTTAAAAAATCCGAAAATGAACATGTGAATCGTTTTTTCGAAGTCGTTACCAACATGATGATATAAAAGTTGTTTACAGATCTACACACAGAATAACCCAAAATAAATAAAGGAAATAAGATTTGAAAAATGTTTTTGTAAATCAAAAATAAACTTTTGTACATTCTTTCACTAATTTTTGTCAAATTTCTTTTGTTTTCAATCGTTGAATAATATGCGGGTTGAATAAACAATCAATCGGGTGACTAAACTAAACGGTTTCTTGTTCTAAACATGCCCACGATGCATTTGCGTTGCTTTGGACTTTTTTTATATTTATTTATTTTTTTTTTTTATGCATTTCTGTGCAATTTTTACCCTTTCAAAATCCGGTAAATGAGTTCAGAGTGTCTTTTTTGGTGCTAGATGCACTATGACGTCATGATTGTATGCTATATATTTTTTTGTACTTTATGACTAAAAAAAGATAATATAGGAACATTTTCTTGACATTCCAGTGGAAATACTATATAAATTATTACCGATACCTATGTTCAATTGTATATCATTTTAAAGTGAACAAGTCAATAACATTTTATTTCCCGTTTTTAAACGGAGAGGTATTCTGGATAAACTTCAAAAACGGAAAAAACACTTCAAGATTTGTAGCTGGTTTCGTTCATATTTTATCGGAAATGATAGTTTAAAACCCCACTTTTCACTATGCTTATCTTAAAGTTGAGTTCCGGTACACCTTATTAAACCAATTTAAGCAATTTGTTATGAAATATCATTGAAAAAATTCAAATTTCAAATTTCAGAAGTGTGTAGGCTTCCTTCATTTACTAGATCTTGACCTAAAGGGATACGAAATCATTTTTTTTGGAATGAATGGTGTGATCATTATGGTCGTAACGTGTCAAATCCAATAAAGTCCTTCATTTTCGTTACTGAATTTCAGAAATTTGTAGACTTCTTTAATTTCCAAGATCTTGACCGGAGAGGATAAGTAATTAGTTTTTTGAGAATTATGATGTGATTATGATGGTCGTAACGTGATCAACTCCAATAAAGTCTGTCATTTGCGTCACTAATGAAATGTATTGAACTCTACGCTACAAAACAGGTCGTTATGTTATCACAGAAAAAGACACTGGAAAACAAAACATCATTAATAAAATGCCACAAATCATATTATCATTTAAAAAAGGTAAAAAGTTGATTTTTATCACTGCAAAACTTTTTGAATTACGTAAGCTTTATAAAACATGTAACTACAAGATATATTTTCGAAAGATATAACATTGTCTTATAAAACTATAAATAATCTATTATTTAAATAAAAAATAAATAATACAAAATCTTGGAAAATATGTTTGTCATTCATGTTTACAATATAACACCATTTCAGGTAATTTCAAATTCTTTAAGGAAACTGATTTTAAAAAATATATTCTACGACACGTGTATTTGTTTTAATATCATTGGCATTCACATTTAAATGAATATTGATATTTGTTGTCAAAAAATATTAAGATCTGATGATTTTTTAATCCTATGAATTGTTTATTTCCATTTGTTTTTAAATTTATAGGTTTTATTCTTAAAGTACATACCGTTTTAAATAGCAAGCATAAGAAACATCAACGAAACATTAAACTGAACTGTGAATGAAACGTAAATACAATAATTATGATATAAATGTGATGAAAAATGCAATTAAGAGAGCATTATGACAAAATATTGAAATGTTGCTTTTAAACTGGTTTTTTTTATTCAACGCTGCTGTTTTAAGAGTGATAAGTCAAAGTGTTCTTTAAAAGCCGGTCGCACCTCTCTTGATATGTGACCTTTTTCTATGGTCACCATATGATTATATAACGACATAGATTCCTTTTGTTCTGCTTGCACATTCAACACATCAAACTCTTCTTTTTTTTAAGTATATTTTACTGCTCTTCGTAGTTGTTATTGCGTTACAATAAACTAAATATGTAGTGCCTTGTTTTTATATGCGGTAGTTTTTTTCTTCCAGTTAAATTGTTAATTCTTCCATTTGAAGCTTATATTTGAAGTGCAGAAGCTTAATTCAATGGTCATAATGACTAAATATAACTGCTACTATCAAATGGTCATAAAAAAGTATAGAAAAAAAATATGTGATATGCCTAGTTTGCAGT
Source organism: Magallana hongkongensis (assembly GCA_016163765.1). Lineage (NCBI taxonomy): Eukaryota > Metazoa > Mollusca > Bivalvia > Ostreida > Ostreidae > Magallana > Magallana hongkongensis. The sequence continues at coordinate 32,731,992 of WFKH01011925.1, read as the reverse complement.
TTTCATTTTATTAAATCGTATTAATATATGCGACCCGTTTTTCCCGTAATTCGCAAAACACAATCCTCATGAATATTAGCTTTAAAGATGTACTAACGTACATGTACATCTATTTTTACTTACTATCAGTGGTAAATATGTTGATTATTTATCATAAGGTAACAGATCTCTTCAACGTTTTTCAAATATTCATTGCACGAACCTTGGATTTGGATAGCAAAACGTAGCGTTGATAAAAATAAATATACCTTTCAGTTAAAAAAAAGTTTCTTTCGATTTTAATACGTTAAGTGGAAATACTTTAGAATGTCATTGATGAATTGTCGACATTGACATTGTAATACTGTGCGATTTAATACAATCGATTGTACTTCTATCGTAAACGAGGTCAGTCTAAACTGTGCCGAGTTTAAATGGAATGGGAATGGAGTAAAACGAAGTTACTTAATAACCAATCGCTTTCATACTAAATAAAGTGTTTTTTGTGATTGCACATTTAACAAATTGAACGTAATTGTAAAACAATGATTTTGTATCTGAATTTCGTCTCTTAATAAAATATGACTATCAATGATCTATTGCTGATCGTGTTTTCGTTTCTTTCCTACATATCTTTTGTACAATGCTAAAAATATATCTGACTAACATGCAAATTAAATCCTTCATGTAACCCCCTTCGTTTCCTAGTTGTATATTTTCCAAGTAGTTTTGAATTCTAAAAAGAAATTAGTTTAAAAATCTTCTAGTAATTGATTATGTTTGAGTTTCCATTTATTTCACTTTCAATTATCACTTTAAAAAAAAAAGATATCCCTGTAAAAAAAAGTATGCCTTAATCAATTAATAATTAAAATATTTGTTTCCAAAATTGCATGACTTTTTTAATATAATATTTGTAAGGAAAATCAAAAAAATATTGATTCAAAGTGTCAGTGCTATTTAAACGCAATATGATAATTTAAAAATAAAAAATTGCAATCGAAAGAGTTTAATGATAGAGTTTTGAATGTTGCTTTTGAACAGATGATTTTATTCAACACTGTTTTAAGAGCAAAAACTGAAAGTGTTCTCGAGTTTAAAACATTCCGGCTTCATCTCTCTTGATTACAATTACTAATGAATAATGTCACATTATCAGTATTTAAAAACTTAATACATACATCATTTCATTCTATATGTATTGTTTATTTGTTCAACCTGTTATCTTTATTGAATCATGTTTTTGTTGTTGCTGGTTATTAATGAGTAAAATCTACAAGATGTGTAGTAGGTTCTTTTAATTTAAAGATTTTTTTCTAACGCAATATTGTAAATTATAACATTGAATCCTATATTCAATATTTGTTCGGTCATATAAACTAAATATAATTAGTTTATAGCTAATATTAGATGAAAAATATGAAAAATATGAAAAAAAATGTTGATATGCCGATTATGCAGTTCCAGTTTTATTCATTAGTACATGTAAATATACGATATTTCATTTACTGTAATACAAAACACGCACAATATATCAGCTTGAAATACATATCAATGTCCATCAATTTCCCTTAAGGTATCCGATCCATAATAGCCCCAGATTCAATGAATCTGGATGCATAACATATATGTATGGGCTTAATACCTAGTATACTTGGACATAAATTTCAAGTTTAAGTATCAGTATGTAGGAGTGGAATGTGTCCTAATTAATGACCTTTCCTGTTCTTGAAGAGTTGCTCCCCTTTGATCTTAATCAATAAAAATCAATTTTAAAAAAAATATACACAGTATAAAATTTATTTTAAATACTGTAAAACGAGAAAATATGGCGCACTACACATTTTAGCGCCTTTGGCGCAACTGCCTCTGAGCGCTAAAATTAATAGTGCGCCAACGATTTTCCATATGTATTAAATTTCTTCAAGCTGCAAAACAATAACGTCAGTCCATTTTTAATGCTATATAGAAGTGTTCGTTTACGTAATATCAGATGCCGTCGATTCTGTTTGTTTAAACAGTTACACAGGTAAACGGTACGGGTTATCGGGTATAAGTGCCTAAACATGGATTAATTAATTCAATTTTAATTGCTTTTTAATATCTCTCATTAGCACCTTAAAAATTGGGCTTCTCCCCATGCCACTTCCATTTAGCGCCTCGAGGTGAAAATGTGATTAAGCGTGGCGATCGTTAACGCCAACAATACATAACTGATCATAATTTCTTTGATCTCTGATTAGTGGATATTAAGATAACAAGACGATACCTCTTTTTTGTGTTATTTTAATGTAAAATTACTGTGAAAAAGATTCGCTCATGGTGATCGAAACTCATTGTAAATGTAGCATTCGATTTCACTTTTAGTTTCGGAACTCTTCTAGTGTTATCCAAGTCGATACGTTAAATTCAAAGTCCGATAACTCAAATTTGTTTACCAACGAAAATTACACATCATCGCCAATAAATGAAGTTTTCATATCTATCTACTGACGATTTACAAAAAAGTAAGTGTATTGTTCTTAACGACAGTTTACCGTGCACGCGAGATAGAAATCAAAGTAGTTGCGTTCACGTGCTTGAGTGAACACAGAACTAAATTTGGGCGTGATCGTTTATCAAACAAGAACATTTTTTGTATTCTTTTTTAAAGAAAAGGTGCGTGCGCTAAAATATAATTGCGCCAATGTACTGGCACTTGCGTTTGCGCTAAAATACGTATGCGCCAAATGTTCTCGTTTTACAGTAGTTTTTGTACTCCTAAGGATTAAATTCATCTTTTCACCGAAGCATTTATTGATATTCTTAGTATTTACTTTTTTATTTAAAAAAATGTGCTTGTCCCCATAGACCTTAATGCAATCTTCATTAATTAATTACTGCTTAGTTAATAGTATTTTTGAAAATTTCTCTCGGTTAATCTTTTTCTACTCTAAAAAGCTTTGAATTAATATCAGAGTATTTAATGCATGATGGATATTCAGGGTTAGAAAAATTAGGTCCTAATATGGGTCGGATACCTTAATTATACTTTCAGTGGTAAATATATTAGTTCTTCTCTCTATTTAGGTTATTTAGATATTCAATTGTTATCAAATGTTGGTTGCATTAACTTTTGATACTGATAGCAATACGAAACGTTAATGGGCATTGATGTATACTCGTCGAAGAAAATGTTATGTTTTGTCGATTGAGGTACGTTGAATATGAATGTTTTAGAAGGTCACTGATGAAATGCTGACATTGACACTGTACTTGTGTGGAATTTAAAACCACCGAGTGCATTTCTGTGGCAAACGAGGTCAGGTTTAATGTGCTACCTAGTTTGAATGGAATGTTAATACATGTAAAACGATGTTAGTGAACCTAATGCTCGCTAACTAAAAAACTGTTTATGTGAACGCTATACTTAAAGGCCGGATCTGACCTAGTTGAATATCCACACGGACGGCAATTAAGCATATAAGGAAGCAGGTCCCTCCTCCAAACTGGTAACAGCGCAGCGAGAATCTATTAATAGATAGCTGCATACCAGAAGCACGTGCTGATCAGAGAATTACATAATCTTTAGGGTCATTTAATAATGAAAATGTGTGCATAGTTACTTTCCCTGATTTTCATTCTTTAAGTAATAAGCATCTACACATGCATCCCAAGTGGTTTTGGATTTTTAACAGAAATTAAGTTACAAAGTGTTCTCGTAATTGTTTGAATATGTTAGAACATTCGTTTAATCAAGTTCCTTTTTTCCAGATACTAGTAATCCCTTTATGAAAGAGTAATATTGTGCCTTAATGAATTTACATCAAGGATATATTTTTGGTCTAAAAATACATGACTTTTTTAACAAGATAGTTGTAAGGAGCTTCAAGCAGACATTGATTCAAAGTATCAATGCTATTTAAACGCAATATGAATGTTATTCTATAAAAAAATTGCAATCGGAAGTTTTATGATAGAGCTTTAAATGTTGTTTTTGAACAGATGTTTTATTCAAAGCTGTTTTAAGCGCGATAACTGAAAGTGTTTTTGAGTTTTAAACATTCCGGCTTTATCTCCCTTGATTAACATTACTTATGAGCAATGTCACACTCTGAGTATTTACATTTATATTAAACTTAATGCATACATCATTTCCTTCTACAGGTATTTTCTTAATATATTCAACCTGTTGTTTTTGTTTTATTTTTAAATCAGGTTTATATTGTTGCTAGTTGTTAATGAGTAAAATAAACAAGATGATAAGTGCATTGTTTTAATAAAAGACTTTTCTAACGTAGTACTGTAAATTATAACATTGAATCCAATATGTTTTTTTCATGTTAATATTAGTTAAATATAATAAGTTTATAGCGAATCTTAGATAAAGATTATGATTAAGAAACTTTAAAAAATGCAGATTATGAGGTTTTCTTTTTGTTTATTTATTAGTAATATACGATCGTTATTCCCTGTGATACCAAAAAAAGAAAAAAGAAAAAAAAGGAAATAAATATACATATACTAGGGATGTCCAAAAAGTTCGTAGACACATATAATTTCATTCTAAATAACGACGCCATTTTCAGGAAAATGTTATAATTTTTAATATAGACTATAATAATGTATATGTATAAAAATCAGAGCAGTGTACATTCTTACATTGGACTTATCATTATATATACATTGCCTATAAAGGCCGCACGGCCCAGTTGAGTTAGAACGATATTTTAATATATCGTATTCCTTGGTTTACCTAAGAGTAATATACCGCAATCACCGCAGATCAGAGGGTTCAATAGCACATTTTTATATTGTATTATATATTTACATGTATATATTTATATTGTACATATCATAGTATAGATAAATAATTTAACAACTTTCACTATCAATGCAAAAAACAACCATATAGATAGCCAGCTAACGAGATGTTTTTTTGTGGTTTTTTTCGGCAATGTTCTCTACATTCGTAGCCGCATGGATAATGATATAAAATACAGCACTAGCACATTTACAAAAATGATAGTTGTGAATAATCTATATCTTTAATTTAGGTAAGAATAAACTGTTTAAATTAAATTTTAATTGACTCTTATAGTCAGTTTGCACTTTAAAATGTTTGCAAAAGCGTAATTAGCTACATGTTTTTCCTCCTATTGCTTGTCACTGAATAATATCACAATAAACTTCATCTGGAAAAAACAGAAAAATGTACCCCTATCGCGCTTATCTATATTTTTAATGCAGAATTCCATTTGGTTTTATGTTTTATTTGTACATCATTTCTTTATAATTTAAAAAAAAACAAATCAAAAACAAAATTATGGATTAGAAGGTTAACTTATAATAAAAATGCCTTACAACTGAAAGCGCAGTTCAAAGAAATCATGTATTAGGTGGCCTCTATCTAAATCGTGTCTCAATTGGAAATAGTTATGTTTGTGCATCTTGATATCGGTTCGTGTTTTTGGTAATCTGGCTGCTTTGTATGAATAAAAAAGACATCGCAAGTATTGTGAAAACCAAATCAGGGTCCTCCTCTGAGCCTTCATTGTATTTTTAGGGTGGCTCCCTATACCTTGAATTCAAATAATTTTTTAAATCAGCAGAAAACGACTTGAGTATGAAAGATAACATGATTCATAAAATATATGTAAGTTAAATAGGCAAAAATTAACCAATTTTGGGGGTAAATATGATTTTCTAAAATTTAATTAAGTGGATTTGAACTAAGAATATTCGGTTCACAAGCCCAACACTCTAACTATTCAACTATGACGATATTCAATCAACAGAAACAATTTAACGAAACATTTAATTCGCCCTTATGTGACGTTGTGACTTAAAAATTAAAAACCTTCATATAATGAGCTACCCGAATTATTTAAAAATTGTAGTTTTTTTAATGAAAATAATAATTTATCTATATTTTTCACATGTATGTATTGATTACACATGTATCATAAGGACTCTCCCACTGATATACATGTACCTGTGTTTTGATTATTGATTTTCTCTGTAAATACTAAAAGCATACATGGCGGAAATATTTAAATCAATATTTTGAAAACATGCATTTTATTCCTTATGCAAAGAACCAATTATCCAGCAAAAAGCACATATAAGCTTTATTGTGATTGGTCTTTAACATTTCCTAAATAATTTATGTTCTTGCGGAATCGATAAAATGATTTAAAAAACTCCACTTGAATTTGATCACAAAATTCTATTTTTGATGAATTCATAAAAGCATTTGGTCGCCATATTAGCTTTGATCGCTCCTTATCTGCCACTGGGGTATATATACCGGTCGAGAAAGTTACGGTCGGTTGCTTTCCGATCGAGGCATTCAGGTTGCATGGACGTCTAAATGCATGAACTACACATTGTAGTAAAATGTGGGTAAAATTGAATAAAGGAAACTATCAATCAATAAAACATAAAATATATTTATTCTTTGAAAGAACGAAAGGATTTCCAATGTATCCGTATTATATTGCACAGATAGTACTGCCTTACTTCGTATGCACATCGAACACGTGTGTCGGTCATACAGAGTGCATACCGTCTGCATCTTTTAACCCCGGCGGCAATTCATCCAACACAGTAGATAAATGATAGTAAATCTAAGATAGTAACAACGTAACATCGTCTCCATCGGTTTCTATAAAAACACTCCGTTTCTAAAATCCATGCGGTCATTGCACGATCTGCCACAGTGTGTGGTTTCCGCATGTGCGGTGTTATAACAGACACACGAAAGTGTTGTACAACTATCGAGGATTTTTGAAATATGTGTATCTGGATTTCAGTCTGTCTTGTTTTGTCGTTCATTGATATTTCTTACTAGTACTAGTGCAGTGGTTGCCATATTATTTTTGTTCAAAACGCGTTTCTACAAGTCTTTCCCACCCCTGCGAATGTTATTGTCATTTAAATTTAGACCATGTGGTTTTATTTGACCCTTTCAGTTTCGCAGTAAAAATCGTGCCTCGTGTTTATAGTCTATTTCATAGAATTTAGGTACTTGTAATCAAATATAAAATCTAGACTTTTATTGATTTTAAACTTTATCTTCATTAATTGGTGGATAACATGAGTTCTAGAAATAAATGTGACAATAGAAAATATAGTTTTTTCTGATGTTGCAACAATTAACATGCTTAGTAGCGATCCACCCTAAGGATTAATTTCTCGATCCGCGCCTGACCTAGTAATAGCATCAATAGTGAAACAGACTATACTATTTCAAGCAGAATGTTACCTGAAAATGGCACGATATACTAAGTTTTTATACAAAACAGACACCATTTTAAAAAAAAAAAAGCATGGTATTGCAAACCAAAAGCATAAAACATGGTTATGATTTTATCAAGCAACGCAATGTTTACATTTTAAACCACGTGTAGAGTGGTTGAACACGAACGATAACTCTGAATATTATCGTTTAGTTTAAATAACTGCTGATGAAATAAGACATATAAATCTTAATAGATTTTCATGTTTTAACATTAATCAAAGTAGGATATGATATGAAAAACGGCCAGTACTTACGTATTTTGAGAATATTATCCGAACACTTATACTTCCGCTCGAATTTTCACAGGAACTGAACAAATCTCGGCGAAGTCTCGTGACCTTTCATTCGAGCACCTCTGGATTTATTACATACTTAGCAACGATAAAGAAAAAACTCCGAACACATTCGCAGGGATGTTTCCGTCCAATGTAACGTGTTCGGGTGAATGAAATACCTGAATGCGGTGAAGCATGAACAGTGCAATCAGCCTTATATAGGAGGTGTGTGGCGATGAGCAGAACAATAGAAATCGACAACTAATATGGCGGTTGTCGGAGATATCAGGGAAATAAAGCGTATTTATGAATTCATGTCAGCTTTAAGGTATGGATAGATGACTGGGTTGCATTTTAGTCCAAAGTAAGTAACAATTCAGTTGACTAAATGATAGATCTTTTTGTTGGATAATTACTTGACAATTGATATACGACAATATTTTTTGGGGTGTCTATACTTATGTTTTGGTCAAATAATCAATTGTTTCGGTTTTGTAAAAACAAGTCTTTTAAAAATGCTGTTGACTAACTACAGAATGAATTCGAGTGCCGTTGTTGTATAGCAGTTTTTCCCCAATAGTAGCTTTTCCCCCCGGAAAACCTACTATATAGTAGCCTTTTCCCCCCGGGAGGAAAGCTACGATATAGTAGTTTTTCCCCCATAGTAGGGTTTCTCCCTCACGTTTTTGGTTCAGATTTTGTAAAAAATATTAATGGAAACCTAGTAAGGATTAAAATCAATGTTTTTACACTCCCAGGTTGCATATATCTGCATTCATCTGTACAGGTTAAGTTTCGTTTTGCCGATTTATTATTTTTATAGACAATGCTGAAAATTGAACATGTGTGTAATGGAATTATACATAGAACTTAATTTAGGTAATTAATTAAAAACAAGAGGCCCATGGGCCACATCGCTCACCTGAGCAACAACAGCCAAAACCAAAATCAACCTTACAGTATCAAAATCAAAATATCTTGACAGCTAAGCACAGTAGATCTTGCTGAATTTAAAAAAAAAAATCTGCCAATTTTAATCCACATATATTGATAGTAAATACCAAGCCCCTTTTGTTGTTTTAGTATTTGTCAGAAGATTTTTCTCTATTCCTACATGTATATACCCCCCCCCCCACCAACGACAACTTTGTGGCCCCACTTTTCTCAAAGGACTCATGGTTTGATCAAAATTTAATCTGCACAACCTGTGCTTTCACACAAGTAACTACTTTTTGAGCTGAATGCTTTTCCAGAAGATTTTAAAAGGTTTTTCAATATATCTGTAAAATTTTGAACCCCCCCCCCCCAAATTGTGGCCCCATCATAACCCGGGGATCATGATTTGAACAAACTTGAATCTAGTATATGAGAATGTTTCCACACAAGATTAAACTTTTCTGGCCAAATGGTTTTTGAGAAGAAGATTTTTAAAGATTTTCCCTTTATTTTCCTATGTAAAAATTCGACCCCACCCCCGCTTGTGGCCCCATCATACCCCAGGGATTATGATTTGAACAAACTTGAATCTATACTATCTGAGGATGCTTCCACACAAGTTTTAGTTTTTCTGGCCAAATGGTTTTTGAGAAGAAGATTTTTAAAGATTTTTCTCTATATATTCCTAATCAAAAATTTGACTCTCCATTTTGGCCCCATCCTATCCCCCGGGGATCATGGTTTGAACAAACTAGAATCTACATTACCTGAAGATGCTTTTCTTGCCAATTGGTTTTGAGAAAAAGATTTTTTCCTATATATTCCTATGTTAAAATTCGACCCACCCCCATTGTAGCCCAACCCTACCCCCGGGGATCATGGTTTGAACTAACTTAAATCTTCACTACCTGAGGATGCTTCCAAACAAGTTACAGCTTTTCTAGCCAATTGGTTATTGAGACGAAGGTTTTTCTATATATATAAACCTATGTAAAAATTTGACACCCAATTGTGGCCCCACCGTACCCCCAGGGATCATGGTTTGAACAACTTAAATCTACACTACCTGAGGATGCTTCCACACAAGTTACAGCTTTTCTGGCCAATTGGTTTTTAAGAAGAAGATTTTTAAAGATTTTTCTCTATATATTCTTATGTAAAAAATCGACCCCCCCCCCCCC
>WFKH01011925.1:32686937-32704091 GCA_016163765.1 Magallana hongkongensis | reverse complement strand
TTTTTTAATAATTCTAAATTATCTCCCCTTTAAAGAGGGCGTGGCCCTTCATTTGAACAAACTTGAATTCCCTTCACCCAGTGATGTTTTGTGCCAAGTTTGGTTGAAATCTGCCCAGTGGTTCTGGAGAAGAAAATGAAAATGTGAAAATATTACAACGACGACGACGACGACAACGACAACGACGACGAGACAACGACAGACAACGGACAAATATCCTTTGAGCCTTTGGCTCAGGTGATCTAAAAAGGGGGAAAATCTACTATATAGTAGGTTTTCCGTTGGGTTAATCTGGCTATAAAAAGGGGGAAAACCCACTATATAGTCAGGTTTCCGTGGGGGAAAAACTGCTATATAGCCATTTTTCCGGCGGGAAAAACTGCAATATAGCCATTTTTCCGGGGGGTGGGGGGGATGGCTAGGGGGGAAAGGCACTATATAACACCGTTATTTCGTTGATTCATACTGATTCCATGTACACATGGTGCATGCACATGCAAATCAATAAGGAAAGTCCAAAAGGATAATTTGAATTACTAGAATAATGTATAAAAGAGGGCAATGTAAAGGAAAACATGGATTTTACATGGATACTGCTATTCTTATTTGTACTTTTCAGCAGTTATACATGAATTGTTCAGAATACAATTATTTTCTCAGTTGTTCATATTGATTCCTCCTCTTAACAATTTTTCAAGCATTTTATGATGTTAATGTAGCTTGATGCATCAGTTTTTATGCAGAATGCCGACTTCTTATTGACCTCATATTTTACGACGTCATAAAAGAACAGTATAAAAGGCATTGAAAAAAAACATATAAGAAGCGTATATAATAGAGAATATTTCAAATAGGAAATATATAGGAAAATGTTAATACTGTAGAATTCATAAGCTATGGATGTACATATTATTTATGGATGCTTTATGGATGCTTTATGGCTAATTCTGACTGTGTTTCATAAGAATAATCTTAAAACTTTAAAATCAACCCCGACGTGAGGTGCCAACAGTTTTGGTGAGAAAAATTCAAATACGTTTCTGCGATGAAAATAAAAAAAAAATCCAATGTACTACAATGTAAATATAGAAAATGTGCGCATCTAATACAGTGAACTCTTTAAAGTAGATGACTCTTCAATTCGACGTCTGTTAAGGATGAATTTCCCGTGACAACAGCCGTAGTAACCATTCTATTATGATAATCTATAAAGGCAACACTAATTTATTATCATGTTATACTGTTATTATTTCATTAAAAACGTTATTGTTTCCTTAAGAAAAAAGTAAAATTTGAAGTTGAAAAATATGAATCGACAGTGCTTCTCTTGAAAGGTTAATACATACCGATAATGTTATTCTTCCTAGAACGTTGTTGTTTGCCGAATATTTTTCTCCATTCGCAATGCACTCCAAGTCCGACCGATAGAAATAAAACTAATACAACTAAAGGCCACGGAAATCTTAAATTTGACCTACAAAATAGGAGAAATTCAGACTATATAGAAATGGTTTAAAGGAACACACAAATAATTCAGATAAACGTAGATATATATAGTGAAATAAAAGGTTTATATAATTACCAATATAGTATATTGTAACGTTTATGCTATAATTGTTTATATGTATGTGAAATCTAATCCCACATCAACTTTTATTCTTGTTAACTTCAACATCTTTAAAAATTTACCAAACATTGTCTACATTATAATCTTTTTGAGCTCCGTTATTTTCTCGATCAATTTTGACACTACCTTCCGTCATTTTACTGTTTTTCAGCATATAACACATTTGGTCTAGAATTAAAAAAAATATATAAAAATCGTGTAAAATTATACAATTAATCGTATTTTGTATATCATTGCTTCAATGTTTTAATTTGACATACGTATTTAGTAAAAGAAGTTAGCGCCTATAGCTACATTTATAAGCAACCAAGGAACAATATCGGAATGGGCATGGAGGGATGTATTGGCTACAGTTTGTTTCATAAAGGGGCTGGATGCTATTTCCTCCAAGGTTGAATTCTGCACACTTGTGACCTAAAGTGTTAAAAATACATTTTGATAATTACATGTATATACAATGTTTGATGATATGATTCAAAAATTAAATACGATTTTTATAAGATTAATTGTAACTATAGCACTAAGTCTTATAACATTGAAAACGTGGGATTTAAAGTTTGATTCTAAAACAGATTGTATCACATTGTGTCTTCAACTTTATTGTTTTCTTGCATTTGTATTTTTCTTTTGTATGAAAAGATGACATAGATGTTATGTTTACTCTGTTTTATATATCTGAGACAAAAAAAAAACATGTTAACTGACAATAAACTTATACTATTTACTTTGAATTTTACGCAATGCATATTATTAGATTGAATGCATGTTTTCTTTTGCATTTGCTTTTAACATATTATACACCGCTTTACCATTTATGAATTTAGGCAGTGTACAAGCAGATATTGTCTGATTCTGCCAAGTGTTTGGCAAACAATGATACTTCAAAGTCAGCTGTTTTTGACACGGCAAGACAATGTTTGAACACTGCTTCAGTTTTGCTTGACGGGTCCATGCAGACTTAGTCAATGGACAATGATCCTCAAATTGTATTTTTGCTGCGTAACAGGATGAGGTCATCTCTTCGGAATGGGCCTAAAGAGCAAAAAGTATATTATATCATAAAATCATGTAAAAATGTTCAAGGAAATCGAAAAAAAATCAGATTTACTTAATTTCAAATAGTGCGCTGCATTCATTAAACAGTAGAGGCAATTAACCTTTATAAAATTTTAGTGTTACAATATTTTAAATATTGATTAAATATTTAGTTAATATACTCTTTCTAGTAGAAAATATACTCTCATATTTAGTATACCATACGCAGCAAGTCACGGGAGAATACCGTTCATGACCCATATGTCAGTAAGTCAGTGGGTTCTTTAATCCTGATTTTTTTTTCAAGAACTTTGTATTAGAGAATTTTCAAATGTGCCTTTCAACAGAAAATTCCGCTTTCATTATTTTTGTAGGAACGTGGCCTTTTTTGGAACTTATTGAGAATAGTAATGCTTTTCAGCACAAATCCTTTTAAACCGTGTAAAGTATTTCAAGAATTTTGAAGGTGACAAGGACACCATTCATAGATATGCATATTCACAAGAAAGTTCGTGTCCATTGATTTTCCAAGAATGTTGCCTCTTTTTTTAAGGTCAAGATCTAGTAAATGATTCCAGAGTGTCTTTTTGGTGCTAGAACCATTATGACGTCATAATTGATTTGAAGAATCTTTTTCCCGTACTTTACGGCTTTAAAGAAATTATGTAGAAAAATAAACAATTTCCTTGCATTTTATGTTAAATAATGGGAAAAGTAGTCGCGATAACTATATTCAAATTAACATCATTTTAAAGAGGAGGTCAAAAGCTTGTTTAATTCCATTTTTGGAGAGACTGTAGGCATTCTAGATATATTTTATAAGTAAAAAATGGACTAAACTCCGAAATTTGTTCCTTATTTCCTTCATATTTCTTAGAAAATGACAGTTTAAAACATGATTTTTCATTGTGTTTACCAAAAATTTTAGCCCCGGTACACCCTATCAAACAAAGCTATTGCTATGAAGCGTCATTGAAAGAATTTATATCTCAAATTTATAAACCTGAAGGCACCTTTCATTTACTATATCTTGACCTTAAATTGTTCCAATTAAAGTTATTGTAATAAAACACTTATTCAACGCATCTCCTCGGTAACTACTACATATAGTTACAAGGAAAATTGTAGTTGATGATGACATAATATGTACTGATTAAATTTGCAAATTTAGAGGAGAATTCTATTCCATTGTTTCAACGAAATGTTTTCCTCCTGTAACTTAAGAGTTACGCCGTTATTGATTACACCACTAATTCATATTTGAGTGCATCTCCTCTTGAACCACGAAGTACAGTTTCACGAAATTTCATAGTAGAAAATGACATAGTAATAGATATGATACTTACATGGAGTTTTGATGTGACGAGTTTATTGGAATTATGCCCCTTCACATAAATATTTTGTGAATTTATTAAAGCATTCCCTGCATACCCTGCCATTTATTGCATGTATACATGTAATTAGCATTGCAATGTACATGTACCAAATATGCGGTAGTGTTAAGTTTGGGAGCTTGTTCACTATTTCATTCAACAATAATTAAATTGACACAGCATATGCATATTGATTTCGAAATAGTTGTCACTCAATTTGCATCTAGGTCATTTAATTTGTCGTTCTAAAACAAATGTAGCAGTTATTGATGCTATGATAACTTGTGCATTTTGTAAATAGTTTATTGAATTTTGTTCCTGATTAAGGTTTATGTACTAGCGTTTTAACAACAATGATGCACTGTAGATACGGATCCGGCAAATCAGATAAGAGGCATTCTGAGAAGCTCCTGAGAGTACTTTATTCTACAACATCGTGGCCAGGTGTGTTTAAACAAATCTTGTTTCTTCTAACTTTAAAGCAGTCTTATTTCTTAAATGTTTGCTTTTCAACACTTTTCACGGCAACCTTATATGATAAAAAAAAAACTATTACAAAAGAGTAAAAAATAATAGGCAGAAATCAGTTTTTCATATTTTTATTCAGCAGTAAGAGATTGAAAAATCCCTCAAATACATGTAATAATAAAGAATAAGTCATATGACTCCTATGCAAAATTGAAATCACGAAACCATTTTTATTTTTGAGTGATATCAAGAGAATAAAGTGATGAAGATATTTATAAATACATTCTTTTGCATGACAAGGAAACCATTTTATTTTCTCTTACCATGTTGAAGGAAATGCATGTTGTCATGTAGTTTGTCGAAAATGGTTTGTACAAAATCAAATATTCGCGTATATATATTTTGTTTGTAATTTTAATAAACAATTGCTTTTTGATAAAAACTCTCTATGTACAAAAAGAATACCTTATTACTATTAAAATGAGTTAAATTATGTTTTTTTCAGTTTGCAAGAGTTAGTCTTTTTGAAGATATCATGGGTAGTTTCTTGACCATCTAGTTTCCTAAATAGAAAGTGTTCTGTTATGTATACAAAGCATTTCTAATATCTTTTCTGCATGTGTTTTGGAACTGTGGTGTAGTCAAACACTTATATTTTAGGGCAAACCATACTCTAACTACAACCAATTTATAACCAAACATGTAACTATAAGATATATTTTCGAAAGATATAATATTGCCCTATAAAAATATGAATCAGATATTATTATAAAAATAAATAGATAATAACAAATCTTGAAAATATGTTTGTCATTCATGCTTACAATATAACACTATTTCAAATAATTTCAAATTCTTTAAGGGAACTTAATTTGCCCACCTGATTAAAAAAATATTCTAGGACACGTGTATTTGTTTTAATATCAATGACTTCCAAATTTAAATAATTATTAATATTTTTTGATTAAAAGATATGTAGAACTGATGATTTTTTAATCCTTTGAATTGAATATTTTCATTTTTTTTTATTCATAGGTTTTTGTCTTAATTTATATACCGTTTTAAATAACAAACATAAGAAACATCAACAAAACAATAAACTGAACTGTGAATGAAACGTAAATACAATAAATATGAAATACATGTGATTAAAAATCCAATTAAGAGAGCATTATGATAAAATATTAAAATGTTGCTTTCAAACTTTTTTTTCATTTAGCGCTGTTGTTCTAAGAGCGATAACTCAAAGTGTTCTTTAAAAGTTTCAGACTTACCGGCCACATCTCCCTTTGATAAGTGACATTTTTGTATGGTCACCATATAATTATTTAACGAAAGATATTCCTTTTGTTCTACATTCACCTTCAACACTTCAAACTCTTTTCTATCTTGGTATTGTTTACTGCCCTTGCTAGTTGTTATTACGTTAGAATAAACAATATAATTTATGTAGTGCTTTGTTTTGATATACCGAATTTTTCTTCCAGTGAAATTGTTAATTCTTACATTTGAAGCTATATTTGAAGTGTAGAAGCTTAATTCAACGGTCATAATGGCTAAATATAATTGCTACTATTAAATGGTCATAAAAAGTATAGAAAAAAAAAATGTGATATGCCTAGTTTGCAGTTTTTATTTTATTAAATAGTATTAATATATACGACCCGTTTTTCCCGCAATTCGCAAAACACAATCATTATGGATATTAGCTTTAAAGATGTACTAACGTACATGTACATCTATTTTTACTTACTATCAGTGGCAAATATGTTGATTATTTATCATAAGGTAACAGTTTCAAATATTCATTGCACGAACCTTGGATTTGGGTAGCTAAACGTAGCGTTGATAAAAATAAATATACCTTTTAATTAAAAAAAAAGTTTCTTTCGATTTTAGAATGTTAAGTGGAAATACTTTAGAATGTCACTGATGAATTGTCGACATTGACATTGTAATACTGTGCGATTTAATACCATCGATTGTACTTCTATTGTAAACGAGGCCAGTCTAAACTGTATCGAGTTTGAATGGAATGGGAATGCAGTAAAACGAAGTTACTTAATAACCAATCGCTTTCTTACTAAATAAAGTGTTTTTGTGATTGCACATTTAACAAATTGAACATAATTGTAAAATAATGATTTTGTATCTGAATTTCGTCTCCATCTTAATAAAATATGACTATCAATGATCTATTGCTGATCGTGTTTTCGTTTCTTTTCTACATATCTTATGTACAATGATGAAAATATATCCGACTAGCATGCAAATTAAATTCTTCATGTAACCCCTTCGTTTCCTAGTTGTACATTTTCCAAGTAGTTTTGAATTCTAAAAAGAAATTAGGTTAAAATTTTTCTAGTTTTTTATTATGTTTGAGTTTCCATTTATTTCAATTTCAGTTATCACTTTTTAAAAAAAGATATCCCTGTAAAAAAAGTATGCCTTAATCAATTAATAATTAAAATATTTGTTTCCAAAATTGCATGACTTTTTTAATATAATATTTGTAAGGAAAATCAAGAAAATATTGATTCAAAGTGTCAATGCTATTTAAACGCAATATGATAATTTAAAAATTAAAAAAAATTGCAATCGAAAGAGTTTAATGATAGAGTTTTGAATGTTTCTTTTGAACGGATGTTTCTATTCAACACTGTTTTAAGAGCAATAACTGAAAGTGTTCTCGATTTTAAAACATTCCGGCTTCATCTCCCTTGATTACAATTACTTATGAATAATGTCACATTATCAGTATTAAAAAACTTAATACATACATCATTTCATTCTATATGTATTTTTTATATGTTCATCCTGTTATCTTTATTGAATCAAGTTTTTTGTTGTTGCTGGTTATTAATGAGTAGAATCTACAAGATGTGTAGTGAGTTCTTTTGATTTAAAGATTTTTTCTAACGCAGTATTGTAAATTATAACATTTAATCCTATATCCAATATTTTTTGGTCATATAAACTAAATAAAATTAGTTTATAGCTAATATTAGATGAAAAAATATGAAAAATATGAAAAAAATGTTGATATGCCGATTATGCAGTTCCGGTTTTATTCATTAGTACATGTAATTATACGATATTTTATTTACTGTGATACAAAACACGCACAATATATCAGCTTGAAATACATATCAATGTCCATCCATTTCCCTTAACTATACTTTCAGTGGTAAATATATTAGTTCTCCTCTCTATTAAGATTATTCAGATCTTCAATGATTATTAAATGTTGGTTGTATTAACTTTGGATACTGATAGCAATACTGGAAACGTTAATGAGCATTGATGTATACTTAGTCGAAGAAAATGTTATATTTTGTCGATTGAAGTACGTTGAATATGAATGCTTTAGAAGGTCACTGTTGAAATGCTGACATTGACACTGTACTTGTGCGGAATTTAAAACCACCGAGTGTATTTCTGCGGCAAACGAGGTCAGGTTTAAATGTGCTACCTAGTTTGAATGGAATGTTAATGCATGTGAACCAAATGCTCGCTAACTAAAAAACTGCTTATGTGAACGCTATACTTAGCAATATACCTATACATATATAACAAAGAATACATATCTTACATTAGTCTCGATACTAATAAAATATGAGTGTCAATGAACTATTTGTGATTGGTTTTTCTGGTTGTTTCTTTCGAAAACACTTTCTGTACATTACTAAAAAATATATCCTCCACACATTCAAATTACATCCTTCATGTGACTCCTTCGTTTCCCAGTTAAAAATTTCCCACGTAGTTTTGGATTTTTTTTAACAGAAATTAAGCTACAAAGTGTTCTCGTAATTGTTTGAATATGTTTGAACATTCGTTTAATAAAGTTCCTTTTTTCAGATATCCCTTTATAAAAGAGTAATATTGTGCCTTGATGAATTTACATCAAGGATGTATTTTTGGTCTAAAAATACATGACTTTTTTAACATGATAGTTGTAAGGAGCATCAAGCAAACATTGATTCTCAGTGTCAATGCTATTTAAACGCAATATGAACTTTATTATATAAAAAAAAATTGCAATCGGAAGAGTTCTATGATAGAGCTTTAAATGTTTTTGAACAGATGTTTTATTCAAATCTGTTTTAAGCGCGATAACTGAAAGTGTTTTTGAGTTTTAAACATTCCGGCTTCACCTCCCTTGATTAGCATTACTTATGAGTAATGTCACACTATTAGTATCCACATGTATATTAAACTTAATGCATACATCATTTCATTCTACATGTATGTAAAATAAACAAGATGATAAGTGCATTGTTTTAATATAAGACTTTTCTAACGTAGTACTGTAAATTATAACATTGAATCCAATATGTTTTTTTCATGTTAATATTAGTTAAATATAATAAGTTTTTAGCTAATCTTAGATAAAGAGTATGATTAAGAAACTTTTTAAAAAATGCCGAGTATGAGGTTTTCATTTTGTTTATTTATTAGTAATATACGATCTTTTATTCCCTGTGATACAAAAAAAAAGGAAAAAAGAAAAAAAAACAGAAATAAATATACATATACTAGGGTTGTCCAAAAAGTTCGTAGACACATATAATTTCATTCTAAATAACGACGCCATTTTCAGGAAAATGTTATAATTTTTAATATAGACTATAACAATGTATATGTATAAAAATCAGAGCAATGTTCATTCCTACATTGGAGTTATCATTATATATACATTGCCTATACAGGCCGCACGGTCCAGTTGAGTTAGAACGATATTTTATAATATCGTAGTCCTTGGTTTACCTAAGAGTAATATACCGCAATCACCGTTAGATCAGAGGGTTCAATAGCCCATTTATATATCGTATTATATTGTATTATATATTTACATGTATATATTTATATTGTACATATAATAGTATAGATTGATAATTTAACAACTTTAACTATCAATGCAAAAAACAACCATATAGATAGCCAGCTAACGAGATGTTGTTTTTTTCGGCAATGTTCTCTACCATCGTGAATAATGATATAAATTACAGCACTAGCACATTTACAAAAATGATAGTTATGAATAATCTATATTTTAATTTAGGTAAGAATAAACTGTTTAAATTAAATTTTAATTGACTCTTATAGTCATGTTTCACTTTAAAATGTTTGCAAAAGCGCAATTAGCTACGTTTTTTTCTCCTATGGCTTGTCACTGAATAATATCACAATAAACTTCATCTGGAAAAAAAGAAAAATGTACCCCTATCGCGCTTATCTATATTTCTAATGCAGAATTCCATTTGGTTTTATGCTTTATTTCTACATCATTTCCTTATAATTTGTAAAAAACAAATTAAATCAAAAACAAAATTATTGATCAGAAGGTTAACAATATAATAAAAATTCCTTACAACCGAAAGCGCAGTTCAAAGTAATCATGTATCAATTTTTAAAAGTTAAATAGGCAAAAATTAATCAATTTTAGGGTAAATATGATTTTCTAAACTTTGATCAAGTGGATTCAACTATTTAACTATGACGATATTCTTTCAAATCGATTAACAGAAACAATTTAACAAAACATTTAATTCGCCCTCATGTGACGTTGTGACTTAAAACGTACAAACCATGATAGAATGAGCAACCTGAGTTATTTAGAAAATTGAGTTTTTTTATGAAAATAATAAGTTATCTATATTTTTCACATGTATGTATTGATCATATATGCATCATAAGGACACTCCCACTGCTATACATGTACCTGTGTTTTGATAATTGATTTTCTCTATAAATACTGAAAGGCATACATGGCGTAAATATTATAATCAATTTTTGGAACATACATGCATTTTACATCATTTTATTCCTTATGCCAAGATACAATTTTTCAGCAATAAGCACATATAAGCTTTATTGTGATTGATCTTTAACATTTCCTAAATAATTCATTTTCTTGCGGAATAGATACAAATGGTTTTGAAATTGATCACGAAATGCTATTTTTGGTTTTCAAAACAGATGACAGAATGAGAGATTCGAGAGAACAAGGAAATGATTTGAACCGGATCGTAAATACAACAAGAGCAATTAAGAAGAATAAGTATGAGTTAGGCATTTAATTTATATTGTGAAGCGTTGAAACACGCATGTGCACATGTTCAATGAACTATATCGTTAAGGTATGAATAGATGCTGAGTTGCATTTTTGTCGAAAGTTAGTAACAATTCAGTTGACTAAATGACAGATCTCTTTGTGGGATAATTACTTGACAATTAATTAACGACAATATTTTTTAGTGTGCCAATGCTTTATTTATTTTTATTTTTTTTTTTTGGTCAAATAATCAATTGTTTCGGTATTGAAAAAACAAGTCACTTAAAAATGCTGTTGACTAACTATGGAATGAATTCGAGTGCCGTTATTTCGTTGATTTATTCCGATTCCAGGTACACGTGGTGCATGTACATGCAACTCAATAACGAATTTCCATTAGGATAATTTAGATTATTAGAATAATTTAAAAAAAAAAAACGAGCAATGAATACAAACGGTTAATTGACAATTATAATTAAGTTCATTATCATGTTTAGTGCTTTGCCCCGTAAATTGAAAAAGAAGAACATGGATTTTAAAATACTGTTAATTTTATTTGTACATAAAATTTACAGCAGTATATTGTTCTTAATACAACTATTCTCTCAGTTGTTCATATTGATTCCTCTTCCTAACCTTTTTTCAGACATAAAACGATGTTCATGTACCTCAATGAATCTGTTTTCATGTCGAATGGTGACTCTTTAGTTACCTCATATTTTAAGACGTCATCAAAAAGGTATAAAAGGCATTGAAAAAGAAAAACATATAGGAAGCGCATTTAATGGAGAATATTTCATAGGGAAACTATGAAAACTGTACAGTTTATAAGCTATGCCATTTTCCATGGTTTGTGGTTCAAGGTATTTCACAAATAAATTGCTTTCTGAATAATGATAATCTCGACAACTGACCTTAAGATTTATATATTGTGTAAGCAGATTGACATTTAAAAAACCCATTATGTATTAATAATAGTTATAAGTTATGAATGTTTTATTTACACTTTTCATTACAAAGAACAATATAACTTCAATAGCATTTTGTAATTTAAAAAACCCATTTATTTATTGTATAGTATATCAAGTACAAAACATGACGACTACAAATGTAATAAACTCATACTATCTCAATTATACAAAAAAATCTAATAACGTATACTCAATATCTAATTAAGATTTGAGTTGATAACAAGTTAATTTGCGTGTAATATCTATTTATCATATAAACAAAGGCAACTTTACACTTAAGGTGGGCCCCTACTCGAGTGTCGTCATCACTGATAGTTACATATACACTGTATACAAAATATGTAATTATCATTACTGATTAAGCACATATTTATTGTATTGACCTTGAGTTAATAATATTGCATTAGTAACAGACCATTGTGTAATTTTTTGCATGTTTAGAAGGTCTTGATCTTAAACTACTACATGTATACGCTTTAAAATGTGACTTTTCACACAGTTGTTTTAGCCAAAAAAAACAAAATAGATAAATAATCTTATTACATGGATATCTCTTAGAATTTGTAATACTTTTCAAAACATACAAACTTATTAACCTAGAAAATGTCAGAAGAAACAATAATTATTAAATGATATTTTCCAAAGGTCAAGCGAAATGTGGGTATATGAGGGTTGTTTTGTATGTAATGTGTGTTGTAGCACAGTGCGATTACGCATTGCACGATTTAGTGGATTATGATACTCTTGAATAGCTCGATACCTTTCAAACGGCATTATCACAAGCTTTCAGCTGCACATTATTTTAAACTTAAAGTTATTTCAACAGAGACAGTCGTGAACAACAGAACAATTGTTAAAATGGGAAACGGGTTAGAATATTGAAGAAATTAGAGCTAAAATGAAAGTTTGCACAAAATTCGGTCATTCGTTAATGTAAACCTTACTGAATTTGGGGGAAGGTTATGGGTCTGATAAGGTACATGCATCTTATGAGACACTTCGTAGATGGGGGAAGTTTTGACTAGCACAGAGCCCGTTAAAAATGCATCAAATTTTAACTGGCCTGTGAGTGTAACAGGCAAGGCAAATGTCTCAAAAGTCAGGGAAATAATTAAAATTGATGCAGTTACACGATTCGTGATACTGCCAAATCTGTTGGCATACCGCAATGGCGTGGGTATTTCATTTTGAAGCGTATTTTGAAAGAACATAATATATTGACAGATGACCAAAAACGGGTACGAGTACAAACTGCTAAGCAATTGCTAAAAATGAGTCAATCTTAGAAAATTTCTAAGTTGTGTGATGAATCATGGGTTCACTATCTCGAAACAGTAAGAGAAATTGGAAACAAAATATGGCTAACTAAACAAGGTAGAAGGCCTGTAGTTGCCAAAATAATAAAAAAGCACAAAGAAGGTTTTTTTTATTGCATATTCTTTTCGTGATTGTATAGCCGTACAAATTCCGGTGCTGAGGGGCCGTGTTACAGGAGGGTATTACCAGAATATTATCCCCAAAAAGCTTAAGAAATCTTATAATAAACGACGCCCTGTGTTAGGGTTTAGACATGTTCGTCTATGATTATTCTCCATCACATACATGCATATTACTGAACTTGTGAAGCAATTCTTGAAGTCGGAGAAGGTAACAGTCCTGCCACACCAACCAAACTCTCCTGGTCAAGCCCCATGCAACTTTTTCCTGTTTCCAAAACTTAAAGTACTGAAGTACGGAAACCGGGCTTTTTTGATGTGTCATTATGCATATTGTGTAGTAAAGACTGGAAATCTCTCTCTCTCTCTCTCTCTCTCTCTCTCTCTCTCTCTCTCTCTCGCTCTCTCAATTTTTAAGCAGCTTTAAGCAAAAAATATTTGTCTTGTAGAAAAAAAATCAATAGTGCATTGAATTTTAAAACAGGCGTTATAAAATCAATCCCCCATTTCTTCGATGTGCAACCGAATACAAATGCTTTGTAAAGTAGTTCATGGAAATTCATGCGCACTGTATATGTGCCCAAAATGCCAGTCTTGTTTTTTAAACACGTAATTATTAAGAAAAAACCCACTCCTTGGTAACTTTATTCGCAAATCAAAAAACCCAATATATTTGACAAAACATGGCTCTCTGTGTAACTATTTAATAAAGCGGAAGCTTTTACTTTGACGCGTTTGGTTTTTTGTTTACTTTTGAAGTTGTGCTTTTTATAGTAACATTGGCGACTTGCCTGCCTACAGCCAGGATTCTGCTTTCCGCAAAGCAAAATGCTAACCCCTATATTTTTTTCTATCTTTTCAAGTGCAAAAGATAAAAGATATGTTAAAATATTTCAAATTTTGCAATAATTTTTAATTTCTTATTTTGCAATATTTACACTTCCAAATGTTTTCGTTATATAACACTGATTGTGCAATCCGCTGTTATTCCTGCATAACATCAGCCTGGGTCAAGAGGTCAAAGTAGCGCATGAATAATCTAAGTCACTACTTTTTCTATGTACTCAAACTAACCGACTTACGCTAAAACACACTTAATATCGTAATGAAGACATAGTTTAAGCATAAAGAAAAAAAACCCTTATCTGTATTTTGTTATACGAAGTTTTATTCATTCATTTTTTACAATATATAACATAATTGCGGGGATAAATGATCATGATTAAGATTCACGTAAGAAAATGTTTATGGATTGACATCGTAACAAAACGTTCTTGAAAATTACAATCGCAATTTGTCAAAGTTATGCTCTTGAATTTGATTCTGCGATAGAATTTCCTCTGAAAATGCCTAAGTAGACTCTAACTCAGCTTTCAATCGCTTTGTTTTTAAATTTCCAACCGCTCTGTGACTTCAACGGAAGTGGTACTGTGGTACCAAGCTTCAATCTTTTTTTTTTCAATTGTACAAGTGAATTTTCTTTACTGTTTCACTTTACTATAATAAAAAAAAGTGTTGTCTCGTCAACAGTAGTGTCAAATTTATTTATTATGATAATCAAATACTTGCAACATTGTTGAACTATTTCATGTTACGTCGTGTTAATCGAAGCGGCTTTCCATTTTTAGGTCATAACAAAAAAGGAAGTATGGAGCAATGTTATCGTAATAGTTTGCACAGATGTAACTATAAGAAAAAAGGAATCATTTTTGGATGTATATCGGGATATAAACACGGGTTGCTACGTAATCTAATCTTCCATAAAGTCCTTTGGGCTTTATAGGATTTGATAACGTGACCAACCCGTATTTATATCCCGATCACGTAACCATCCCGTATTTATATCCCGATATATATCCAAAAATGATACCTTATTTCTTAATTATTTGACTCAAAATGTCGTTTTTATCAGTTTATCAATAACAATGACAGCAACAATGTGTTTTTTATATAGTACTTGATTTTAAAATATATATTCAAAACTTGTTTTACTGTGGAATCATTAGAATTCGTGGTGGCTGAATTTTCGTGGTATTCGAGGGTAGCCCTTCTTCACGAATATACATTCTCGATGAAATATACTTTGAAAGTATTAGTTTTCTTACTTAAAATGAAAACCGACGCATCCACGAAAATACATCCCCACGAATAAGCAAAAAACCCCACAATCCACGAAAATTGGCCCCCAAGAATTTAAATGATTCCACAGTACTTGAAAAAATGTTATTTGTAAATTGAAATAAAAGTTATTACATCCCATAATATTTGATTTTCTTCTCAAATTCTCTTAAGCAGATAACTTTTATTATTTCAATCTTTAAATTTATCTATATTTTTATATTTATTTTTTTTTGTTATGTTGTATACCCGATTATGTTTTTTTTTGTTTGCTTGGTTTTTTTTTTAACATACATTTCTCATACAAAGAGACAAGGACAATCAGATAAATAAATTGCACTTGTTTGATCATATTATTTAAGAATGCTTTATTACAAATGGGCTAAACTTGACTGTTTTTCTTAAAAGCGGGATATCAACGCCAATGTAAGGCGCCGACAGTTTCGGTTAGAAAAAAACTCTAACAAGTCTCAGCAGTCAAGAAATTAAAAAATATGATATCCAATGTTCCATAATGTAAATATAGAAAATGTGCGGGTCTAATACAGTGAGCTCTTTAAACTAGATGACCATTCAATTCGACGTCTGTTAAGGAGGAATTTTCTGTGACAACAGCGGTAGTAACCATATAATTATAATAATCTATAAAAACAAAAAGTAATTAATTATCTATACATATATAATGCTTTTGTTATTTCATTAAAAATGGTTATTATTTCATTGAAAAATCAATGTAAAATTTGAATGTATGATTAGACAGCTATTATCTCGATCAGTTAATACATACCGTTATTGTTTTTGTTACTAGAACGTTGTTGTTTGCCGAATAATTTTCTACATACACAATGTACTCCAACTCCGGCTGATAGAATTAGAACTAATAAAACAAATGGCCTCAGAAGCCTTAAATTTGACCTACAAAAAAAGAAACTTGTTTAAGTCTATATAGAAATGAATTGTAGAGCACACAAATGATATAATTAAGACAAATGTAGATGCGTATTGTGAATAAAAGAGTTTGAATATCATTATAGTAACGTATATGTAATAATTATTTATATGAAGATGTGGGAGAGTTCTACTCCTACACCAACTTTTCATGTTAAGTTCAACGTCTCTAAAATTTACCAAAAAAATTCTATATTAGTATCTTTGTGAGTTCCATCTTTTTTTCGATCAGCTTTAATACTTCCGACAGTCTTTTTACTGTTCTTTAATATATAACACGTCTGGTCTACAATAAAAAAAGATAGCAAACATGTAAAAAAATATATATATAAGACTTAGCAATAATCGTATTCTGCATATCAATGCTACCGTGCTTTGATTTTATCATACATATTTAGTAAACGGGGATGGTGCTTACATTTATAAGCTACTAATGAACTATAACGGAATGGACATGGAGGGATGTCCTGGTTGCAGTTTGTTTCATAGAGGGGCTGGATGCTATTTCCTCTAAGGTTGAATTCTGCACACTTAAAACCTAAAGTGTAAAAATATAAATATCTTTTACTAACGATACACATTTTTTTTTATATGATTTGAATATGAAAATAGATTTATTTTTAAAAAATTGAAGGCGTGGGATTAAAAGTTTGATTCTAAATAAAATTTGACAACATTGTTTTCGTGTTAAACATTACTGCGGTGTTCGTTTTGTTTGTCTTTTTTTATGAAAAGATAACACATATGCTCTGGTTCTATACGCTTGATATCAGAGACAAAAAAACATGTTGACGGGTGTATAAAATTATACTATTTACTTTGAATTTTACGTAACGCGGGTTTTTAAAATGAATGCATATATTTTCTTTCGCAAATATTGATTTTAGCATATAATGTAACACTTTACCATTTATGATTTGAGGTAGTGCACACACAGATATGGTCTGATTCTGCCAAGTGTTTGGCAAACAATGATACTCCAAAAACTGCTGTGTTGGACAAGGTAATACAATGTTGGAGCACTGCGTTAGTTTTGCTTGACGGATCCATCCAGCATTAGTCATTGGACAACGATCCACAAATTGTATTTCTGCTGCGTAACAAGATGACGTGATTTCCA
>WFKH01011925.1:32660594-32673537 GCA_016163765.1 Magallana hongkongensis | reverse complement strand
TCTTGTGTGCATTTTAAATGAAACTGAATATTATAAAAGATCGACCATTAAAGACCTACAGGTCTCATTTTACCAAAAGTTTACAATTTTTGGGCCCTGGAGTTAGGGTATAGATAATCCGTAAGTTGGGTATCCTTTTCCTCCTCTCCCCCCCCCCCCCCCCCCCCCTCCGTTTCTGTGATTAATTTATTTTTTTAATCAAATTATAAATAACAGCGGTAACAGTCAGCGGAGTTACGGTTTAGAGTTAAGACTCCAAAATGAATCTTAAAATGCAAAAAATGACACCATCTGACAGTTCAGTTTAAGGGCTATGGTGTTCAGGTGACCGTCAAGGTCTGTAGGCCTCTTGTTTATTTCTTAAAACAATTTAATGCTTTATCAATCATAAAATAATCGTTGCAGAAACTTTGGATATGGATATGTATAAGTTAATTTGATAAAATTCGATACAGTGTTGCTTAAAAATGTCACGTTTTTTTCAAATAGAATACGCTAAGAAGGGGAGTTATTTGCGTATTGTTGACACTGTACTAGTGTTCTATTTAAAACCATAGTGTGCACTTCTGTCGTAAACAAGTTCAGCTTAAACTGTGCTACCTAGTATAAATGGAATGTTCATGCACTTAAAACGAAATCACTGAACCCTTTACCTGCTAACCTTAAATTATTTTTTAGCGCATCGCCTTACAATATCCATGTATTTAAAACAACGACCTTCATCTTTAATGTGTTCCTAATTTGATAGAATATAATTACTTATGCTTTGCAATATTTAATCTATAAGAATTTCACATTTCTGTTGTTGCAAAGTTTAATCGGTTTCATCTTTATTTAATGCCAAAACACCATATTCTGTATACACTTTACCTTGTGATACCATGCATGCTGCTTATTGCGTGATGAATTTTCATTAACACATACTCTATGTTTCGATATAAAATGAACAAAGCTGTTTATGTCAGAAGGAACAAACAGAATTAACTGTGGTGTATCAAAGGTTAACTTTTTTAAGTACAGTATCAAAGAATACACTGACTATTAGTGATAAAGTTATTTACCAAAATGGCACAAAAAATTGTATAAATAACGATTTAGTTTAATTGGCCCAGTTATTTTTTTTTTCATCTGAATTACATGTAAAACAAGAATTGGCTTCTATAATTTTATTTTTGGTCACATCATAACATTGTGGTATAATTGTTGATTAGAATTTTAATACATTAAGGTGGGTTCATACTCAGCACTTTTTTTGTCAAAGTACTGGCCTTTTTGTCTCTTGAAATTATTAATGCGATATCTTGTGTTAAATCAAAAAGCTCCAAAATATAATTTTTCTTTTCTGACAGTATCTCCATAATATGCATTCCCCATTTTTCATAACACGTTTTCATCCAATTTAAAACTACACACAAAACAAAAACACGAATCATTCTGCTGTAAAATAAGTTTGCGTTGATTGAGAGAAAAAAAATGAGTCGTATAAAAACAAACCATTGTAACGGCAAAATATTCGAGATATTTGCAATAAGAACGTTGATACCTTGATTAAGGAAGTTAATAGTTAACCTCATAGAGCATGTTCTCTGGAAATTAGGTGTTTTATTGTTTGCTTCAGAATCTTACTCATCTGTCATAGTGTTGTAGATGATTAACAGCTATGTGTTTTAAACCTAATAATTTATTAAACGTTACCTTCATGGTACTCTTACTCTTGCCGGAATAGAAATGCATTCGCACGAATCATTAATAGCTTTTGTCTTGTTCCTACTCGTAGAAATGATCAATTTGCGTTTTACGGAAGGATTACATGTATATTATTCCCACTTATAATGTTTAGAATCCTATAATTGATTAAAACAATAGAGCAACGACCTTCCGTCCATGTTTGTTTATTAGTCTAAAATTAGCTGTCGAAGTCACGTTAAAGATTAATATTCACACAAAGGCCTTATACCTTCTTGGCAGGAAAATGAATAATTGAAATTCGATTGCTTAACGAAAAATTTGCATTTCAGCAATGTAATCTACATCTACAGCATATGGATAATTTTTTGAATAAACAAAAACATGTCTCACTGTAAGTTAGAATGGCGCAAAATATAGCATGTATAGCTGTGATTCTCCAGTAATAATAATTTCATATTTTTAATGTAGTGAAAACTGAACTGATGAACTCACGCGAGTAGAAATCTAACTAAAAAAGAATTGAATTTACAGAACGGAACACAGAGA
This sequence comes from Magallana hongkongensis, assembly GCA_016163765.1. Classification (NCBI taxonomy): domain Eukaryota; kingdom Metazoa; phylum Mollusca; class Bivalvia; order Ostreida; family Ostreidae; genus Magallana; species Magallana hongkongensis. The sequence continues at coordinate 32,671,302 of WFKH01011925.1, read as the reverse complement.
AGAGAGAAGAGAGAGGGGTTAGAAATAATTTAATACACTTTGTACTTAAATTGTTTCTCTATTTGGAAATGCGATATAATGCACATGTATGTAATGCAAACCGGAAATTATTAAAATGAAAACCATTAAAATGTAATTCCGCAGACAAGTACTTGCATAAAAAAAAATCATTCAATAAACCTTACAGAATTGTTTTCGATATGCCATCTTGGAAGCTTTTGCTAGCGTTTCAAATACATTTTGGGTATACAGGGTTATTACAAACTGCTGCTCAAGGAGCTGGCAGACAATGTGATGGGTAAGAACTTAAATATGTTTATCAAATAACATACTTTTCTGACACTCGATTTATTTGACTAAAAACCTGGTATTAAACTCATATTAAATGGACCCTGATTGAAATGATTCACTGTAGACAATGTAATTTAATAATCAGTCATTCACATCAAACATTGCATCTAATATCGCATGTATCGGTAAATCTTACACGTGCGTTTAACTTTTACGAAAGGACATTTGTGTATAAAAATGAACATAATAAATGGGTATATTTTTGCTTTTCTATTTATTTCCATTTATTTCTAAACCACAACTTGATGACTTATCTATTTGTTATTAAATCTTTAATAATTCATGTAGTCCATTCCAGCATAAAGACGTCCAACATTAATAATTTGACAAATTTTCTCTATACATAGCACGTCAGGTTTTACATGGTTAAAGTCGCATGTACCCTAATGCACATTACTTACCTAAATCACAATTGAAACTGAAACAATTATATAAATATGTGGCTATGCAATTTAGCCACCTATTGTTACAATCAGTTATACGACTGAATCAGAACGTTCACGCTAAGACTTATGTTTTGTACGGTTACGTCATTCATTTACACCTTAACCTAAAAATAATATTTATATTGCTCCTAAAAGCCGAACTGTTTACAATTAGGGTTTCACTCCATTAAATTACATGTAACAGTTTTTCAGGACAATATATGACATGCACACTTTTAACATTTAATCATGATATATAAATTGATATTTTTTTTTATGTAGAAAATACAATAGAAAACTCTTCTTAAGTGTAGCAAAACAAACATTTACAAAACTAAACGAAAGGTAAACGAGTTTTAAGCTTAAGCTGATTTAGCTACGTACAGAAATGGTCACGTTTTATTTATTTATTTTGTTTTAATTTATCTTTTGCAAATCAAGATATGATATGGGAAATAATTTGATTTCATTTATTTGATAGGAAAAACGGATGTTGTGCAGGATATACTTGGAACGAAGCACTTCAAACGTGTAAAAGTAATTCCATGTATCTACATCGTTTTAGTTTATTGTATTGATAATTCTCTGAACTCTTAATATATACATGTAGAAAGATCTATACACAATTAAAAACGATTAAACTTTGATTTCCTGCAATTTTGAACTAAAGGGTTAAGGAAATTCAAAAGAGCACACACAGTACTTTGCTGTAACAGTATATTTTATAACAAATGGACAAACGTATATCTTATTACCAATTGGAAAGCGCAAAAAGACCTTTCTTATGTATGTACATTTGATGCATACATGAAGAACATACGTTTCGTTCAGATACTGTAAAGTAAGTTCTGATTTGTATGATATGTTTTATTATAGAGTGTGCTATAGGTTACTATGGAGTTGACTGTGAAGAACCCTGTCTGTATCCGTATTATGGTGAAAACTGCAATGGAAATTGTGAATGTTTTCAACAGTACTGTAATATATCAGTTGGCTGTTTATGTAAGTTTTATTCATTTGAATATCTGAAAGGGACAATTGCAAGTCCAAAGATATTAATTCTAAAATGTATTTCCTTTTTATCTTCTTGCCGAATATGACAATGATAATTTATAAAATTGTGCCATTTAAAAAAAATTATTAATCAACTATAAAATTAATGTTTATAAAAGGTTTGAAATGTAGTGCTTATAACATACTTTAATATGTATAAAATATGAGACGATAAATCAATAACCGCTGCATTTATAACTTTAAGATCAGAAGACATCATCTGTTGACTGGCAGCCCGATCATAATGGAACGACACAAATTAATGGATTCTCATCAGACCTGGGATCCAACCTTACGAATTCATCACCACATAACCAGACAAGCTCTTATGTACATGTATTTCCTTATGATTTCGGACACATTGTTATATATGTCTGTATAGGAGGGTTTTCCTTTGTTGTCATTGTCATTGTTATCAATTGTTTATTTTATCGACACTCTGTCCGGCGTTTCTATTCAGTCTCTATCAACGATGGCGATCGTAATTTAGCTAGTTCCAAATTTGAACAAAGCAAAAATAAAATATTTGAAGGTAATGCAACCATGACAATGTTCTATAACAACGAAACCGATTCGTATCATGTTGAAATTCGAACCACAAACCATCAGACACCAACCGACACCGAATACCTCAAAGCTGAGGAAACAAATCGGGATCGTGAAGCTAAACCGGTATATGAATCACTTCAGGATGACATGAAATTGACGTTTCGTACTCTGTCACGCTGTCCTGATGAACATGTAATAAATGACGCATCGAATTCCCCAGAAACCGAAAGTGAATGTGATACAACTGTCAAAGAAGTAACTGTTGCCAGTGATTCACCACACAATGAACACCAACACCGCGATGTGACTAATCAAAACGTGTATTTAGCAATTTATTAGGTTTTCATTGTACGGTTTTGTAAAAGAAACAATATGATATAAATGTACTTTTCAGTATAACGTATTTTTTTTTAAATTTGTTTTTGTCTGTATATCTACATGTACATCTGCCCGTCTGTATATTTGTTTCTCTGTCATTCTATTTGTGTCTTTTTGTCAATCTTTCCTTTATATCTTTATTTCTGGTCGGTAATTTGAAAAACAGTTAAATTTTACCTTCATGTATATTTCGGACAAACATGTTCATTTAAATTTCTGTATTTAATGTAAATTATGATCATGTTTTAGTGTGACTGTAACGTATGATTTGAACATATTTTATTGTGTGAATTACACAAGAGGATTGGAAACAAGTTCTTTCAACTTACATATTCCTCTCCTAACGTATAAAAACTGACACAAAGTAGATCCCTCGTCTTCCAAGTGTTTCTTTTACAAAATTCAATCGTTTTTCCATCAGATCGAATGAATACCTTTATTATTCTTTATTTTAATGTTCAATAAAATAATTCGTTAAAAGAGGGTTGAAATTGAAAAAAAATATCAGCAAAATTCCACTACGCTGAACAAAAGAATATAATTAATGGTATACATTCAGTGCATTTGAACAGTTTTGTTTCTAGAACATTATCATAAAAAGCACTATTAATAAAATGTGTTTACATAATACACATGCCTCTTACATGTAGAAATTAAAAGTGTTAACATTTTATAATCACTAATGTGTAAGCACTAGTAAACCGATGTTGTTATTTGACAATTATTTTCGATATAATTTTATTCTATAATCTAAGCTTAAAAACTGTTCGATAATAGACAACGAACGATAACCCAACGTGTGTTTAATGCATCAGAGATACCGGGTGTCCTTCCCTTGTATTTACTACCATAATACAGAGGTGGTGTTATTTTTTAAATATGAGATGTTCATTCAAATGTAAGGCGACTAGTATGATAGAGATAATTATTCTTATATGGATTTCTGCAACACGAAGATTTAAACTTATATGAATAAGACTAATTATTACACTTTCTATAAAGTGACTACGTTGAGTTCTAGCTTGCAGTAAAACAAATGCAAAAAATATGTTCATATGAAAAAAATACATTACGATTGCATTTTGCTGGTTCGATATGTTTTAGTAACAAGCTTAGCTACTGTATTGAGATCACACATGATACCTGTGTAACATGTTAAAATAACCTCAAACAACAAGCTCCGCCCACTAGAACAGTCAAAGCGTGTCCATGTTTGAAGCAATTTGTGTCTCAATAAAACAAGACTGTATTAGTTGTATAGCAACTCGTATAGATTCTCTTTATCTTTTTAAAACACAATTAGGACGTAACAAACATTCTTATGAGTTTGAAAGTTTAAAATCTTCATTAACACGTTTTCTCGGTTATTTTATTAGAAGTTACGTTGTTAATGCGCCGTAGTTAACTTGAAAATATTTTCTGTTAATTAATTTGATCTAAAAGTTAATGATTTCATTTTACAAATCAGGGATTAGATCTTACGTAAACGCACTTCACTAGTATAAAATGATGCCTAGTCCGACAAAAAAATGTTTAAGGCCTCATAAAATTAATTTTTAGATTCTCATCCCCGCCCGCCCCTCTGAAAATGGCCCGCCCCGATGCATTTTATTTTGTTTTGAAAAAAAAAAATTATGGAAAAAAAAATTTCGGGGAAAAAAAGTCGGGCTCGGTATACAAAAAATTCAAAATATTTTAATGGCTGCCAAACAAGTGGACTACCGTGTGTCATTCCAGTCATCATAAGGATACAAATGTCTTCATGCATTAACAGTTAAATCGAAATAAAATGGAATTAAAAGATTACAACTGGGTTTGTGTACTCATTTTAGCATTTACAACTTAAAAGAATAGAGCAGTTGTTATTTCTAGAACATGAACGGTGAAAATTGTGTTTTTTGAAAAATAAAAAATAATTAATAAAATCTGCCCACCCGCCCCATATTTTTTGCAAATTAGGATGAGAATCTAAATATTAATTTTATATGGCCTAAGTGTATGACATTGAGTTTATATACTTCAATGTTATCAGTGATTTGTTTATATGGATATTAATAGACAACGCAAAAAATGTAACTAGACATAGTCCAATGTCACGTTGCCTTTTTACCTAACGATATAAGCATGCATTTTCTTTAAGGATAAACTGCGTTTAAAAAAAAAAATCGTCCTTATAATGTTATCTATATCTACTCCTCTACCATTAAAGAATTTTTTTAATACGTACATGCAAAAAAATCTAGAAACGATATGAATTTAGAAAAGTTCAGGTGGTCAAACAACGTCCTGACAAAAATTCATTCAATTTCAATAGTGACCACGATGTACTTAATGTGGGACTATTACACATCAAGTCCAAGGATTTGGTTTCATTTGTGGTCGAAAATGTGGACTTTTTTAAATGATAGATGATACATGTTCAGACACGATTATGTATATGATAATCCCTATATGCATGTACATATAATAGGTCGGGACTAATCGCCAAAATGGCATTTAATAGCCCGTTTGGTATGTAGTATCCAAATGGAATATATATTCATAGTGCGAAAACTCATTTTCTTAATTCATAAAAAAAATATGGTTTGTCGTAAGGACTGGTAGTCTATTTTACGTTTTACAGAAGTGTATACTTGTGTAATATACTCAGGTATGCATGAATAATTGCACATTGATTATAGCTCTTTTTTGGTTTGGTTAAAGCAATTTTATTAAACCATATCTACATGATTAATTATTTCATCTCGTTTAACAGTCAAAACTTTCCATGAAAAATAGGAAACTATAGTCTGTCCCAAGATATTTATGCAGCACATTTGATCGATTTTTAATAAAAATACAAATACTTGTGAATGAGGTGCATTGAAATCAATAAAAGGGAAAATATCCAAGATATCTTCATTGACACAATATCTTTTTTCACTCGGAAATTTACACAGATTTGTTACGGAGATTTATAATGCATGGGAAATATTGACATATTTTCTCCATTCGGAAAATCACTCGGAATACCTCGCACAATTTTTCAATGTTATCATCCGGGTACTTTTAGCTCTTTTACAATGCAAATTCCCCGTAGACTTTTTATTTTTAGCCGTGTATTGAAATCTGACAAGCTAGAGGGGGCGTTTCAAATGGGAAATCTTGGGATTTTTTCAACCTATTAAATAAACACCGTTTGAATCCAGAGGTATTTATAATTATAGATTAATTTAAGAAAATGTGCGGCATAAATATCTTGGGACAGACAATAAATGTTTAATCAATATAAATATTTATTTATTTTTTTAAGAAACCATGATATTTTCTAAGTGTTTTCATTTCGTTTGCTCTTAAAAACTGTTTTTAGCTCACCTGAGCTGAAAGCTCAAGTGAGCTTTTCTGATCACATTTTGTCTGTCGTCCGTCTGTCTGTCCGTCTGTCTGTCTGTCTGTCCGTCTGTCTGTCTGTCCGTCTGTCCGTCTGTCTGTAAATTTTTCACATTTTTGACATATTCTCCAGAACCACTAGGCCAATTTCAACCAAACTTGGCACAAAGCATCCTTAGGCTAAGGGAATTCAAAGTTGGGAAAATTAAGGGCCACGCTTTTTTACCAAAGGATATAATTAAAAATTATTCAAAATTTTCGTGAAATTTTCAAAAATCTTCTGCTCAAGAACCATTTGGCCAGGAAAGCTTAAACTTATGTGGAAGCATCCTCATGTGGGGTAGATGCATAGTTGTGAAAATCATGACCCACGGGGGTAGGGTGGGGCCACAATGGGGGGTCGAATTTTTACATAGGAATATATAGAGTACATCTTTAAAAATCTTTTTCTCAAGAACCATTTGGCCAGGAAAACTGATACCTATGTGGAAGCATCCTCAGGTAGTGTAAATTTAAAGTTGTTAAAATCGTGACCCCCAAAGGTAGGGTGAGGCCAGAATGGGGGGTCGAATTTTTACATAGGAATATATAGAGTAAATCTTTAAAAAACTTCTTCTCAAGAACCATTCGGCAAGGAAAACTGAAACTTTTGTGGAAGCATACTCAGGTAGTGTAGATTCAAAGTTGTGAAAATCATGACCCCCGGGGGTAGGGTGGGGCCAAAATTGGGGGGTTGATTGTTTACAAAGGAATATAAAGAGAAAAGTCTTTAAAAATCTTCTTCTCAGAAACTAATAATTCAGCCAGGAAATCTGAAACTTGTGTGGAAGTATCCTCGGGTAGTGTAGATTCATGAAAATCATGACCCCCAGAGGTAGGATGGGACCACAATGGGGGGTTGATTTTTTACAAAGGAATACATAGAGTAAATCTTTAAAAAATCTTCTTCTCATAAACCAAACAGCCAGGAAAGCTTAAACTTATGTGGAAGCATCCTCGGGTAGTGTAAATTCAAAGTTGTGAAAATCACCCCTGGGGGTAGGGTGGGGCCACAATGGGGGTGGGGGGTCGAATTTTTACATAGGAATATATGGAGTAATTCTTTAAAAATCTTCTTATCATAAACCAATCAGACAGGAAATCTGAAACTTATGTGGAAGCTTCTACAGGTAGTGTAGATTCAAAGTTGTGAAAATCATGATCCCTGGTGGTAAGGTGGGGTCACAGTTAGGGGTCAAACTTTTACATAGGAATATATAAATTAAAGTTTTCAAAAATCTTCTTCTCAGAAACCAATTGGCCAGAAAAGCTGAAACTTGTGTGGAAGCATGTGTTTTTACTTCTATGCAAGCATTTTGACATATTGCTGATTCTTTAAAATTGTTTAGACTCTGGCCCCTTGACGATTCTTGGACCTCACAAGGGGTTTAGTGTTTGATGTAGGTTTATATCCCATATATAATCAATTGTTTAGGATCTTTTTTAGAACTGCAAAGCTCAACATGTGATATGACTATAAAATCATCCTGTTAGAAAAGGGACTTGATTATAAACATAAGAATATTTAGGGGGGAAATAAATTTTTATTTAGACAGGATAGACATGTCTTATACCACATTGTCCAGATATTTTGTATTATGACTCCATTAAGCTGATTTTATCATGCCTATTGTTACTCAGGTGAGCGATGTGGCCCATGGGCCTCTTGCTATAAACGTACTGTTTATCAATTAAAATATCAAATTAAGAAGGCCTGGTGATCAACAAGTTAGCTATTAGAGCTGTTTTATTTATTTTTTTTTTAGACATAATAGTTTAAGCTATAAACTATTATTAAGTAAAGACAAATTCGTATGTTTTGTTTTAAAATTTGTATATATTTCCTATTGCTTTTTACAAAGCTCTTCTTTTCTAGGAGATCAATATAGTCTAAAAATGGCCACGACCATCCAGCCCTCTTGAATTTAAAAAGCTTTTTTTAACTTCACTGCTCAGTTTGAAGTAATAACAATCAATAGAAAAGTAACTTATAAATAGATGTATTGAAAAATTGGGTAGCTAATTTTAAGGTAGACTCAGCCTTTAAGAAATTTGTGTCAAAGCAATTTTTTTTAATTTGAACAGTTAAAACAACTTATAAACTTACTAAAGAGGCCAACATATTTATACCTTGATACATGTCATTTGTTTTCCTACAGTGAACTTCAGCTTCAGCTCACATGGTCCAACAATTAAACAGCCAAATTTTAACACAATGAAGCATGATCTCGTAATTTAGTAAATTATGCACCAAAATACATCATGTTAGGTGACTAATTAAGAAAACCAAATTCACTAAAAACATTCTTATTGATTTTTTTTTACAGAAAATATAAAAACAATATTACATTTATTCTTCACACGACCAAAAAATTCACAAAATTTCATATTTTTGGAAATTTCTCAAATAATATTGTTTACATACTAATTTTACCTAAAATTGACCAGCTAGTTTTTGCTTGATAGCCTCTTGAACAATTATACCACCATATTGTTTGGATATAGTATTACAAGTTGTTTTTTGAAAACATTGGAACAAATTGAAATGTACCAAGGTACAAATTGTACACAATCTAACAGTCACTAAAAATTATATCCCCATCATGTATTATACATATCAAAATTGTGATCCTAACTGGCAAAGTCGTAGAAACGAGTGCAGTAGTACACCCCTCCCCCCTTTTTTTCTGTCAATTAATTTTCAACGGTTTACCAGTTGTTTGACACATTTATGGTTTTCCTCTCCTTTTGAAAAAAATGCGTTATATATTTGTACTAAAGCCACCGAACCATACTTGTACAATATTTTAATTCAAATACATGTCATCTAAAATAATCATTCATGTGCTCAAAACTATAGCCGGAAATTAATTCATTACGCCGTCAAAAAAAATAAAACGGACACGAAAGCCACTGGAATCAGCTTAAGTTTCGTTTTAAAACATGGTATTTGAATAGTACATAGAAATCAAATTATTTTCATAAAATACCATAAATGATATAAATGAAACCAGAAATATTTAATTAATGATACATTTGAGTAAGATAAACATTAGTCTAATTCAAAAGTCAACCAAATTATCAAAACATAGACAGGCGCACTAGGTTTATTCAAAATGCTGTTCTTACACATGCGCCTGTTACATTTAAACGAAAGCACAGGCCTCATGATAAATGGGTAGACACGGAGCAGTCCCATTAATATTGGACCTTTTATAAGGTGGAAGGAATGAAATTCGTCAATTTTTCGCCCGAATATTGATATCACAGTGCAAAATGCTACGATGATATATAAGCAAAGCGACAACTGGACAATAAAGAATTGAATCTATTAAACCGTTCTTCATTCATCTTTATTTGCGCTGTATTAGGTCAAGGTAAACAAGTGTATTGAATTACCTCAGTATTAATATATGTCTTTTATTTAATTTAAACTTATCTCCATTTATTGGTGTGTCCCAGTTTTATTTTTTTTAAAGAATAAGATATTAGTTCGATCCCATCAGCAAAGAAAGGGAATTTCAAACAATCACATATTTTTACTCATGTTACACTTTTTTTTATTTTTAAGCCAGTAAAAATGATTGTCATTTAAAAGACGTGTTTAAATGAACGGTGTTATTCATATCTGGTTACTATGTGAGAAGTCAAGACACTAAATTGAGTAATCGTGAGAATGTAAGGCATATCTACAGACTGAGGCATTGCACTACCGGATCTGACCTAGCTCTTGAGGATAGTGTATCCACAGTCTCACCTTTCACAATAATTATGCTGATTGCACTAGCTCCCACTGTGTAGGTATTAAATAAATCATTAATGCAATGAAAAAGCATTACCTAAACCCTAAAGTATAATTTATGATCAGCTAAACAAAAGGCTCCAGGAGTCAAATGCGGAGAATATATTTTACTATCTGTTCAACCGTAACCGTACACAAATAAAATCAATAAATGCTTCTTTTCTTCTAGTTTTTTGATAAATTTAAATTGCTTTTTTAAACAATACTTAATAATGAAAATGCATCTTTGATCACCATTACCTAATCGGCCAATTGCAAGGAATAAAAAAAAAATATTTTGGAGATGTATTGGCGACTATAAATTAGCTGTTTTATTATAAACCATTCGTAAACCAAAGTTCGTGAAAACACTGCTCTTTTTGATTATTATCTTCCATAACAGGTCCTTTAAACTATATTTTTTGGTTTAAGGTTATCTTCAGTTGCGAACACTCCTCTGAACAAACAAAATTACTCAATTTTCGTAAAGACCTCTTTGCTTATCAATATTATTTACTAAGTAAACAAGTGCACCTGCTACTATAGGAGTAGTCAAACTTGTTGGAAAATGACGCATGCATTTTCACTATACAATTAATACACAAACAACAATAATTCCATGTAGGGTTAGATAAGTTTAAAAAACCCAGACATGTAATTATGCATATCTAGCATTCTTGTTCTATTTCTTATGAATGTTTTGTTTTCATTTTATCTAGAGTTGACACTACGTGCAGAAAAATAAACCCAGGTATTTTTTTTT
>WFKH01011925.1:32630120-32656514 GCA_016163765.1 Magallana hongkongensis | reverse complement strand
CCCCGACCGAAACTATCACCTCATAATATTCAAAGAATGATTCCTTATTACTTATATTTATATATTTTCAGCAGTTGTACGATAAAAATCAAAATATTAAGTATGCAAACCCCCTCTTGCGCCCCAACAATACGCAGTTTGAATTTATCGGACTGTATAGCACACAATCGATTCGTATTGTTTTCACAAACAAAGACATTGGAAAATGTAAATATTAGATAATTAGTGACAATAATAAAAAAATATGCATCCAATGAAACGTCTTTTGTTAAAATCATACATGTAGCTTCGCGTGGTCTTAAAATTGTGGTAGATAAACAACGTGATCTTGACACATAATCAAAAGGCGTACGTCAAACAGATACTTGACACAAATTCTGGATAGCTGATAAATAAAACGGGACAAAGGCCGAAAAGCAAAATCTTTACTTTAAGAGTACATTTTAAACGCAAAAACAGGGCAACAGTAAAACGTCTATTGAAATTATGTTAAAGATCTAAAGTTAGCATAAAACACTCGTGATTTCAAATTTGTAAAAATGTTTGTGAAACCCTTATGTCCTTCTACCTTGGACATACATTATAGGGTGCACAAACCTATGTTATGGGCAGTATAGATTATGGGCAATATACATGTACATTGACATAAAATTGACCTTTTGAACTTAAAATCAATAGGGGTCGTTTACCGGGACTAATTGAGGTGCATCAATCTATCAAGTATGACCTGCCTAAGCTAAAAAGTTTTAGAATTATAGGTTGCACAAATCCTTTACATCACATCTTTCGCAAAATCACGTTTTTCATGATATATCAGTAATTAATTTGTTCAAACTTTGCAGAGATAATGAACGGAAAGCAAATAATTGGAGTCCAACGGGCATCGTTCTGTCAAAAATTGCTCGATCGTACCCCTAACCGAACTTGACCTAAATATTCTTATGATCAATCTGTATACTAAATTTCATTATTCAGTATGTGGAACCTCTGCAAAGAAAATGAACGGAAACTATTGGTAGACCGACCGACCGACAAACAAGTGATCGGCAGCAAAGTTATTTGCCCTCCCTTCTTCGAAAGGGGGGGGGGGGGGGGGTACAAAAAAAAACGAGGTGGGGGGTATTTTGTTAATTTCGAAACCTACATTTAAATGGTATTCATTTTATCTTTTTGCAATCTAGCCTTATACCATTTAACAATGTCTAACTTTTTTTAAATAGGAAATTCTTAAAATTTAATCATAATCATCCCAAGTATCTAGACTTTATGCACATCAAGTTTTTTAAAAGGTCATATCAAACGTTTAAAGGTTAAATATGATGACGTCATCTAGGAGTTTTATATATTTTAATCTTTGTTAAATATTTTTAACTCGTAAAAAAATCTTTAACCCACAGTAGAAATTTTCACTATTTTGATAATGTTCATAATGGTCATAAAAATTATATAGTTAAAGTTCATTTAAATTTGAATTAAACAATTTTAATATAGACACCTTTAAATTTTGCGAATTTTCGTCATAATTTATCATTCACAAGGGCTATTATATTACATCAGTGTTACTTTTAATTTACTCTTGATTACCAGTTAGAAAACATTTAATGTCTTTATGTAGCAGACAGGTTTTTTGTATATTTAGCAGCACAAACATTTGTTGTTATACCTTCAAAAGTAACCTACTGGCATAGCAATTCTAACTTAACAATGACAATTTCATTTTACAGTCCACTGAAAGGAAGTTGAAATGGCAGGTTTGATGAGATGTGGCCAAACGTTGTGAAGTAAGAGTTCTTTCAAAGTTTACATATTAACAGGTTTCATTTCATTGAGCAAACTATTAAATTGTCGGAAAAATTGAATTATAGGAAAATATTGGCTTCTATGTTGTGTACGACCTTAAGTAAAGAAATACCCTAGTTTAATGGTAGTAAAATACATTGTTGTTTCTATTAAACAGTTGTTGTGCATCCATCATAATATTTGACTGAGATATTAATCAATAGATTTATTTAAATAAAGGTTGATTTTGATATTTGTATTATCTATATAAAGATAATTAGTTTAATGTTACAAGCTAAGGATGCCATTAATCAACATAAAAATAGTGATGAGGAGCATGCAAACATAATATCAGTATTTTGTTTAGAGACGAAAACAATGAACCCAATGAGATTTACAGATATTTTATCAAGAGATCTTCATAATTATGTAAATTTGTCATAAGCAGAATAAATCTAATGTACAATTCAGTTTTCTAAGTCACATAAAACTAAAATACGCTTAAAATAAAAGGTAAAATATCCGTATATGCTTGCGTTGCATTTAAAACGTCCGATGTGCACATCTGCATCTGTATAAGGTATTATCTGATTATACAATGTATATATAAGTAAATAAAATACCTCTTATAAGCATTGTATTAGACAAAACACTGATTAAGAAATGATAAATTCGATTAGATACCCATACTGATTATGTACAATGCAGCAAGAAAACACTTTAAATATAAATTCACAGAATATAGATGGAGCAACAATTTCAAATTATTTTACTGCTTTTGATATAAAATACAGATATACATTAGTACATATAAATAGGCCATATGTCATTCACACTAGAATACGCATTCATATTTGGTCTCATCAATGTTTTCCTGCATAAGTTGCTTGATGGCACTTCTGTCGGGTTTTCCGTTATTCATAAGGGGAAACTCCTGAAATGTATGGATAATCTGTGGAATGTACACCATCTCTGACATGCGGCTTTCCCTTGTGATATTAAACTCCTTTCTGAGGAAGTTCTGCATGTTTTCCGTTGTTTCTTCACATCCTTTTTTGTAGATAATTGCGGCACCAGGAAGGCGATCTCCGGACTCCTTCTCTTTTACCGGTATTACAATCACATCGAGCACACTGGGGTTACATTTGATAACGTCTTCGATTTCATATGGAAATATCTTGCGTCCTAACACTTCTATAAGTTCTTTGAATCTACCTTCAACCACGAGGGTATTCTCATCTGTTACATAACCACCATCTTCTGAAAACATCCAACCGCTTTTTAGCAAATAGTCTTCCAAACTAGGTTGACATTTATGGTTGAGATACCCGTTAAATCTCTTTACTGTTCTAATATAGATATTGCCTCTCATGCCAACAGGTTGCAAAAATCTTTCGTCATCCGTAACCTTCATTTCAACCCCAGGTAAGGGCCTGAGACTCACTAGACCACTCACGCCTGTTTTGTTGTCTGCATTGAACGTTCTCGACGCAATGGCACCAATTTCAGCCATACCATAGACAACCTGAAGTTCATTGCATATTTTCCCAATACATTCAAAAAGAGATGAGAGAACAGGCGAACTGCCTGTAATAATTTTGTCCATTCTTAAAGGCATATTCCTTTTCAGGATGATTTCTAACATTGAAGGAACAATGTATGCTAAAGTAGCCTTTTCGTTCATAATTACTTCACAGGCAGCTTCAGCGGCATGGACTGCTGAAGGAAACTGCAAAGAATCGCAAAGGGTAACCCGGGTTGCACCACATCCCATCTCAAACATGGGATAGCCGCCACTCCAAAAGAAAGCCCTATCACTGTAAAAAATATCAGAATCGTTATTGGACTCAGATATCTTCACGAAAAGCCAGCACAGGATAACTAAAACGTGGTGGGAATGTGGAATTGCCTTTGAAAGGCCCGTGCTACCTGATGTGAGAAGAATGAGTCCTAAATCCTCTGGGTCGAGTCGGGGTAAGTCAACTTCAAACTCCTTGGTGCATAAATCGTCCACCGTGCACGTAATTTGTGATATTTTACTTCGATTGAAAAGAACCAAATGTTCCAGGGTAGGTACATCAGAAGAACTTGTTTTGCCGTCAGGATAGGTATGATTGGTGATTTTTGTAGCAATTTCCAAGTTATCATCGTCCAAACCCGGATCTATTATCAAAGCTTTAACAGGTGCAAGGCTATTGAGTAGCTTAACAAGATCTCTTGATTTATAGCAAAATGGTAGGCATAAAACACACCCTCCCGCTATTTGTATACCAAAATTCGCAATAAGCCATTCGGGGACATTTCTTCCACTTAGACCAATAGTATCCCCTTTCTGGATTCCAAGACTCACTAAAGCTTTTGCGAAACTAACAGCCTTTGTGTAAAGCTCTTGAAACGTCAAAACTGTCTTTTTCTTTTCCGCGTCGATTAATATATAAGCAGCTTTGTTTGGTGTTTCATTTGCTCTTCTTTTCAGCAAGTCGGGGAATGTAATATAAGGAGAATCTAATGGAATCGAAGAGGTAAGGTAGCTGTTTGTCATATTGTAAATGTAAGTACATAAGTTGAATAACGTCAGTAGCGCTGCAAAATTAAAGTAATTTTAAAATTCAATCCATGTTAGTGAGAAGAATTTCAAATCATTATAGCACTTCTTATTAACTGACAAATGGCTCGCTTTCTTTATTTCTATCTTACCTGTCCGGAAATTAAATCACCAACTGAGACAATATGCACCAGCACACACGTCTAAATACCAGGATCACGTCGATGTAATGTTAAGTTTACCGGTCCTAAGCGGTTGATTTAAATATAAGCGAACGAGTGTCATTTTTTGGTATGCAGGTTATTTCGTAGCATTTTACTAGTTATGTATGTCACTGTGACTCACCTACAATTTTGCGCGTGTAATAGTCAAGTATTTACGCCAGATATAATGTGCGACGATATTAAACAGTAATGTAGAAAACCAAACTAACTCAATGGTATATGCGCTGTATTATGTAAAGAGATATTATGAGGACAAAATTGGGGTGTTGATTGTCATGAGCGGATTCAAACAATTTTTGAACTATTTTTGATAGTTTTACTATGTGCATTTCATAACTTTAGATTTTCCAGGGGGCGTCCGGACCCTTCCGATCTCCTCTAGATTTGCGTATGATTGTCATAAATAAATGTACAGTAGGCAATAAACATTATTAAATACACAAAAAATGTATGGCAACGAATTCCAACCTCAAACAATGAACGACAATTCCGTTATTAATTGCTTTAGAAGATAGTGATGACAGTGACTAGCAATTTAACGACCAAATTAAAAATCAAAGTTTAAACGGTTCTATCTGTATTCATATTTCATCACAAAACATTGCAACATTTAATGACACGACAATTATACTGATAGGAATAGCTTCATTTAAACATTACTCATTCATACGTCTTTTGTAAGCAATGTAATATATCAATTAAATATTGATTCTGTACAATGTTTATATTAATTAAAAGTGATTTCTATAAGAGAGGTGTGGGGCAAAATTTTGAATAGAAAAGTCTAACACCGTTTTAATGTGGTTTGTTGATATGTACATGTATAAATCTGGAATGAGAGAATGAGATAATTTCTAACTGATACATTCGGTTTTTTAATTTGACTATTCAGAATATTATACATTTTAATAATACAAAACCACGTGCAAATGTTATATTTACATTGCAAAATTATTTTTTATTCAGTGAGAGAAACTTACAGTTGTGTAGAGTTGGTAATAATTGAAACTTAAAGAACGTCAGTTGTAAAAGTAGGTCATAACCGGCTACATCCGGTTATTCATCCGGCTCAGAAGTAACGTTAATATACAAATATGCACCTCAACTTAGTGGGTTTTTTTTTTGTTTTTTGCTTCACTCTTTTCTGTTTTAATTGCCTGTGTATGAATTCACGCCCTCCACTTAGTATCTAGTGCAGATATTAATATAAACCTTTCTTTAAGTAGTTATTGTAAATAAAAATCAGGGATGTTTTTTATAATGCTTTATGATTTTTTTTTCGACGTTTACTAAAACATGGTTTTTACGTCTTCGATAATTTCAGTTTTAAGCTACATTGAAACACGGAAAATTCAGACAGCTTGAAGTCAAAATCTATAAAGTTGCCATTTCCGCATCGAATGAATTGGTTCTTTCTTCTGATTGACGTAAATGTAATATATAAACAGTACTAGGGTTTCTTTAGTGGTTTGCAAAAACAATAATATGCTGTCACTGTACAAAAAATCATACATTACGTGTAACATATTCACATTGAACAGGATACTGTAGTGCCAAAGCACTTTGCAATTTTTCAAAGTGCATTAAATTTGGGACCAAATGAACTCAACCCACTTTTAAAAAGGAAAAACAAAGTGCGATATAAAGGTACAACAACATGTTTTTATTATCGAGACACACAATAAGCAGAAACAAAGATATATGCAACCTTTTTTTAAATTAATTCTAAACAGTTTATACATTAAGAAGACAAGATGATAATTCGAATAGCAATATGAAAACAGATTATAGTTGATTTGAGTTAAATTTATACAGATATGTTATATTAAGGCTGTAACAAAATACATTTACATCTTAATAATAATAATAAAAACAGCCGAATTTAAATAAATAAAAATATAAAGATTTATAGCAGTGGGTCACTTTTCCTATTTACATTTTATTTAGTCTAGCTTAATATACATCAGAAAAAAATAAAGTCCTTTGAAATTATTTTTAAAAATATGCAATTAATAACTAAAAACGTGCACGTGAATGATCAATCCCTAGATCTCTCGTATGTCAATGCACGGAAGGAACACTGACCTTGCTTGCCTGATATTACTTATCTCAACACTCCATGCGACAACGACCTTAACATTTTATCAAGGTACAGACAACTACAGGCGAAACATCACGTGCAACTTTTACAGCGTGAGTCACAAATCTTGTTTGAACACATCATGTTCATTTTTTACTATTGACACGCATTGATAAACAATTAACGTCTTGTAATTACAATTCATAATTAACATTGACTGCATAGACTAAGTTTGTTTGTAAAAAATAAACAAAAACTGGAATTCTTTTCTCTCGAGAGCTTGTATTTTTAAATGGTTAGTGACTCAGTTTCAAGTTTCATTCGTCAACTAAAATAATGACTTAAACAATATTGATCAAGTGTGCAAAAACGCGTACTAATAAATCTTCAAAATATAACATAAAGATCACGGAAAGAGAACAAGTGTCTTTTATATGACATCTCTCCTTATGTGAATGGTTCAAATATGTACATGTATAGATAATTTAACACATCATCCATACCGATCTAATATCAAAGGTGTTTTTGATTGAGAATGATAAACAATTTACAGTAGGGTCAACGCAGATCCCCTTTTTTTCCGCCCCCCTCGACGTTTTACACAAAACGCAGTATTTGGTCAGGTGACACAGGTAAACCGAAATCCCCTCGTATAAATTGATCACCTATTTGTCCTTGTGGGTGGTAGAATCACCGATCAATTTGTGTCGTAAACAAACAGGAGTTATCTCTCCGAATATTAATACGTTCTTTTTTATGTTGTGGTACATTTAATAAACCTAATATATACCGGTAAATGATATTTTTACATGATACTGTAATAAGTTATCCTACCTAGAATCTTCGTTACTTTATTTCTGTATTAGAGCATTTGGATGGATTGCTACACAACATAAATGTTTCTTGAAAACAGTCTTTTTGAACGATGAACAATATTTATTTACACTCAATATTAGTTTGATAAAAAATGTATTAATAATAAAAAAAAAACCAAACCCCCAAAAAACAAGCAAACACAAAACACAAGTCAGAATATAACTTTATATCATCATCAAAGATAAACACAATTTGCATGAAGCTGTATCGCGTAAAAATAGTTGAATATTTATGTAATTATATACAATTAAAATTCTAAAGCTTATGAAGTCATTTAAATAGTTTCGAACATAAAACATAAATTTAATAAGTAGGATAATCTACAGAAACACCAAGATAACTAAATTAAAAGTACATTTCTGACCTATTACTGTTTTAGTGTCAATATTTTTATACAGAAAGGAGGAAGGAAATACGAGTTTATCAAATTCATCACAATTTCAAAATACTATAGCTAGAACAACTTTGTTTGATTCATATATTTGTTCTAAGAAAGCATATATAAATATGTTCTAGCAACGGTGATGTACGTGTATTGCAGAACTAAAACTCATTGCCTGTTATCAATATTGTTTGCAATTAGTTCAAGAGAGAATGTCGAATCAGTCGGAATCTGTTAAAAGTAAGAATATTGTTTCCCTGATTTTCATTAACTGTATTCGTTTTATTTTAATTTTCTTAGTGAAATTTCAAAAATGCATCACAAATTAGAGTTCCCATATTAAATGTACATGTACTTTATTTTCAAAGCGAAGTTACAGAAATGTTCCCTCAAACATACATTTTCTCGAAGTTATTTGCTTTTAAGATAATAACCACACAGCAGGGTATGTTCTATTAAGATTTTTCAAATGATACAGTATTTCTCGTATTAAACTACAGTCATGTATTTTCTACAATCTACCAATATACAAATATGTTAGATTTCAACCATTGCTGCCTATGAAACAAGACAGAAATAAAGACTCCTTTTATCAACAATTCTATAAAAATCTAAGAATACGTGTGTTTAATGATTTTTTCTTTATTTTAATTTATTTAAAAAACGTGCTTTTTATTTATTTTTTTTACTTTATGGGTTATAAAGCATTTCTAATACGAAACATCAGCAAGCTAAATAAAAGTTTACGTATTGCCCATACATTCATTATATATCCATATGCATAGAATTGCAATCAACACTTAGGTTCCCATATAAACACAACACTACATGTAATTCTATGATGATTCATGTAGTCTGTCACTGGCGCTTATGTCATTTTCGCTTTCAATGATTATGCACGTTTAGATTACTCTATATATTATTCCTTTACAAAACAATAAAACATGTACCACCACTGTCACATCAGAATGGCAAGGAATAATTTTTCAAAACAAGACCTAGCGAACCCTCAGCTTTAAACTCTGGTAAAACCTAGTATTGGTATGGTCACAGGCAATGTTTTTAAGAGAATTGTCTAATTTTATATCGGTTAAATCAGTGGAAGTATAGTTGTTTATAATATTACTTGTAGCGTACATAAATTCCAGTTTTAATTACTCAGTGATGACTGATATTACGAGAGTTACATTGATAATGAATATTGTAAGGGAGTTATCCACATCTACTAATTTAGATTCAGAAATTTGAAATCAAAAGAGATACAACCACTTTTATTCTTAATTGTTACATAACGTTCGAGACTAAATAGAGTGCCGCTATCCATAAAGTTTACAATTCAACCTCTATCCTTTTCTGTATCCACCATCCTGTATCATGCATTCTGCATCCATAATTATATCCACTCTGTCGTATCTATCCTATCCTTTCTATCCTATTAGGTTAAAGATTAGGAATGACATTTTCAAAAAACGAGTGTTGCAAAATCTTTTTAATCCTCCATATAAGGATTTTTAAATAAGAATAATTTATCTCAGATTTGTTTTTAAACAGTTGTTAAAGAAGTTTCAATTAATATGTGTTAGGTTACATGTGCGCAGAGGATATAAAGTTTTTTTGTTTATATTAACAAAAAAAAAAAAATTTAAAAATGGGGAACCCATATCTATTACTTTCGAAGACAATAATGCTAAAATGTTCAAACCATCTTTAAAAAGTATGATGTTGTAGATGATGTAGTTATATGTTGATTCTACACAAAAAATTAACTACATGTACATGTAATGCTTTCTATAACCAAAGGTTTCCTTTCTTTATGAATCGATACATATATGTAATTAATACATATATATAAACATACATGTAAGGAACCGATGTTTATTGAAACATATGACAAATTGGATTTACAACGTCTAAAAAGTTAATCTGTCTGTCTGAATGAATGAATGAATGAATGAATGAACTGTGTGTTTAATTTAAACAAAAAACCCAGAGAACATTGATTTCACATGTCCTTCCCATTGATCTTTATTATTCGCTTTAGCAACCATTATTTTGTCAAAATTGTATATGCTTCATAAATTTTATTCATATAATGCCTGTTCCAAATACACGCCAGTTGTCACCTGACAAATACAGTTACATGTGTCTATATAAATATACTACCAAATTTCTAATTAACACTGGTTGGAACATAATAATGATTTATCTTTATTATCTAATATGTTTATTTGTAATGAATACGAAAATAAATATATTTGTATATTTGATCCTATAAAATATTCATAATCTTATCTATCAGCGTGTATCTTTTAGTGTATATAGATTTAATTTCTATTTTCAAATCTGAAGTATTATTTTCATTTCTATTTTAAATGGTATCACATTAAGATGCTGCGTAGGATTTTATTGGAACTCCATTACCAACACTTGTGAAGGTAGGGTATTATTATAACACAAATTGATAAAGTTTGTTGAAATTATAAATTTAAATTATTTAAAATTAAAAAAAAGAACATACATACATTGTCCATATCAGGCTTTCTTCACCGTATTTCATGTTTGAAAAATTAGTTAATGATAAATATAATTTAATACTGTATACGGGGTTAGTTTTGCCCTGTTTTTGTTTGTTTGTTTTTTGTTTGTTTTTTGTTTTGTTTTGTTTATTTTGGTATATTTAATGATGGGGTGTTGTTGGGTTTTTTTCCATTTCTACATTTGCAAACGGTTTTGCCCAGTCTTAAATTCGCCTAGACACAATAGAAATGGATGTTCTTTCTGTTTAACACAATCATTTAATATTTCTTTCGAATTCGGCCAGTCCAAAATTGGGCCGCTGACAACGAGGGCGAAAGGGGCGAAAATAAAACGGTGGCAAATATATCGGAATCCATATATACAGTAACTTCTTTATTTTGAATGTATGCCAGGATACATTGGACTTAATTGTACAACTAGAGGTCCTTATCCTATATACGGAAACAGATGTCAAGGATATTGTGACTGTAGCAATACCACGTGGGATGTATCTACGGGCTGTAAAATGCTAACAACAGGTGTAAACTTCTCTACGATTACATTTTGCATTTATCTGTCTTACATGAACCTGTTGAAATAAAAAAATAATTTTTAACTTTTAAACGGGTCAAAAGCTTATATTCAGGACGTCACATTGATAATAGAATTTGTATTTTTAATTTGTATTATGATGATCTAAAAGTTTTTCATATGATTTTTTCGATCTGACGTTATAAGAAATAAAAAGCAATGTTGGTAAGTTCACATAAAGATGAGCTTGGTTGGTACAGGTACGTGATCAAAACTTCTGAATAGCAACAAGGACTTCAGGGACTTTGATCACATGACCAACGAAGTTTATTGTTCAGTAAACTATTTTACAATTAAGTATATTTCTCTTTTGAGCGTGCATTTATATAACTCTATAAATGATGAAAAACACCATAACAAACACGAACCAGTGGTTTTATTTCGTCATGAGAATAGTAAAAGAAGTTAATAGTAAACCTCAAGTGGTATTTTCTATTCTTTACTTAAAAGATCTGCTAAAAAGAACTTCACAAGCCAGTTTGGAAAGAGATGCCATATGGACCAGTGATAGAGGTATATTTATTGTAATCTACGGTCATTTAGCTTACATGTACATTAATTCATTATTTGATTTAGCTGCAGGTTTGTAGCTTCCGATCTGAAAAAAATTCAGATGAACGACCTGGGAGCTTCAGTTACAAACGTGTTAAAAATTTTCAATTTACGGTGCATAAAAACTTGCGCTAGTTTTGGACTGAATAATCTAATATCCAAACACATTGGTACAAATATATTCGATTCCAAACCATTCCTCGGACATTTTACTACAGGTATCGTAACTTTACTCGTTCAGAGAGCTACAGACCTGCAGCTGTATTTGATTGTATTGTAATTAAATAAGAGAGAGAGAGAGAGAGAGAGAGAGAGAGAGAGAGAGAGAGAGAGAGAACGATTGATTTAATATAACAATTGTTTTGTTCGCTGAGATCAAAATGGGATTTGTCGGATAAAATAATTTTTTAATAAATCATCAGCTGACTACCTAAAAAGAATAATATAACATGGTGTTCTTAAGTTTAATTTACCGGTATTTTTGATCTTCTTATAACCTATCTAAGTACGTAGTTCTTAAAATTAATTTAAAACCAAAATTAAGCTAAACTCTATAAACATACGTTTCTTATTATTTTACTTATTTACCCATAAATGCATTCAATGTTTGTTATATGGTTATTGTGTAGTGTATACAATATCTTAATGCTACCAATAATTTCCGATTTTAAACTATAATCAATGATATTTTGTTATAAAATATTTGGATAAACTCCACCGACTTAGAAAGCTGTAAATAACGATATCTTATATTCCCAGCAGAATTCATGCATCACTAAATCGAAATACAAAAAGTATTTTTTCAGAAGCGTTTTTTGTGAAATTACAAATTCTGTACATAGAACAAGGTATTCGGTACCCCGATTGTCTGCCCGAATAAACAGATAAAGATAAGGGTTTTAATTGTAGAACAGGTGTATATTGAATATAACGGTATACATCATTTTATTTGTCTACATTTATAAGTATTGAAGAGTTTGCCAGAGGCACATACAAGTGCATAAGACTTTTATTAATGAAACTACCTGGAATCCTGGCTTTAAGACCAACATACACGACTGGGAATAGATTTAAGAAATATTTTAACTTGAAATAACTTTCAAAATAATGAGCATGATTTGATTAAAGTGTAACTGTATGTTTGTATCTACAAACTGTATGATATCAAACTTGATGATATTTATCATGAAAAGATCCGAGGCAAACCTTTTTCTTTGTGCCTTAATCAGCTTTTAGTCCTTAATAAGATATGGAGATCGGCGATTGAATTACATACCCCAAAAAAGCAATTTATTAACTTTCCAAAAGTATATGAATTATTAACCTAGCGTCCTCATACTCATAGTTGACATAATTTATTCCATTTTTTTTTGGGGGGGGGGGGGGGGGGTTTTTTTTCTTTTTTGTGTACCGATTAACTTAAAAAAAAACATTTAAAAAATCAACTTCGCGTAGTGAAACTTGTTAAATTCACGCAAGGAACAAGAGTCGTTAATTTTAACTGTTATAATTAAACTGCACTTCTTGAATTAAATTAAATCAATCATTTCCCGAATAAAATGAAAATACATATACGTTCGATGTTTAGAATAAGTAATACATACGAGGGCCATTTAAACAGTTTTGTCATTCCCAGTCCTCCATAAAAATGTGAATGTAATCACTTAAAACACACTTGTTACGGTTCATTGAATTATTTATCAACCACATTGTCCTTGTAGAAAACGAATTGCTTGGGTTTTTGAAGATCAATAAAGTATTAAAAGCATCCTACACTTGATGCTCTGTTTTTTTATCATGGGAAAAAAATAAGTAGAACAGCAGAAATAAGAAGCTACATAAAAGCCTGTGCTAAACTTTTAAAAAAAATCAGCAAAGGGCACAATAAAAAAGTCCACAATATTTGTGGAGACCTACGACCGTCATACAGAACAGTTTCCAGGTGGTTAAAAAAATTAAAGAATTGCTGAAAATCAAAAATTAGCTCAAATAGTAGGAATATCAATGGGAGCAGTTCATAAATTCCTAACAAAAGACCTCGGATACCGGAAGATCTCTGCAAAATGGTTACCTCATTTACTGAATGAGTAAGTAAGAGCTTTAACCGTGTTTCATGTGCCGATAAAAAGAATTCCAACTATTTAAAAAGAGGGAAAGTCGACTTTTTACAGACATAGTAACAGGAGATGAAACGTGGGTGCAGCATTTTTAGCCGCAAAGAAAGTTTAATCATAAAGTATGGATGACAAAACATAAAACGTCCAGTTATTGCCAAGCGCTGCTAGAGCACAAAAAGATTATCTTTGCTATTTTGTTTAATAGGGAGGGTGTTGTGTTGCAATTTCCTATTCCCAAGAAAAAGATTGTTACTGGAAAGATGTACAAATGTAAAATTTTGCATATACTTAAACAACAATACAAAAACAAACGTCCATAAATGGTATCTTATTGTTGCACGATGATGCTCTAACCCACAAATCAAAATTAGTCACAGATTTTCTCAGTAAAGTGGGGGATATTGTAATCCCTCATCCTGCTTACTCTCCAGATCCCCCCCCCCCCCACACCCACACTTTTTTCTCTTCCCAAACTTAAAAGACATTTAGCTTGAAGACGTTATAACTCTAGATCATCACTTGGGTCCGCAATTCATCAGTTTGTGAAGGGTCTGCCTAAGTAATACTAGTGTACAAAAGCATTTCAGGAGTGGATTCCTAGTCTGAAAAAGTGTATGTGTTAAAGGGGATTACTTTGAAGGAATAAAATATAGGAATGCAATTGATTTTATGTCCTTATTTTTTTATTGCACTTAGGACAAAACTTTTTGAAGCCCTCGTAACTTAACCTTTTTTTTATCTGATTTCACAGGATGAAGCTCTGTCATTTAGTCAACTAAAAGGGGACTGAAAGGTAACTAAAAGGTGACTTAAGGGCATAGTTCTGCCATACACTAACTTTTCCAGATCATTCAGTTAACATTCATTTGACTGAATGGCAGAGCTTCATCCTGTGTTTATATTCACCTAGTACTGTTATTGGACTCGCCTACCGTATACCTCGGGGTTTTTTGCGGGGATGTAATTTTGGTCTATTTTGGCGATTTATGAAAATTACCCAAAATTAAAATCGCCAAATAAAAATACTTCTGTGTAGATTTTGTTGACGTACTTTCCATTTTTGTAGCTTTTTTTCATAAATGTTTTCAAAGGCTGTTAGCATGATGAAAAAAATGATAATTGTTACATACATACTGTGTTACAGATACGTAACTCATTATTACTCTCAGTAAGCAAAACTGATATCAATACCGTACTTCCAATCTGTTAAATTTATACTGCATAGGTTCTTTTTGAAGGGAAATGTTTCACTAAAATTACATCCGTCATAATTAATTACATACCTTGTAGGACCAAAAACTGGCTATAAGATTTCCATTACTTGAACCCCGGTATGTATATAAAAAAATCGTTGCGATAAATCAATTGTAAATTTATTGTGTAAACACTATTCATCTTGTTGAAAATATCTAACAGAAAGCCAAGATATTAATTGTTAGAAAGATGTCACACGATGCATATTTCTTTTTGCGATATATAGACGAAAGCACAAAAATGTCAGCAGCAAAGGCTTGTACATATTATGTAATTACAAACCTTAATGGCCTATCAATCTTTCACACTACTTGAATTGTCATCAAGTAAAATAAATAATACTGTCATGTCGTCATATCCTTGTTTACACATGTAAGCGCAGCAGTTCCGTCCTTTATTTTTTTTTATTTTTTTTGTAAACTTAAGGCTAATTATCTTTAGTAGACACTTCGATACGTAACTAAAAATTACAAGCTTAGAGGCTTCAAAAACTTTTGTACTTTCAGTAGAAAAAGTATCAAGTACTGACCATTTTGCACCGAATAATTGATTTTTATCTATTGAAAGTGCAAAGTTAACAGCAAAATGTTCAAGATCTATCGTTTTCGTAGAAGTTACTGGAAATGCAAGTTTTAGAATTTCTCAGTATGATGCAAGGTTCAAGTAAAAAATTGCATACATGTATAAGGTACTGTGCAGTTATATTCATTGGATTTCTATAATCTATATTAGGATGTAAAATATGATACATGTATATTCATTTTAAATGTAGAGTTTTGTTTATAAGGACACTTAAACTTTTTTAGGAAGTCGTTAAATCGTTATCTTCATTTTGCAGTGTTTCCTGGATTGTAACAGGTCTTCAATTCCCCGTTATTACAGGAAATTAAATTAAAGTATAAATGCCAATTTGTGAAAACAAACACAAGTGACCTAATTAAAGTATGAGTTTAAATTCAGATTTTTGATGATTAAGTCCTTGAAAATGTAATAATCACTAATGCATGTTTTCGTATTTTGTGCCGTAATTACCTTTTCGGCAATACCTTAAATAATTGATTGAGAAAAAAAGTGTATTAAAAATTACAAAACATTCGACCTGGAAATACTTATGTGCATGGATATGAAGTCCGACATTGATACCACCTATTTATAGCAAACGAAACTGTGTTGAATAGAGGCTTTCTTTTATTTTAACTTAGAGAAGTACATATTAATGACCATTTCTGAGCATCATTAAATCTATAATTTCCTCCAAATCAAAAGTAACAAGAATTCATTAAAAACATATTTTTATTTTTGGATGTTTCTAATTAAGTTTTCTATTATTTAATCCCAGTAAAGTGGATGTAGATTTACTTTTTACAACTTGGGTCAACATTGTTAAAAGCTACCCTTTGTTGCATAGATGAAATGTACATTACAATAATTGCTTTGTAATTTACATTCAATATCATGTGTTTATTCTATATATTACATGTAAGTATTTTACAGATAAAAATCTTTATTATATACTTGGTATAAAACACAAAGTTTTTGCACCCCTTTATCACATCCTTTATTACAGCTTTCAAAAACACCTTTGCACTTTGAATTCGGATTACCTCGGATCTTATCCTTTTAATCGATGAATATCTGCAGTTTGAACAATAACATTAACATTTTTTTTATAGAATACATGACAATACATTTGCACGTCGAAAATACGCCGGTTTCGAGATGGAAACATAGGTAATCACAGATTACTAAGCTCACCGAGACGAAGCATCAACTTTATTAGGCATCACCTTTATACAACCACCTTTATCATATTATATGAAAATCATAGTTAATGATCTTGGATATTTATGGATACTGTTTTGACACAATATCGTATATCATATGTAAAAAAAATTCATACAATATTATAAGATACAATGTTTATCAATACAATAATATAAAATATGATATTGCATCCAATGATACTTACAATATATATCATTTAATGCAATATAATACTGTAATAAACATTGATGCAATATGATATTGTAACATATAATATGACATTGTATCGTGTTATACATTATTGTATTTAATCACATAATACCGAGCGCAGCGAGAGGCGGGCGAAGCCCGCCTCGCGAAGCGAGAATAAATGGTACCACGTATATATAAGAAAATCAGTGAAAAATGAGAGTTGAATCAGGGGTACTATGATCTAAAAAAATTTCTTCCAGCCATGGGCGCGGCCATATTGCCCGCCATTTTGGTTTAAAAAAATTAGTTCGATCATTGATTGACTGGCACTTATCGATGGTTATTGCCCCTAAATTCGATTAAAAACGTTCCAATGTTTCAATTGAAGGTAATTTAAATTAAAAGAAATTAAAGTAGAAAACCAGTTAAGTTTCAATAGTGCTTCAATCAAGAAACACGACTAGTTCAACGTATGTCTCATCAAATTATCAGATGGAAAATAAAAACATTAACAACAAGGAAGTGATCTTTTAGATAGTGAATAAAGTATTCAATTTTATTTCCGCGGAAGTCAACATATGAATTAAATTGATAAACCATGAACGAAGAAACCAAAATTTTTCGGAATCACGTAACTCTCTTCGGCTATTTCCGCAGACAAAACTTATACGTTTTACGTTGTGAAACATGACGACATAATGTAGACTGAGCACGCGACGTTTAGTTTAACTTTGGCTAATGATTTGAGTAGGCAACCAGGCGGTTGTGTGCGTTTCAACTAAATTTTGTTCTACAAAATCAAACAGCACTGTGTTAAATCTGCGCTCGGTCCAACGGTCACACAGTTTACATATAACAATATCATAATACCCAATATAAATACAATATAGCATTATTTGATACTATATCATGTCATATAATACATCAAATATTCTAACATATGATATTAAATCGTATAATATAGTATAATATTGTATTGTATGATATTGTATCATATTTGATACACAATATTGTATCATATGATACAATATTATTAAATAAAAATATCTGATATAGTAATATATTATATATTACAATATTATACAATATCATTTTATACAATATCATATCATATGATACAATATCATATTATACAATATCATATTATATAATGTTTTATAATATCATATAATACAATTTCATGTATTATATAACAATATATTATATAAACCAATATCATATTATACAATATTGTATCATATGATACGATATAATTTTAATATACAATATCGTTTCATATGATACAATATCATATATTGCAATATAATATGAAACAATATCATTCAAAAAAATAATATAGTATACAATATCATATTCTACAATATTGTAAAATAATATACAATACTATACATAACAATATCTTAATACAATATCATATAATAATGTACAAAAAAATTGATACAATATCATATCGTATCATATAACTTTTTACAATATAATGTATGATATTACATTGATATTACATTGTATCATATAAAACAATAGTGTATCATATCATAGAATACTAAATCATAGGAATCATGTTATATCATTTAACAACAAACACATCTATCAAGCAGGTTTGAGTGAGGTAGGAGAATTTTTAGCATCCTTGATAATGGAGATCAGGCTCTGCATCTAAAGCTACCCTTGCAATTCATTTATATTATAGTTAAATCAATTATGCAAGCTATTATCTATAAAACATGTAACCTGTTCCAAAAAACTAAACCTCATCCAGCATCCGAAAACTATGGCTCAGATTCAGCATTCAAGCCTGTCAGATGCATCAGTATCATGCGACGCATCACCCATGCAAGTTTGGTGATGTAAAGACCAGTAATAACTAAGATATAATCATCAGAGGGCACCTGCTCTAAAAACTTTAACCAGCTCTTAAAAAATTAACCTCATCCAGCATCCAAAACCTATAACTCAGATTCAGCATTCGTGCCTGTCAGGGGCATCAGTATCGTAAGACGCACCATCCATGCAAGTTTGGTGAAGTTAGGACCAGTAATAACTAAGATATATTTTTTAGCATTATCGATAATGGAGATCAGGCTCTGCATCTGAAGCTACCTCTGCCATTCATTTATATTTTAGTTAGATCATATATGCAAGTTTGAAATAGTGCTATTACCTACATGTATTAAACATGTGACCTGATCCAAAAAAACTAAACCTCATCTAGCATCCAAAACCTATGGCTCAGATTCAGCATTCAAGTCTTTCAGGAGCATCAGTATAAAAAGATGCATCATCCATGCAAGTTTGGTGAAGTTAGGACCAGTAATAACTATGTTATAACCATCAGAGGGCACCTGTTTCAAAAACTTAAACTAGTTCTAAAAACCTTAACCTCATCTAGCATCCAAAACCTATGGCTCAGATTCAGCATTCAAGCCAATCAGGTGCATCAGTATCATAAGACGCATATATGCAAGTTTGGTGAAGTTGAGACCAGTAGTAACTTAGAAATGCCTATCAAACAGCACCTGCAACAAAAACTTTAACCTGCTCGAAAAACCTTAACTTCATCCAGAATCCGAAACCTATGGCTCAAATTCAGCATTCAAGCCTGTCCGGTGCATCAGTATCATAAGACGCACCATCTTTGCAAGTTTGTTGAAGTTGGGACCAGTAGTTACTTAGAAATGCCTATCACACAGCACCTGCAAGAAAAACTTTAACCTGCTCGAAAAACCTTAACTTCGTCCAGAATCCGAAACCTTTGGCTGAGATTCAGCATTCAAGCCTGTCAGGTGTAACAGTATCATAAGACAGACCATCCATGCAAGTTTGGTGAAGTTAGGAACAGTAGTAACTAAGATATAATCACCAGAGGGCACCTGCTCCAAAAACTTTAACCAGCTCTAAAAACCTTAACCTCGTCCAGCATCCAAAATCTATGGCTCAGATTCAGCATTCAAGCCTGTCAGGTGCATCAGTATCATAAGACACACCATCTATGAGAGTTTGGTGAAGTTAGGACCAGTAGTAACTTAGAAATGGCTATCAAAGGGCACCTGCAACAAAAGCTTAACCTGCTCCAAAAACGTTAACCTCCTCCAGCATCTGAAATTCATGGCCCAGATTTAGCATCCGAGTCTTTCAAGTCCATTAGTAGGTCCAGATGCATCATTCATGCAAGTTTGGTGAAGATAGGACAAGTAATAAGTTAGATACAGGACCTGCAATAAAAACATTAACCAGGTCCGGACGCTAACGCCGACGCCGAGGGTATAGCATAAGCTCCCCCCGACTTCGTCTCGGTGAGCTAAAACCTAGGATAAACCTGGATATTTTTTTTCACATGAAAAAAAGCGAGTTATCAATTCAAATATATAATAAAAACAAAAATACATGTCAAAATCTGCATCACACCCAAATCAACCCTGGACCAATATCAGCACTATGGGCTTCGGCCCTCGGGCTGATATTTGAGTCTCGGGTTGATATGGGGTGTGATACAGATTTTGCCATGTATTAATCCCTCTATATTTGCAAGAAAACTTTGTTTGGTCTGAATGAATGGAAATAACTTTTGCTGTGGCGAATAAGTAAGAATAAGCTTCCAACATTCGTTACTTCATTTTAATGATAAATAGGAAAAAAGATGAGAAGTCGTATTTCTATTGTTCTTCCGTTGTACAAACAATTTAGCTATGTTCTTACTGCTTGGAAAATATCAAAATCAGTTTGAATGCAAATATGGTTCAATTTTGTTCGATTTAAGTACATTGTTCTGAATGACCATGACTAAAAAAGTTGACGTAATCAAACTTGGGTTTTTTGTTGTTGTTTTTTTGGGGGGTGGGGTGGTTGTTTTTTGTTTGTTTTTTTTTTAATTTTCCATAAAGATGTTGGAAGAATATTATGCTTTTGAGTAGAAGAATTTTCAAATGATTTGTTGGAATTGAACAATTATACTGCGGTTTGCTTTTAAAAGTTAAATTTTACTTTTAAATCTTGCTATAACGAAAATATTCAAAATGAAGGAAACTATAAATTTTAGGATGTGAACCATTATTAAGGACTTCTTAGAACAGCTGAATAAATTGCAATCAAAATCAGATAAGTGATGGGTTTATTATGATCGCAAGGCCACAATCATATCCCGTCACGCTCGAAATTTTCAAACAAAGGTTATTATTACACCAGCCCTTCCGAACAGATAAAAATGCAAGAAATGTATCATTGTCTTGTTTTTATTTATCCATATTTATTGATAAACGTACCTATATCATCACAGCATTGACATTAGCTCTTTACATTGTGTTGCTGTTTTCTTACAAAAACAAATGCTGTATCAATGCACACGTAGTCCTGCAGATAACCCAAATGGAACATGTTAAATTATATGAAGTGCTTCTTTGTTGTTTTTGCTTTCTTTCGTACTAAAATTATCCATTTTTATATCAAATACTTTATAGTCGTTTTCTTTTTTTGGCGGGACACAAATTTGGCGGATTCGGGCCTACAAGGTATACCAATAATTTTGATGGATGTATTTTGGTGAACCCTTTACCCTTCATTAAAAATTAACTGTGAGTTTATTTTAAATAGCTGATTAATTTTTGTATTTAAGCAAAAATCATATGTCACCATTACAAGGGGGTTAAATTTAATGTTTGACCGTGGCTTCACACACTTTATATTTTCAACAGAAATAATTAAATAGTAGTTTATATATGCATGAAAAAAGGATACCTTATAAACAATCAGTTTTTATTACATTGTTAGTGAAGAAAGCGTTAATCAAAGAATTACAATGTATTTGTCTACTTCTGAGACGATTATGGATCCATGTCTCCTAAAACAACATAAGCTAGCACCCCTGTCACTTGGGCTAAATTACACACCTGAATAGAGAAAAGTGGATTTAGTGTTTAAACAATTAACTTCTAATTTATAGTAATATTTAGTTTTTATTATTTACATTAGTTTCGTATTGATTTTGAGTAAATGTACATTTGTATCAGTAACACTGTGTGCATGTAACAATTGTGCTTTTTATTATGCTTAGATACTTTTAAAAAAATATGAAAAAAATAATCTCCAAAAACTACATGTAAGTTGATAAAATCTACATAGAAAGTATTTAAATTTGGTTATTTTAATGTTGGTGAATTTTCAAAAATCGTAATAGGCCATAATTATATCCCCGCCAAAAAAAACCCAGCTATACGGTACATGGTATGAATTAGTTGTCAGTATTTGCTCGTTCATGCTGTAGTTACACAGGTACGATCACTAGTGACCGCCCGGTCACAATACGAGTTATCTTTCTTACAATAAAATGACGTTAGCTGCACTGGCTAATTAATTAATTTCCATTATTTGCTCGTCCATCCCGTATGTGCACTCTTAGCAAAAATATCTGATGGCCTATCTAAACTACCTTTATTGTTGATTGCCGTGGTCACACGATTGCTTTGAATTCAAGTGTTTAGCATCAACGGTGTATATATTTATGCATCTACAAATACATTTGTATATATATCAAGTCAACTATTATGTTGTTTTACTACAAATATTATTACAAATACATGGCATTATACTCTGTAAATCTCAATAAGCCGTAGAAAAGTAGCTCGTCATAATTCGAAAAACAGGAAATGCAAGAGAGATTATTCTAATACAATAACTTTACTTTAGTACTAAATTTGTGAAATTTTGGTAGTGTATATTCTGAAATATTTTATAATCAACCTTTATTTTTAGCTATTTCTAAATTTGTTAACAATATATAATAAATTTATTGTGGCATTTATTTTAGAGTTTAACAAGTCTTCATTAACGTATATTTATTCAATGAAAATGTTGTAAATTTTGACTTTGTAAAAATGTTTGTCCGAAATTTACGGAAAATTCTAAAATTAATGTGATTCAATGATGATTTTAGAAAATTGCTGAACCTTACCAATTCATTTTCACTGTTCAAAGTACAAAGTGTATAGAGAAAAGTTTAACACTTAAAATTTATTAGTGTATTAAAATGCATTTTTTAGAAATACATGCTAAATTAGATAAATGCAGGAGAACGTATTCATAGATAGTTAAAATATAAAATCGTTGTGGAAATGATTTATACCCTTGTGTGTTTCATTTTCTATGGAAAATAAAAACAATTAAACTTCATATTTTATCTTGACAACTTTTGCCGTAAAATAGTGTGAAATCCTAAAATATCATCTATGTGGTATAAAATGTAAGAAAATTCAATAAAACAGTCATATCAAAGCTAGGGGGAAATCTCCAAACGCAACGAACATTTTACCTATGTTAACCCTTTACCAAAAATTCAATGGGAATGTTTATTTTAGTTACCTGTTAATTATATATGAAAGAACTATATCAATCAAACAAATGACAAACTGCATAAATGATATTTGTATTTCACATTTTAAATATATCATTTATATTACATTTTTTAAAACAAATATTTGATCATTTGTAGCGCTTATTCGACAACACGTCCTCGAAGTTTATTTTACTTAAGGAAGTCATTAGGACAGGCGGATGCGCGTGTTTACGAGAGTGCATGTATTGGGTTCTTTTTATACTTAATTGGTACTAATTGGGTACTTTTTTCTTATTGGGTATACCCAAGAGGAAGTGTCGCTTAATCTACTTAAAATGCCTTAATTGGGTACATGAAAGTTAGTACCCAACAAAACTTAGACACTGCGACTTGTCCAATAAAGTGTCTGAAAAAGTTGCTTCTATGGACGCACCATGTATTCGCTTCTATATCATACTTTCGGAACACTAAATTTAGCTAAGCTGCGGTCATAGTAACTCCCGAGAGTTCCGAAAAGCAACTTCCGTTAATCTTGTTCTTTCAAGCGTTTGATTTCACACACGACAACAATTGCGTCTGCAAGGCATAGTGAGCACGAGGTCAAGATCCAAAAAGTAAGTTTCTTGATGTATTCACACTTTAAAAATAAGTCTTGCTTTGATGCATTTTGTCAAACATAAGGATAATTTACTTTTTAAATTAATTTTGAACTACATTCGGATAGTTATAGTAATAAAAGGACTTGTGTGTATTTCGAATTTCCTCTGTCTTGATCGACTTAGCATATAGCTGATGCCCTTTTCATTGAAAGTAAATTTAATTCAAAACCACCATTGTCCTAGCCTCTGTTTTGCAAAGTTAAACCCGAACTTGCTGGACTTCACGCACGAGTGACCTGAGACAATAGACGATACAGGTAAATTAGAGAGGCCCAAGCTGAGGGGGTATACACAGCTGTCCTGTTAAATGGGTGATTTGACACCTAATTTCTGGTACAATAATTTGATAAATAACAACTAAATTATCTCATTGAAATAAGAAGGCTAATTGTACAAGCTCGCTTGTCACTGAGACATCGTAAGGTTATCTAAAAAATAGAATTAACACAAAAGAATATATTTCATGGAGATTATTTTGAAATTTTAACACTGAGGCACCTAAAACCATGTTTTGACTAATGAAACATTTTAATAAATAACTAGATGTGAAGTTTTCCTATTCTTTTTTAAGCTTTTAAACTATCGTCAGATTAACCAGAATTTTCTCTGTTTCCCAAAAAACGTAACTCTTCTTCTTGAAGAATGCAGAAACTTAATTCATAATAAAAGATTGTTTTGCAGATTTTAATGCCAATTGATTTTTAAAAAGCCTAAAATAACAATTTCAATATCCAAATTTCTGGGGTAAAAAGGGTTTAATAATTTTGCCATTAGTTGTCTACTTATTCTCTTTTGACTGAGAAGTGTACAGGCATAGCCTACACTCATGCTATGCCTGTCCACTTCTCAAAAGAGAATATTGTTTACATTATACATGTCCTATGATTCATTACTGGATACAGATGTGTTTAAGTTTACATATTACATAAAGCCTAAATGAAATAAAGAATTTTTAATGCATTATACTTTAAAACTAGTCAGACCAATGCCATGACTGTTCTAAGGGAGGAAATAAATGTAATCAATTTAAGAAAGAAAAAAATTGAAAATAAAATATTGAATAAGACTTATGTGAATGCAAAAGCAAATCATTTATTGTACAATAATCTTGTTTGAAATTCATTACAGATCTCGTGGTCACATTTAATTACGATGCAATATTTCCTTAAAATACGCTTGTTTCAAGGATTAATGATTTATAATACTACCGCAGAAAAAGGTGCCTCTTTCAAGGTTTTATAATATTTACCGCGGAGAAAAGTGCCCTTTTCACCATTATTTAACATGCCCTTTTCAAATCCTAGATTTAACACTAGTTTACCTGAGAGTAATATGCCGCATTCACTGTATCGTCAGAGGGTACAATTTCATACTCTATCAAAATAGCGGGCTATATTATTAAAAACTATACTATTTATGAAAGTGAGAAATCGTAAATGTGGATTATGAATTTTTATACTATGCTAACATCTTGTATGTTTTTGACGATGAATACATTATTAGGTGAAATAATATTAATAAATCGCTTGTCCAATTTTTTTGGTTGGATATCGTGAATCAGTAAGTCCATTAAGTATAAATATAGAGATATATTTGCATTTTTATTATGCACAGGTGGATCAACTACCAAAAGAAGAAAAGATGTGCTAAGGTAAGAGCATATAATGATACGTGCCACATCAAATATTTTACTTTCTGTAGTAAATCGAAAGTAGAGAACATGGCGGTAGCGTGTTGTGAGGACCAAGCTCCTATGATTACTGATATCTTACTCTTGTAAATTTATGTGTATTTGTTTGTTTGCATTTCAAAATCTAGATTAAATGGCCATAAAGAAACAAGAAGTTTGGTTTCTATGGTTAGAACACTGACAGGTGTACATGTAATAAGATAGTGAATATAAGCTTGGCTTGAATTTAAGCACAAGTATGACACAAAATCCAATGATCAAGCCTTATGAAAATTTTTTTTAAATCGATTTCCTTGTATTTCAGGAGATGCTGTAGCTGTTCTCCTGGATGGGGGTGTTTGGTGGCCAGCATGTTCCTTGACGGAAAAAAAGTAAGTTATGTAATATTTTTCGTGCTTTTTTTCTTTTCTTAGAAACATCTTAATGCATGTTATCTTCAAGTGAAAAGCACATTATTTTGCTATTTTAAAAGTTTTGAGAAATGGATTCCTGTATTTAATTTTCTTAATATTTCAGTGTGAATGCATACAAAGGAAAAAATTTTGTAATGAACATTTTTTTACTGCTTGCTTGTTTACACCATCATAATTATATTCCTTTGATGAACATTGCTTCAGTTAGATGTAAAACGTTTGTTGTAAAGGTGTCTGAAGATTTGGTTTCTGGAACTTGATAAATTGGAAAAAAAGCACTTTTCAGTTGCAATTAATTGAATAAAACTTTCCTGTAGTGGTAGAGGAAGAAGACATACAGGAAGACGAAGAAGAGGAGACATCACTTTGAGGAAAGAAAACCTCTTCATCTAGTAAATATTTTTTTTCTTCATATCATACCACATGACTGATTT